>MCJB01014701.1:0-68746 GCA_002018475.1 Nicotiana obtusifolia
ATACAGTCTTTGTTGTTGATTTAAACGATTATAAATCGTTTTGTCATCTGGGCATTTCATGGGATTCGGGAATCTCCGGTCAATCTCCTTCCAAACGCCGGTAAGCTTGCTGTAGTATGCTTCGATTGGTTCATTTCCTTGCCGGATATTGTTTGCTTTTACCATTAAATCAAAAATTTGTAGTCCATCTTGACTACTGCCGTAAAGGGTTTCGAGGGCCAGCCAAAGGTCCCTTGCAGTGGGATAGTCCAGAAATTGATTCTGTAATTCTGGATCTATACTCCCGATTATCCATGAAATTACTAAGGAGTCCCTTTGAGACCACCGTATGTACTCTGGATTCTCCTGGCTAGGCGGGGGAGCTGTGATGTGGTTGAGCCTCCCCCTGCCGCCGAGTTCCAGTTGCATTATCTTGGACCATTTCGTGAAATTTGTGTGGGTTAATTTCTCGGTTTGGATTGGTTGTATGGATTGGTATTGTGGTGTTTCAGTTGGTGGCTTAGTGGTGTTTAACTGAGAAATCAGTTGCACTAAGTCCTCCATTGTTACTGGCTTCGAAACAATGGGTTGATGGTTGGGTCCCTTAGATCCGTTATCGGAATCCATGGTATATGATGTCGCCTGAGTTGTCTCCGATTACCGGAAAAATCAACCTGGCTCTGATACCAAGATAAAAATCAGTTTAAGAATCAAGTTTTCTGGTTTTAATTCTTGTTTTTCTGTATGTTACAGAAGACTAGGGTTACAACATTATATACAGGTACTACTTGCCTTACTTGGCTACAATTACAGCCTGTGATTACTCCTAAATTGTAGCCTGTAATCACTCTAGAAATCAAAGAGTGATTTGATCATCCTAAGTATAGAAATAAGAGATATTTACAGAACATTACAGAATATTCTGGATTTCTAACAGTATGATGACAGTTGGTTGGAGAAAAAACACAGCTCTTTCCTTTACTGCATCAATATTACGTTTTCAAACTACTCAGGCCTTACGATCCTCATTGAGATGAAACATTGCCCTTAATTTGAAGCAAGAAATGGACAAAGGTTTTACCTTTTCAACATTTTATGCAATTTATATTTTTTTTATTACCAAGTGAAGTCATTATATGCCAATTTACATGTCAAATGTAAATATTTAATTAGAACAAATCGTTAAATATTGCATACAAATGGAAAAGTGGAAATGAGTAAACTAAGCAGCTATACCAGAAAATAGCTAACAGAGCAAAGCACCTTCTTCTTCTCTCCTGAAAACAGCACATACTCGTGCATCTACTTATTCATTTTTACACTCTTTAACTATTTTCTTTCTCGGTTATGTAGTTGTAACCATCCGAGCTTAGCATCATCAACCAAATTCCAACAACAAGGTACAATTCTATTGAAATAACACTCTATGACATGTGACATGTCCTTTACGTCAAAATCATGGTTACAACACATTTCCTTTTTATTGGTGAACTTGTTGTATACGTTACCAATAGGCACATGTAGCAACAAAATATGGATTCAAACCCTTTGTTAAATGTGGTAACCAAAAAAGATATTTGTTAATATATATTGTCTGATTCTTTCTTGATTATTATAAAGTTTTTCAGATGAATGTGTAAAATAAAAAACGTGCATATATAATTGAGGCACATGCTGACATGACAGCTCAAGAAAAGGGTTTTGGTGGGACTGAAATATGTGCAGATCATATCACCACCACATATTCCTAGCACATTTGCCTTCAATATTGAAGACATGTTAAAGGTATTTGATCTGCTTTGTAATTTTTTCATCATTTTCACACCTCTGCTTAAGCTGTTCTTGTCTGCGGGCTATTGCTAGATCTTATCAAATGTAATTATGAATCAAGGTCCACATAGTCATCAACAACTCTCCTAATTGTGTACTTAGTGTCAATATGAATCGACGTGGCACTAACTATTCAATAGAGAGAGTTATTAATGACCCGGTAAATGTTAATTCATTAATTTCATTTGATAAGATCTGTCAATAGCTAACAGATAAGAACAACTCAAGCAGAGGTATAAAAGTAATAAAAAGGTTACAAAGCAAATTGAATACCTTTAACATGTCTCCTATATTGGAAACAAATGTGCCAGAAATAGGCGGGGTTGATATCGCCTGCCACATATTTTAGTCCCACCAAACCTTCTCTTGGGCTGCGCATCACCATGTACCTTAGTTACATGTCCACATTCTAAATTTTGCACATTCATCTAAAAAACAAATTATAAAATCATCAAGCAACAAACCAAATAATATGCATTGACAAATTTCTTTTCCGTTTGGCACATTTAACACAAGGGTAGCAAAATCATGAAGTCATAATGTGTTACTACCTATACGTACTAGTACGAGTTGATATACAACGTGCTCACCAGTCGAAAATTTTGAAACAAAACCATAATTTCGACGCAAAAGAACACTTCACATGTCATAGTGTGTCATTTAGGTAGAATTGTTGAGGAAATTTGGTTGACGACGTTCAAAGGATATGAGCTCAGCTCGGATGGTTACAACGAGAGATCCGGGAAAGAACTAGTAAAAAGTGTAAAAAGGAAGATGTAGAGTGCACAAGTTTATGTGCTGTTTCCAGGAGAGAGAAAGGCAGTGCTTTTAAATGGCGTGAGCTAAGTACTGTGTTTTAGTTTATAGATGAAATAGTAATAAGTTGGGCTGCAATTGTGATACAAGTTTTGAAGTGCTGAAAAGAAGCTCTTTGGTAGGTGTGGTGAAATTAATATGGTTCTCTCTCTAGTATGTGTGTGTATATATAGCGAGAGTAAGAAAGAAATCAAGGAGGGATAGTTATCACTAACGGTTGTGGTGAAATGCAAAGCGGACCAAGAATTTTAATGTGACGGGAGCACAGTATTCTGCTTAACCATTACCCCGTAAAGACTTATAGTATTTAGGGTGTCAAGTGATTTAAATTATTCATTTTCAAATTATATACATATACATATATAAGATTTCTACTGAAGTTTATGAAGTTTGGTTACCCCTCAAATATTTCACATAAGTCCTCCTCCGATGAAATGTAAATACTCTTTCATTTTTAATCAGAAGCGTGTGTATCAATTTTTCCTTTAGAATATTGCACTGTCCCCTAAAATTTTATATGGCGAATCCGAAGAGAAAGGGAAGTGGGGACTGGGTAGGTACGAATCTGTTACGGAGTGATGAGAGAAGTGTTTTTTTTTCCTTTTATTTTTGGGGTTTAAAGAAAACAAAATATCATAAAGTAAAAGGGTGAAAACTCCAACTTTGCTCTGAAAAGGGTGAAAACCCAACTTTGCTTTAAAAATCAAACTCCTCTTAACTTTAAACAATAGTCATTCTTCCCCTTTTATTCTATGCGATATCAATTTTTTCCTTGACATTTTTAGTTCTCCATCTATATAATACATTTTAATATTATATAGAATAATATTTTATTTTAACCTAGACATTTTACCTATAGTTTAAATAATTATCTATCTTAGTGTAGATTTTCACTTAAGTTTATTAATATTATAAGTAAAATATTCTTTTAATAATTTTATTACAAAATTTGACACAATTTTTTTTATGATTGTTATTTAAATATTACATACATTAAGTATGTATATCTGAGTGTTTGCATACATATATATTTAGGTTTCGTTCTTTCTTATTCTCTATCATCTATATAGATAAATAATTTTTGATTGTCATTAACGAAATAATATTTAAATTATAATTTACATTGTATTTACAATATAAATAGATAATCTTTTAGAATTCTATTATAAAATTTATTTCTATTTCTATTTCATTAATGGTGACTAAAACTCATTTATCTATATTGAATCTATTATAAATTTATCTCTAATTTTATTCATTATCTTTGTATTACTTGCATTCAAATATGTATAAAGTTTTTACTCCCTTTTATTGTCATTTTATAAATATATATTAAAGCTTCGTTTACTATAAATAAAATTAAATTATTTTTATTTTGCCCATTTATTTCACTATAGAACATATTACTTAATTATTATTTCTTACTCTTCTTTTTTCGTCTCAGGAATAATTTTTCTTGTGCTATATAAATTTTAAAAAATGAAAGAAAACTATCATTTTTTTAAAAAGTAAAAAAAAAAAAAAAGAGAGAGAGAGAAGAGAGAGAGAGAGAGAGAGAGAGAGAGAGACAAAGGTTGATATGTAAGAATAAAATAGGCGTTAGAAAAGTCAATGGACGTGAAAGGGGAAGAATGACTATTGTTCAATATTTGAGGGGGAATTCAATTTTTAAAGCAAAATTGAGGTGTAAAAATAATTTTCTCCCTAAAGTGAAATAATAACAAGAAGTAAAGAAAGAAAAACCAATAGATGATTTAACAATTAATGTATGTACCTTCTGAATATCACGTGTATGTATATATATAATGTCAGTAGATCAACAAACACATATAGTACGATATATTTGGCATATAGTATCATGCAAAGGATCGGTAAAAATCCAATTAATATTTTAATAATGAGTATGCACCTTATGGGTATCGCGTGTGTGTTATAAATATAATATCAGTAGATCAACAAACACATATAGTACAATATATTTGGCATGTAGTATTGTTGTGGAAGATCGTGGGTTAATAAGTACACAATCACATACAAAGTAAATAGAAAAGAAAAATCAACACAAGGATTTAACAAGGTTCGACTAAGCCTAATCCTCGGGGCAGAAGTATAGAGAGTTTTCCACTATGAATAAGAAGAAAAGCACACTACAATCCCCAACTACAATCCCTATATATAGATCCCAAATAGTCCCAAACATATAAGAGAAAGGTTTCCCAATTTGACAAGCACTATAAGTTTTGCTTTCCCAAATCTATTAGGACAATGAGTTTTCCTAAGCCTATAGGGATTATGGGTTTCCTAAAAATACAAGGAAATAAATCAAGCCACAAAATAAAAAAATTTCCCTTGGCTTGAATTCTCTTCATCAATCGGAACAACGTCTCTCTACCTTGCCCTCAGCCCTCGCGAGGGCTCTACCCATTGCCGCACACATCAAACAAGTCTAGGCAACGCCTAAACTTGTTAAGAGACTCAATCTCTTCAGCCATAGGACTAATCCATTGATTTGGTTCTGTACCCAAAATAGCTTCTGGATAGCTATAACACTCAAACAGATCAACAGTCCCTGCAACTGCCAAAGTAAATCCCATAGGATTTGTATATCCAAAAAGATTCCCATCAACTTGCAAACCTTTGGACTATGCTGTGCAGAGTCGCTCCTGAATCAACTTTACCTTTTCCGAGGCATCCTTCACCAAATCAGTACCATATAACTTAGCTTCGCCAGGCTCAAACCATCCGATGGGTGATCGACATCGTCGACCACATAAAGCCTCAAATGGAGCCATCTCGATGCTGTACTGATAAATGTTGTTGTAAGCAAACTCAGTTAAAGGCAAGAATCGATCCCACTGCCCTCCAAATTCAATCCACATGCTCTGAGCATGTCTTCCAAGATCTGAAGTGTCCGCTCTGACTGCCCATCGGTCTGTAGATGAAAGGTTGTGCTGAGCTCTACACGGGTCCCCAACTCACTTTGTACTGCTCTCCAGAAATGCGAAGTGAACTGAGGGCCTCTATTTGATATGATAGAAACAGGCAGACCATGCAACCGAACTATCTCCTGAATATAAATCAAGGCCAACCTCTCTGAAGTATACGTGGTCACAACCGAAATGAAGTGCGCCGACTTTGTCAACCTGTCGACAATAACCCAAACTACATCAAACTTCTGCAAGGTCCGTGGAAACCCAACTACGAAGTCCATGGTAATGCGCTTCCATTTTCACTCAGGTATAGTCATCTGCTGGAGTAGGCCACCTGGCCTCTGGTGCTCATATTTAACCTGCTGGCAATTTAGACACCTCGGAACATACTTAACTATGTCCTTCTTCATCTGCCGCCACCAATAATGTTGCCTCAGGTCGCGATACATCCTCGTAGCACCTAGATGAATAGAATATCGAGAATTGTGTGCCTCCTCTAGAATCCTCTACCCCAAGACATCGACATTAGGAACACATATATGACCCTAGAGTCGCAGAACACCATCCTCGCCGATAGTAACCTCCTTGCCACCACCCTATAGTACCGTCTCTCTGAGAACCAATTAAGTGCAGAACATCAAACTGACGAGCCTTGATCTGCTCTAATAGTGAAAACTGGGCAACGACACATGCAAGAACCCAGGTGGGCTCTAAAATATCCAGTCTCACAAGTCTGTTAGCCAAGGACTGAATGTCCAAAGCTAAGGGCATCTCCTCTGCTAAAATGAATGTCAAGCTACCCATACTCTCCGCCTTTCTGCTCAAGGCATCCGCAACTACATTCGCCTTGCCTGGTTGATAAAGAATGGTGATATCATAATCCTTCAGTAACTCAAGCCACCTGCGCTCCCTCAAATTGAGATCCCTCTGCTTGAACAAATGCTGCAAGCTACGATGATCGGTGTAAACCTCACAGGACACCCCATAAAGATAATGCGTCAAGATCTTAAGAGCTTGAACAATCGCGACGTGAAGCATATGCAATAACTCGCTCCTCTTGCATCAATACATAACCCAAACGGACACATGAAGCTTCACAATACACAATATACATCCCCGAACCGGAAGGCAACACTAGAATCGATGTCGTAGTCAAAGTTGTTTTGATCTTCTGAAAACTCGCCTCACAATAATTGGACCATCGGAATGGAGCACCCTCCTAGGTCAATCTAGTCAAAGGTGCTGTAATAGATGAGAAGTGCTGCATAAACGGACGATAATAACTTGCTAACCCCAAGAAGCTCCTGCTCTCGGTTGCCGTGGTAGGACGAGGTCAACTCTGAACTGCCTCTATCTTCTTGGGATCCACCTTAATACCCTCACCTGATACAACATGCCCCAAGAATGCTACCGAATCTAGCCAAAACTCACTTGGAGAACATAGCATATAGCTTCTGTTACCGCAAGGTTTGAAGCGCCACTCTCAAATGTTGCTCGTACTCCATCAATGAAGACAATGACAAACGAATCAAATATACGGCCTAAACACCATGTTCATCAAATCCATAAATGCCATCGAGGCGTTGGTCAGACCGAAGGACATCACTAGAAACTCATAATGGCCATATCTAGTCTGAAAAGCAGTCTTCGGAACATCCGGATCCCGAATCTTCAACTGACAGTACCCCGATCTCAAATCGATCTTAGAGAACACCCTGGCACCCGGAAACTGGTCAAACAAATCATCAATCTGTGGCAATGGGTACTTGTTCTTGATGGTAACTTTGTTCAACAGGCGATAATCAATACACATCCACATAGTCCCATCTTTCTTCTTCACAAATAACACTGGTGCACCCCAAGGAGACACACTCGGCCTGATGAACCCCTTTGCCAACAAATCCTCAAGCTGTTCCTTCAACTCTTTTGGAGCCATACGGTACGGTGGGATAGATATAGGGTGGGTACCAGGAGCCAAATCAATGTCACAATTCGGTGGCATACTTGGGAGATCAGAAGGAAACACATCGGAGAATTTTCGGACTACAGGTACTGAATCAATCGTCGGAGTCTCTACGGTAGTATCCTGAACATAAGCTAGATAAGCCAAATAACCCTTCTGACCATGCGTCGAGCCTTCATAAAAGAGACGATCCGAATAGGTGTGCTGACAGATGAACCCTTCCACTCCACTCTAGGCAATTCTGGCATCGCCATGGTAACAGTCTTGGCATGGCAATCAAAGATGGTGCGATATGGAGATAACCAGTCCATGCCCAGGATGACCTCAAAGTCGGTCATATCAAGCAGCAGAAGATCCGCTCTAGTCTCATAATCACAGAATGTAATAATCAATAGACCTAATGCACAATAACAAAATTGCCCACCAGAGTGGACACATAAACAGGAGTACCCAAGGACTCACAAGGAACACCCAGGAAATGAGCAAATAGAGATGACACATATGAATAGGTAGACCCTGGATCAAATAATACCGAAGCATCCCTATCGCAGACAGAAATAATACCTATGATCACTGCATCTGAGGTCACTACATCTGGTCTGGCCGGGAAAGCATAAAATCTCGCTGGAGCGCAACCTGACTGGCCTCCACCTGCCTGGCCTCCACCTCTAGGACGGCCTGTACCCACCTGCCCTCCTCCTCTGGACGGCCGGATGGTGGTGCGGCTACTGGTGCTGTAACCATAGGCTGAGAACCCTGCTGCACTGCCTTGCCGCGAAGTGTGGGGCAGAACCTCTGCACGTGGCTGAAATCCCTGCACTCGAAACAACCTCTCGGTGCGAAGGACTATTGTCCCGAAGTCGGACCCTGATGGCCTGAATACCCACTGGAGGAACCTTGAATAGCTGGTGGACGGTAGGAATAAGGTCGAACTGGAGCACCCCGAGGAGGCGGCGGTGCTGGATATGTGGGCACCAAACTAACCTCTGCCTCTAGATGGAGCACCACTGAACTCTCTAGAATAACGAAACCGCTTGTCCCACAGCATCTGCTCTTGACCCCGCTGATGATAACCCTCAATCCTCTGAGCTATCTCCATAACTAGCTGGTAAGAAGTCTGCATCTCAACCTCTTGGGCCATAGTGGCCTGAATACCAAAGTGCAACCCCGCACCAAACCTCCGTACTCTCTCTACCTTAGTAGGAAGTATCATAAGTGCATGGCGAGACAACTCAGAGAATCTCGCCTCGTAATCAATCACTGACATCTGACCCTACTGGAGCAGCTCAAACTAAAACCGCAACTCTTCCCTCTGGGAGGGTGGAATATACCTATCCAAGAAAAGGCGTGTAAACTGATCCCAAGTAAATGGAGGAGAACCTGTTGGTCTGCCAAGAAGATAAGACTGCCCCCATCTACGAGCCCTGCCCTCCAGCTGGAAAGTAGTAAATCCACCCTGTGGGTCTCTAATATCCTCATGTTGTGCAGTCTGTCCCTGCACAGATGAATGAAGTCCTGGGGATCCTCATGTCGCTCACCTCCGAAGACAGGAGGGTGTAGACTAGTCCATCTGTCCATAGCTTCTGCAGCTCGCCGGCCCCAGCTGGTTTAGGCTCAGGTACGGCTGCTGCCACAGGTGGGCTCCACCCACGGGTAGTGTGCCCGAGGTCTGATATACAACAGTTGCATGCCTAGGAGCCTGAGCAGTAAGGGTCTGTGCTCCCCCTCCAGCCTGAGATGTGGCTGGGTCTGTTGGAAATAAACCAACCTGGGTCATAGTATCCATGAACCGTAGCATACGGCCCATGACCTCCTAGAAGCCCAGTGCTGACATGAAATCTACCGGGGCTGGTTTTGCTGCAGGCACCTCGCCCTGCTCCTCGATAATGGGATCCTCTACTGGATCCACTGGTGGTATGGCTGGGGCAACTCTGGGACATCCTCGTCCCCTACCTCGGGTCGGTGCCCTCCCCCGACCTCTGCCGGCCTCTAACAAGGGGAGTAGCTCCTCCCAGGTCTGGAACATCCGCGGTATGAGTTCTCACCATTTGTGAGAGAATAAAAGAAAGATATTTAGTATAACATCAACTGCACGATAGAAGATGAAGAAGGAGTAGTTTCCTAACACCCTACAACCTCTCGAAGATAAGTATGGACATCTCAACAACGATCTGCAAGACTCTATTAGGCCTGCTCATAACTTGTGAGACTTACGTGAACCTAGTGCTTTGATACCATGTTGTCACGACCCAATTTTCTCATATGGGCCGTGATGGCGCCCAACGCTACCGCTAGACAAGCCAACTGTGAACTAACCACATGATTTTTCTTTTATTATTTTTAAAATAACTAATTTTTTTAATTAGTGCATAAATAGGAAGTAAAAAAATTAATAATATGAGAGATAACAAAGTTTAAGAGCAAATGAGATAAGTAAAATAACTCAAAAATCTTCCTGTGTCTACTAGCACAATTTTCAAGACCTGGTGTCACAAGTGTATGCGCTACTAGTAGAATATACAAAAAAAAAAATACTACACTACTGTCTGAAATGAAATAAACAGAAAGTAAAAACAAAAGGAAGACTTCGGGTGCTGTAGAACAGGCTCGGAAGGCAGCTCACCGCTAAGTCTCGAGGAAGTCAAGGATGCGCGCTGGACTGATAACGAGATGCACCTGCCTCGGATCATGCACGATTAGTGCAGAAGCGTTGCATGAGTACATAAGCAACATGTACCCAGCAAGTATCTAGTTTAACCTCAAAGAAGTAGTGACGAGGGGTCGACTTCGAAACTTACTATGGGCTAACAATGAAATACTGAAATTATAACTAAGCATGGACTATATAAATACAGTTGAAAACTCAATAACAAAAAATAAATGAACAATTCTTTTGCTAATAGAAAATCTCAAATTAATTCCCATCATTTAACAAATTAATCTCTCAAGCCAATGAAACAATATCAATTATAATTAGACTCCAAGAATTATTACGCACGAATTATGCTGAGGTCGTACGACCCGATCTAACATAAAAATATATAAACTATGCATTACCGAGGGTCGAACGGCACGAACCATAGATGCATCTATTCTATCATCGAGGCGTTCGGCCTGCTCCACAGGAAGAGAAAATACTTTTATAAACAACCGATTCAAAGATATTAAGAGGTTATTATTCAAAGAAACACCAATTCTCATTAGTGGTCAAGTAACCCGTCCAAAACTCAAGTAAATGAAATTTGACCTTTTACAATTCCTTTATCAAGTTCCAATATGTTTTAAACAATTAAATTAGCAGTTAGGGTGCAAATATCATAGTATAACATGATTTGGGTCCTAGACTACCCGGACATAAGCATACTTAGTAGCTTCGTACGGTCTCTCGTCACCTCGTGCGTACGTAGCCTCCCACAAATAGAAGCACATATTAAATCAATTCACCTATGGGGTTAATTCCCTCTTACAAGATTAGAAAATATACTTACTTCGTCTCAAAGCTTACTTTCCGATCCACAATTATGCTTTAAACTCTCTACTCGGTGCCAAACGACTCGAAACTAGTCAAATGTTATGTAAAATAGTCAATACATGTTCAAAAGTTCATATCCTAACTATTAAAGTGATTTACCAACCCTAATTGAAGAATTCCTAAATTCACCCCCGTGGCCCACGTGTCCGAATTCCGGAAATTTTTGAAGTAAGTTATTACTCATAACCTCGTGAACTCAAATATATAATTTTCACTAAATTCCATAACCATTTTCGTGGTTAAATCCCATTTTTATCAAAAACCTAAATTTTCCTCAAAAATCCCATAAATCCTACCATTTTCCATGTTAAATCTACTTATGATTGTGTATTTAGCTAAATAATTGATAGGAATCACTTACCTCTTGATGTTGATGGAACCCCTCCCAAAAATGCTCTCAAGATCGTCTAAAACCTAGTGGGAAATGAGGAAAATAAGGCTAAGTCCCGTAGTAAAAGTTGTTGCGCAGGTCGCAAGTGTCGCAATTGCGACACCTTGTTCGCAAATGCAAAGGTCGCAGTTGCGAAAAAATCTTCGCAAATACGAAGCTGAGCCCCCACTATCAAGGTTGCAGGTGTCGCAACTTCACAAATGCGAAGGTCGCAATTGCGACAAAATCTTCACAAATGCGAGTCCTGCCTTGGCCAGGCTTCTTCGCAATTGCGAAGCCTGTCTTGCAAATGCGAGATTCGCAAATGCGAATAAAATCTCGCATTTGCGATACCTGGGACACCAGGAAAAAACCCAGAAAACTGAAGTCTACCCATCCATCCGAACGCATCCGAAACTCACTCGAGCTCTCGGGGCTTCGCACTAATCGTCCACACACGTCCAAAAACATCATATAAACTTGCTTGCGCGATCGAAATGCTAGAATAACATCTAAAATCATGAATCGGACGCCAAAATACATGAATCAAATCATGAAAACTCAAAACTTCTAAAAACACATCCGCATGTTTGATTCCTATCAAATCACGTCCGATTGACCTCAAATTTTGCACACAAGTCCTAAATAACATTACATACCTACTCCAACTTCTGTAATCGGAATCCGAACCCGGCATCAAAAAGTCCACTCTCAGTCAAACTTCCTAAAATCCTTCAAATTTCTAATTTTTGCCAAATAACCCCGAAACGACCTACGGACCTCCAAATCCACATCCGGACGCGCTCCTAAGTCCAGAATCACCATACAGAGCTATTACAAGGCTCAGAATCCCAAACGGACGTGTATAACGTAAAAATCCACTTCAACCCAAACTTATAAAATTCACCCAAAATTCCAACTTTTAATATTAGGCGGCAAAACGTTCTTGGGGTCATCCAAAACCTGATCCGAACATACGCCCAAGTCCAAAGTCATCATACGAATCTATTGGAATGGTCAAATCCCGATTCCGAGGTGTTTACTCAAAATGTTGACCGAAGTCAATCTTAGCCTTTTAAGGCCAACCTAAGAAATCAAGTGTTCCGATTTCAACCCGAACCCTTCCAAATCCCAAACTAACCATCCCCGCAAGTCATAAAACAGTAAGAGCACATACAGCGAGTCTTATTTAGGGGAACGGGGTTCTAGAAAGTAAAACGACCGGTCGAATCGTTACATACAAATCTAGCCAAGTTATGATAAGTTCTCCCTATCACAATCGATTCAGGGTCAGGAACCAAATAATTTCCATCTAGAAATATGAATGTGCTATATGATTCAATTGTTCCACCACAATGCACAAAGATGGATTCCCAAATAAGGCTAGGGATGTGTTGGTGATCCCAACAATAGGGGGAGAATATGGGCAGCTGAAAAAATAATGCATGTAATGAATAGTTATGAGTACATCTAGATCCTCGTATGAGAAATGTGAACTTGAAGTTCAAGTGATAATTCATTTGCAAAATATTGACAGGCTTATTTACTAACCCAAAGCTAAATGTCATATTCCAGCTGCTAATGCTCCTAATAAAATAAAAGTTCATAATAAAATAGAGTCTATGGCATGCATAAAGCATAATAGACTAATCGCTTCCAAAGATAAAACTCCTTGAAGAAGGAGAGGAGCAAATATTCAAGATGGTCATAATGAGGAGGCAAGTGCTTTAGAAGATCACCACGACATAACACTTCATAGGACCTCATGGGAGAGGCTCAGGTACCTGAAAATAATGAGATAAAGAGATCTTAATAAGTTATGTCTTTATTCGGTAATAATAGAACCGATATAAAATGATCATCGACAATATTGTTAATTTAATGTAGCGCTCAATATTATTAATATTGACGAGGATCTTGGGATTAAATCTGTCATGAAATTTGGACATACAAATGGTTGGCCAAATAAAAAATACGTAATGAAAATTGATTTCGCTTGAAAAATATGAAGTTGGACGGATAGTCCCAATACCTGAAAGTATAAAGTCAGTGGAGGTATAAATGTGTTCTTGTGAGAAAAAAAAAGGTCAAGTCGATAGACATAAGGACGACTTGTGTCACAAGAAGATTTGTAAATATCCTGGCATTGATTATATAGAGACATTTTCTCCTGTGGTGGATGTAGTCATTTCAGGTTTTAATCCGGCAATACATGAAAAACTTGATAAGCGTATAATGAAAATCATTGGAGGATTTAAATTGTTCTGAAGCATATTAAGGTTTCCAAGAAATTTATTAAATAAAGCTTCAAAAATCCTTATACGGATTGAAACAATCAGGGCGCATATGGTATAATCGTCTGAGTGAGTACTTGTTGAAAGAAGGGTACAAGAATGACTCAATTTTGTCCTATGTCTTTATAAAAAGATCTGGATCTGAATTTGTTATAATCGATGTGTATGTTGATGATTTAAATATCATTGGTACTCCTGGGGAGCTTCCTAAAGCAGTCGACTGTTTAAAGCATTTAAAACGAAGGATCTTGGAAAGACAAAATTTTGTCTTAGTCTACAGATTAAGTATATGAAAGATGGAATTTTTGTCCATCAATCAACATACACTAAAAAGATTTTAAAGCGATTCTATATAGATAAAGAACATCCATTGAGTACCTCGATGGTTGTGAGATCACTCGATATAAATAAAGATCCATTCTGACCTCATGAAAATAATGAAGAGCTTCTTGGTCCTGAAGTACCATATCTTATTGCAATTGTTGCACTAATGTATCTTGCTAACACTACAAGGCCTGACATAACTTTTTTTAGTTAATATCTTAGCAAGATAGCTCTGCTCCTACAAGGAAACATTAGAATGGAATCAAACACATATTGTAGTACTCAAAAGAGACTACCGATATGGGCTTATTATATGGTAATGATTGCAATCTCGATCTTGTTGGTTATGCCGATGCTGGGTATTTATCTGACCCATACAAGGCTCGATCTCAAACAGGCTATGTGTTTACATGTGGAGATACTGCCATATATTGGGGATCGACTAAGCAATTAATCGTGGCTACTTCATCTAATCATGCTGAGATAAATGCTATTCATGAAGCAAGTCGGGAATGTGTATGGTTGAGGTCTATAATACATCTTATTAGAGACAAATATGGTTTGAAGTGTGATAAACTACCCACAATTTTGTATGAAGACAATGCAGCATGCATAGCCCAATTGAAGGGAGATTCATAAAAGGAGATAGGACAAAGCACATTTCATCAAAGTTACTTTTCACACATGATCTTCAAAAGAATGGTGATATCAATGTGCAACAAATTCGTTCAAGTGATAATATGGCTGATTTGTTCACCAAATCTCTACTGACGTCAACCTTCAAGAAACTAGTGTACAAGATTGGGTGCAAAGGCTCAAGGATGTGAATTGATGCTCTCATCAGGGGGAGTTAATACGCGTTGTACTCTCTTTTCCTTACAAAGTTTTGTCCCAGTGGGTTTTCCTTGAAGGTTTTTAACGAGGCAACCAAAAGGCGTATTTATAAACATGTGTACTCTTTTTTCTTCACTAAAATTTTTTTTAGAGGGGTTTTCCTAATAAGGTTTTAACGAGGCATATTATCTATGGACAACCAAGGGGAGAGTTATAAGAAAAATCAAATTATGGTGGATGTCTACTCTTCCTCCATGATCTTCATCTCAAATGCTTAATCACATATTCATTGACATATTTTTCTTCACTTTTCATGCCTATATAAAGGCCTTATAATAGATAGGAAAATACGCACAATTGAAGAAGAAATAAGAATCTCTCCTCTCTTTCTCTCTTTCTCTCTATATCTCTTAGCTTGTTTTTACTTGTTCTTTATTGTTACTTTGAGCTATATTTCATAACAATTAAGTCCTTTTTCAAATATTTTTCTTTTTACCTCAACTTATTTTTCAATTATTAATCTTTCCATTGATGATAGTGCAGTTGACTTGATATACTATTGTTGCAAATAATCCAATGGGCATATCTCGTTTAAATCTAGTTACACATTGAACTTAGACTAGTCTTATAGTACGCGCGTTGCGCATGTATATATCTCGATGAGTAATTTTTTTTTGATTTTTATAAATATTATATTAAAAACTATGGTTGACTCGTAAATTAAAAATTTAAGCTTCTGAAATTGATAAATATTAATCTTGTAACTCAATAAACTATGATATTCTTCCATATAGAAGTCTTCCATCATCATTCCATATATTCAATTTAAAATAAGTTCCACTTCTATAATTTTATCTTCTCAACTTCACAAGTATCATGCTTCAGTTTTAGTTTCAGCAAGAACATCATATTTTCTGGAATATCTTATGAAAATTATTGTAGTTTAAGTAATCTAATTCTGAATTCGAAATTATTTCATTTTGCTTGAACTTGTTTTTGGAAAAACTAAATTTAGTTAAATATTTTGCGTGACATACTTTTATTGAACCTATTCAAAGATTTGTCAAAATAAGAATAAAGAAATAGACAATTTTGGTCTTGTATAAATTTGGAAGTGAAGGTTGGTCCTGCAACTCCTTAAAAAATAAAAAGCCTAAAATTATTAATTTTGAACCAATATTATACCACAAATAATTTGATATTCGACACATCTAGTAAAAAAATTCCAGTAAAATAATTGATAAGAACTTTAAAGTTATCTAAGTAATGGTAAAATATTATTTGACTTTGTAATAAGAAAATAGTCGCGCTAAAAAAAATCACAATATCAGTTGATCTGAGAAGTCGTATAATTTCCTATAGAAGTCGTATAAAAGTTCGACTTTTAACCTAGTTTACTTTGCACAATTATTGCTAAGGAAATAATTACATAAATTTTAAATTCCTAAATGTTAGGGGTTCTTATATTATTCAAATAAGGAAAGATTTAATAATTATATTGTTAGTTGATTTTAGATTACTTAACTTTAGAAAAATGTTAAATGACTATTTTGTCTAACTCTATTTTAAAAGGGTAAAAAAAGACGAACGATATTTCGCTCAAGATCTTCGTGCTTTTAATATAGTATAGATAAATAAGTTTTAATAGCTAATGGAGATATTAACTCTTTCGCAAATCAGTAACGTGTAAACCATGTCAAACCAAGATCAATCAATATTGGAATGGAACGGATTCGAACTTCTCCTAGAATAGTTTCCGGTGCGAAATGAAATTCATAGGATATATATGAGTAATTCAAAGGATAAATATAAATATTTGTCTGACTAAAAAACCATCTGTGTGTTTAGATTAAATTAAAAATATTTTTTGTAAAAAATATTTTTAAATTACATACATTGGCGGTGTATGAGCCGAGGGTTATCCTTGTTTGTCGCAGTAGCTTTGATACATCTCTTAGTGTCCTTCGGGTTCTTCTTCTTATCCCTAGATTGCTGATATCATTTTTTACTGCCTTGTTTCGGTTTTGCGTTTGCATTACTTAGTGTTAGTTTTCTATTTCGCTTTGGTTGTCAGATTGGTTTGCCTATTATTGCCCCTTTCCTTTTTCTCTCTGTGTCGAGGGTTTTTCGGAAACAGTCTCTCTGCCTTTTTAAAGGCAGAAGTAAGGTCTACGTAGACTCTATCCTCTTCAAACTCCACTTATGGGACTACACTGAATTTGTTGTTCTTCCATACATCAGCGAAAACTAATAAAATTATAATATTATTATTCTCACATGAAAACGGGGAAATAATGTCGAAAAAAAGGCATCAACTATTTTGGGACAAAGAAATATATTATTAGTAGAAAAGTAAAATTGGAGAACCCAATTTATTATTTATTTTATTTATGTCATAGTTCACATATCTGTCGCCTTATTATAAGTAGTATACTTGACAAACACAATTACGTAATCCATCACTTCATCTCTTGAGATGACACTCCCCATGTTTGTGAAGCTGCAAAAAAAAACAGTGGGGTAAATATAAAAACAAAGAACATAAAGCAATTGAAATTAATTGAAAAAGTCACCTATCTAATAATTACAAAACAATAATATTGTTATTTACTCCTGCAGTTTCTTCCAAACAAAAGAAAGGAATTTTATTAACCACTTATCCAATAATTCCAAAACAATAATATCGTTATTTACTCCTGCAGTTTCTTCCAAACAAAAGAAAGGAATTTTTATTAAGGTTTTTATTAGTAACTTCTCTTATTTTTCATGTACTTTTTGAATATCATAAATTTTTTATTTAGAAAAAATCGATATAAAACCTAAGTGAATATCTCTGAGAGCTAATTAGATTAGCATAGGAAAATGCTATAATATGAGTATTCTAGGGATCCTTCTCGTTCAATCGATAATTCTTGAATAAGGGTATTTCATTCATAAGGAAAAAAAAGCAATTTTATTCTATACTCATTAATATATGAATTATGTGTGGGGTCCATCCCTATAAATGAATCAAAGAAAAAAAAAAAGAGATTGTGAGGTTCATCTCCGTAATAAAGAAGAAAAAAATTGTGGGTTCCATCCCCATAATGAAAAAGAAAAATCTGCAAGATGCCAAAATTTGGGTAGGCACCGAAACGCACCGAAATACGTTTTTGACCAAAATTATTTTTGGTTACGACACTTCTTTCTATAAGTAGAAGCCTTCAGTTTCTCATTTTGATACACTAATCTCATAGGAAAAATATATCTTAGAGTTAGATAGAAACAGTGAGGTTTCACAGACAGGGTATAAGAAAATAATCTGTGAGAAAAATAGAGAGTGAGCGATATTGTAGTAAGGTGAGAATATCAAAAGAGGGTTATTTTTTTGAGTGTTGTAGTGGTCTTTGTAGTATTTTACCTAGGACCTGCAAAGTGTAAAATTCGTTGCCTTGTTGTCACTATTTATTCTTGTTAATTACCTATATTATTATTTCGTTTTTAGTATTGTGAATATTATTTCTGTAGGGAATTTATTCCCAACACTATGGTACTTTAGAAACATTGATAATGTTTAAAATTTCACAAGACTATCGACCGAATAGAATAGTCATGCATTACTAAGAATTTAATGAGAAAATATGCACCAACGAAAATGATGTATTTTGACAATTAACTATAAAAATGCTAAAGAAAATAAGAAAGAGAAGTTTGAATTTTTTTTCCTGTTAAATGTCGTGTTATGTTGCAAATAACTATTTTAGTTTTAGGAGTGATGATCCCAATGGAACATTTAATTTATTTTATGGTACTACTTAGTAATAAATAAATAAAATCTCCTATGTATTTACAATTTTTTTAAAATAAAATCAAAGAAATTCAATAAAATTACGTGTTATCCATATAAAAATATAAAAATAAAAAAGTTAAACAAAGAAAAACTACTAACCTGTACGAGAAAGTCCCCAATTTTGATCCCCTGCAACGGACCAGGCAAAGTAACCTAGCAATCCTCTACCTTTAATATAATTAACCTTATTTCTAACACTTTGAGTATCATCATAGCTAATCCAATTAGTTCCAGAGTAACAATAATCTCCAACAATAGTAGCATTATACACAGTCGTGGCGCGACTCTGCACTATATAATCTCTAATTCTGTGATAAGCCATCGAACCATCATCGGGCGAACCTATATTTGATTTTCCGGCAGCAGGTGCTCTAAGATTATGAATATTCGCGTTAACCAATCGCCACGCATAGCCATAAAATGGAATTCCAAGTACCAATTTTTTTGTTGGAACACCAGCTTGAATCCATGCATTAATCCCATCGCTTCCACTAATATGGTTCACAGGATCAAATAATTGTGCATGTGAATTGGTTTGTGATGGTGACCAATTTGGTCCATAGAAGTCATATGCCATAAGGTTAATCCAGTTTAAGTTTCTTGCCACCGATTCAACTGGGTAGTTCAATCCATTAACTCGGGGTGAGTTGGAAACCGCCGCCGTGAGAAGCAGCGCCGTCCTACCGGAATTTCTTGCCTCCACGTTGATGGCGGTGCGCCACTCGTTCAAAAGGGTCCCTGTTTAATTGAGACGTAAGTAAATAAAAGTGTACTTTTGTTAGCTAAATTGAGTGAACACACAATTTATATTATATGTAATCATAGCAGACATATGGAACATATATATAATGAGCGGGTTTAACAAAATCTATCATCTTTTAAGAGATGATGGGGGCTGCTTGGCAACCACCATCATACTATGATCAGTGTTGAAATTGTCAATATAATCGAGTGATTCTATCTGAGGAATCTCTCCCCCTTTCAGATTATATATAAATGTGAGAATTAAAAAAATTACTATTATTTTCAAAATTATTATAGACCCCTAATATGCAAAAGTTACATTTAATGTGTCGAGTAGCAAGAACCTAAAATTGATCTCATCAAATTTATTATGGATTTACCTCTGGTCTCAATCATTACCAAATACAACTTCAAAATACTTATATGTACATAATAATTTATAATTTCAAATAAAATTGTCACATAATTTAATGTAATATCTAAACTGACAGTTAAGGGTTCAAATATTACAACTAGCTATTTCTCCAAAAAAATGTTCATGTAAGGACCATATGTGCAAAACAAATGAAGAAAATATGTATATTTGTCAGTAGTACCTAAGTTTGTCATATCTGTAGCTGTTAATGGATATTCCCAATCAAGATCAAGGCCATGAAATCCAAATTGTCTAGCCAATCTTATTGATGAATCAATAAAACTTTTTCTTGAATTTGGTTGTCTAGCCATAATTCCATAGGCAGTTTTATCAGCTCTTCCTCCAGCTATAGACAAGAAAGTCTTGACTGAAGGATTTTTCCTTTGAACTGTACTTGTAAATTGGCTGAATGAATCTTGATTTTCCGGCGAAATGATTAACTGATTTGATTGTGGATTAAGATCAGCAAATGCACAAAATAGATGAGTGAAAAGAGTTGAATCTATGTTGTTTAATGCTAATCCACTGTCCCTAAACCAGTACCCTCCCTTAATAACATTTTGGCTATTTGTGCAAACTAGTTGCTGGAGGAGGAAACATGAGAAAATAATGGAGAAAAGAGTGACAGAATTAGCCATTAAATTGAAGGTTGATAGCTTATTTAATTTGTGACCCCGAGATTATATAAGTTCGAAAATTTGAGTCAAGAGTACTGTCTACCGGCGGCTTTTAATTTGCTAAACATTTACTACTCCATTAGAAAGTGGTTGAATTTCTCTATGTTTCTAAAACGAGAAGAGGTCAAAATTTTCCTATGTATCCTTCGGAATCGTGCAATATCCGTTATACTTTTGGTCTATATATATTTTTGCTGTTAGCAAATTGTCTTTATATTTATTCTTATTATTTTTAGAGTAAAGGTCAGTTTGATGTATTAAACTCTCGTTATCCGTAAAATACGGGAAAGAATTAGATTATAAGGATCTATTATACGCAGACTTATTCCACATTTCTGCAAGAGGTTGTTTTCACGACTTGAACTCGTGACTTCATGATCACGTGACAACAACTTTACCAGTTATGCCAAATTATTAACAGAGCTCCAACATAAACTACTAAACTTTTCAATCGCTCCACGTGTCCAAAATTTCGAGAAAAAAGATCCAGATCTACCCCTCGGCTTTTGATTACGGATAGTATATAATCTCAATTTAGTGGATTCAGGTCACTCCACGTGTCCAAATTGATGGATTTCAGTCACTTAGCATTGTCCTTTTTATCACGTTATGATGGAAAATTAAGAATTTTGTTGCGTGTCTTGCATGGTTGCTTATAAAATAGGGTATCTTGCTGAATTTAGCAATTTTAAAAAGCAGAATATAGTAGTTTTTTTTTGAAAAATATTTTTTCGAAAAATATATTTAAAAATATATTTTTAAAATTTGACCAAACAGTTATTACTGTTTAAAAGTATTTTTTTTAAATAATTAATTAAACACAAAATACTTCTCATCAAAAATATTTTTATAAAATAACTTTTAAGAAAAATACTTACAAAATAATTCGATTTTAAAAGCTATAAAGCTTCATTTATTAGGAACCTAAACTAATGGCGGAGAAATAGGTCATGATGATGACGTAAGTTATCAATTTCGTTTTCATGATTTGACTAAATCCAATCCGCAAACTCCATGTAATCAGTTTGATGATGACAACGAAAAAATAAAAATAAGAATTCTATACGGCAATTTACAAAGTTTAAACTTATTACATTTAATAATCTATACATACTGCATAGCAGAACCGAATTCAAAATTCCAATTTTATGAATTCTGAATTTTAGAATGACGAGTTCAAATATTAATAACTAGCTCTAAATGTTATATTTGTACATATTTGATGAACTTAACACAAATATATAATTTCAGCAAAAGTTACTAAATTAGGCTGAACACATACTAAGGCTTCTAGCTCCGTCCCGACGAATAGAAGCTGTGGATACTGTTGATCGAGCGGCCAACTATGTAATTTCTCTGAAAGAAAATAAGGAATCTTACAGAAATGTTCCAAATAAGTCATAACTTACCAACCTTTAGTCATTAATCATAGACTTATCAAAACTAGACAAGCACATATAAAAATTGAAAACTCAAATAAATAAGGTTCTTTCTCTCCAAGTATCATATGTAAAGATCTCCTACCATATTTTTTAAGCATAGTTAGCAATACTAGATGCAAGACGGAAAGGAAATTCATGGATGAGGTAGTAAACAAGGTGATGACACATACACACACACACGCGCGCGCACACACACACACACACACAAGATTCCAAAAATGTAAGCAAAAAAGTACCTTTTCCAATGGTTGAAATTCATTAAAAACAAATAGATGGGTCAACATACAAAATTTGAGAAAGATTGAAGGTGATATGGACTGATTTAGTATCAAAATCGTAGTTAAAATCGAGTTCAAATATTTCTTTTGCGACACATTTATCAAACATGTATACATGGATATACATGTGGTAAACATTTGATACAAATATGATACATATGTGATACATAATGTAATACCTCATTTTTTATGTTCATCTTCTACTTTGAATTTTCAATTCAAACCACCTCAAAACTCCACAAAATCATCAAAACTGAAATTTAAACTCCTAAGATGTACCAAATCTATTCTAATAACACTTGTAACGACCCAACCGGTCGTTTTACTTTCTAGATATCCCTTTCCCTAAATAAGACTCTCGTATGTGCTTTTACTATTTTATAATCTACAGGGACGGTTGGTTAGAGTTTGGAAGGGTTCGGGTTGAAATCGGAACACTTGGTTCCTTAGTTTGGCTTTTAAAAGGCTAAGTTTGACTTTGATCAACATTTTGAGTAAACGACCTTGCAATCGAAATTTGACGGTTCCAATAAGTTCGTATGGTGATTTTGGACCTGGGCGTATGTTCGATCGGGTTTTGGATGACCCGAGAGCGTTTCGGCACTTAATGCTGAATGTTGGCTTATTGAAGATTTAAAAGTCTTTAAATTCTGTCTATATTAGATTTAGCATGTGTAAAGGAATTATTTATTTCCTGGTTGTTATTAAATTGCCGTAGTTATATACATAACCAATGCTTATTTGGAGCTTCTTTATTTTTATTGTTGGCCCCTAGTAAGTATCAATGTCGACCCCTCGTCACTACTTCCTCGAGGTTAGACTCGATACTTTCTGGGTATATGTTGTTTATGTACTCACGCTACACCTCTGCACTGACCGTGCAGGATCTGAGGCAAAAATCTGATGTTTCTTAATCTTTTAATTAAGGAAAATTTAATTACTTGGGAATTTATAAAAAAGAGAAATCATGTGGTTAGCGGCGCTGGGCGCCATCACGGCCTATAAGAGAATTGGATCGTGACAACATGGTATCAGAGCACTAGGTTCAGGCAGGTCTCACAAGTTATGAGCGGGCCTAATAGAGTCTTGCATATCGGTGTGGAGACGTTCGTACTTATCTTCGAGAGGCTATAGGGTGTTAGGAAACTACTCTTTCTTCATCTTCTATCGTGCAGTTGATGTTGTGCTAAGTATCTTTCTCTTATTCCCTCACAGATGGTGAGAACGCGCGCGGTGAATGTACCCGATCATGGAGGAGCTGCTCCCCCGGTTGCTAGAGGCCGAGGGAGAGCTTCAGCTCGTGGTAGAGGACGGGGGAATCCTAGAGTTGCTCCAGTTATGCCACCAGCGGATCCAGTAGAGGATCCTATTATTGAGGAGCAGGGCGAGGTGCCTGCAGCAGAGCCAGCCCCGGTAGATTTCATGTCCACACTGGGATTCTTGGAGGTCATGGGCCGTATACTACGGTTCATGGATTTTATGACACATGCTTGTTTATTTCCAGCAGACCTGGCCACATCTCAGTGTGGAAGGGGGAGCACAGACCCCTAGCGCTCAGGCTCCAAGGCATGCAGCTGCCGTGTATCAGACCCCGGGCGCAGCCCAGCCAATAGTAGCACCTATACCTGAGCCCAGACCAGCTGCAGCTGGCGAGCCGCAGAAGCTATTGGACAGTAGACCAAGCTTCATCCTCCTGTCTTTGAAGGTGAGCGACATGAGGACCCCCAGGACCTTATTGATCAGTGCAGGGACAGACTACACAACATGAGGATATTGGAGTTCCATGGAGTGGATTTTGCTACTTTCTAGCTGGAGGGCAGGGTTCGTAGGTGGTGGCAGTCATATCTTCTCGGCAGACCAGCAGATTCTCCTCCCATGACTTGGGACAGGTTCACTCGTATTTTTCTGGATAAGTATATTCCATTCTCTAAGAGGAAAGAGTTACGGTTTCAGTTCGAATAGCTCCAGTAGGGTCAGATGTCAGTGACCGACTATGAGCCCAAGTTCTTTGAGTTGTCTCGCCATGCACTTATGATACTTCCCACCGATACAGAGAGAGTGCGAGGTTTTTTGCAGGTTTGCACACTGGTATTCAGGCCACCATGGCCCAAGAGGTTGAGATGGGAACTTCTTACGAGCTAGTTGTAGAGATAGCTCGGAGGATCGAGGGTGTACGTCAACGTAGCCGAGAGCAGGCTACGAGGGACAAGCATTTTCGGTATTCTGGAGAGTTCAGAGGTGCCCCGGTAAGGAGTAGAGGCCAGTTTGTGAGGGGTCAATCTAGTAGGCCCACATATTGACCACCACCGCGTCCTCGGGGTGCTCTAGTGCGACCTTACTTCAGCATCATGCCAGAGAGTTCCTACCGCTCACTAGGTATTCACGGTTCCTCTAGTGGGTATTCAGGCCATCATGGTCAGACTTCAGGGCAGCAGTCCACCATACCGAGAGGTTATTTCGAGTGCGGGGATTTTATCATGTGCGGAGGTTCTGCCCCAGGCTTCGAGGCAAGGCAGTGCAGCAAGGTCTGCAGCCTATGATTCCAGCACCAGCTATCCCACCAGCCATCTGATCGCCCAAAGGCGGAGGGCAGGTGGGTATGGGCCGTCCTAGAGATGGAGGTCAATCAGGTGGTGTTCCAGCTAGGTTTTATGCTTTTCCCTCTAGACCAGATGCAGTGGCCTCAAATGCCGTGATCACATGTATTATTTCTATCTGTGGTAGGGATGCTTTGGTACTATTTGATCCAGGGTCTACAGATTCATATATTTCATCTCTGTTTGCTCATTTCTTGGGTGTTCCTCGTGAGTCGTTGGGTATTCCTATTTACGTGTCCACACCGGTGGGCGATTTTGTTATTGTGAATCGGATCTATTGGTCCTACATTGTTACATTCTGTGGTTATGGGACCATAGCGAATCTTGTATTGCTCGATATGAACGACTTTGAGATCATCCTGGGCATGGACTGGTTATCTTCATATCATGCCATTCTTGATTACCATGTCGTGGCCCTTACCTTGGCGATGCCAGAGTTGTCTAGACTGGAGTGGAAGGGTTCGTCTGTCAGTGCATATAATGGGGTTATTTCTTTTCTGAAGGCTCGACACTTGGTCAAGAAGGGTTGTTTGGATTGTCTAGCTTATGTTCGGGATACTACCACGGAGACTCCGACGATTGATTCAGTGCCCATGGTCTGAGAGTTCTCCGATATATTCCCATTCGATCCTCCAGGCATGCCACCAAATCGTGATATTGATTTCTGTATTGATTTGGCTCCAGGTACCAGCCTATCTCTATTCCACTGTACCGCATGGCTCCGAGAGAGTTAAAGCAATTGAAGGAACAACTCGAGGAGTTGCTAGCAAAGGGGTTCGTCAGACCAAGTGTATCACCTTGGGGTGCACCGGTGTTATTTGTGAAGAAAAAAGATGGGACTATGTGGATGTGTATTGATTAATGTCAATTGAACAAAGTTACCATTAAGAACAAGTACCCGTTGCCGCGTATTTATGATTTTTTTGACTAGTTGCAGGGTGTCAGGGTGTTCTCTAAGATCGACTTGAGATCGGGGTACCATCAGTTGAAGATTCGGGATTCGGATGTTTAGAAGACGGCTTTCCGGACTAGATATGGCCATTATGAGTTTCTAGTGATGTCCTTTGGCTTGACTAACACCCCCGCGGCATTTATGGATTTGATGAACTGGGTGTTCAGGCCATATATTGATTCGTTTGTCATTGTCTTCAGTGATACATTTTGATCTACTCGCGTAGCATGGAGGAGTACGAGCAACATTTAAGAGTGGTGCTTCATACCTTGCGGGAACAGAAGCTATCTGTTAAGTTGTCCAAGTGTGAGTTCTGGTTGGATTTTGTGGCATTCTTGGGGCATGTTCTATCAGGCAAGGGTATTAAGGTAGACCCCAAGAAGATCGAGGCAGTTCAGAGTTGGCCTTGTCCTACCACAGTGACTGAGATCAGGAGCTTCCTGGGGTTAGCAGGTTATTATCGTCGGTTTGTGGAGGGCTTCTCCTATTACGACACCTTTGAATAGATTGACCCAGAAGGGTGTTCCATTCCGATGGTCTGATGATTGCATGGCGAGCTTTCAGAAGCTCAAGACCGCATTGACTTTAGCACCAGTGTTAGTGTTGCCTTCCGGATCAGGGATGTATATTGTATACTACGGTGCTTCACAGGTTGGTTTGGGTTGTGTATTGATGCAGGAGGGGCGAGTTATTGCATATGTTTCACGTCAGCTGAAGCCCCATGAGAAGAATTACCCCGTACATGATTTGGAGTTAGCTGCGATTGTCCATGCTCTTAAGATCTGGAGGCATTATCTTTATAGGGTGTCCTGTGAGGTTTACACTGATCATCACAGATTGCAACATTTATTCAAGCAAAGGGATCTCAATTTGGGGCAGCGCAAGTGCCTTGAGTTACTAAAGGATTATGATATTACCATCCAGTATCATCTGGGCAAGGCAAATGTAGTTGCGGATGCCTTGAGCAGAAAGGCGGAGAGTATGGGCAGTTTGGCATTCATATCAGCGGAGGAGAGGCCACTAGCTTTGGGCATTCAGTCCTTGGCTAACAGACTTGTGAGGCTAGATATTTCAGAGCCCAGCCGAGTTCTTGCATGCGTTGTCGCCCAGTCTTCACTATTGGAGCGGATCAAGGCTTGCCAGTTTAACGATCCGCACTTGTTGGTCCTCAGAGAGAAGATACTGCAGGGTGGTGCCAAGGAGGTTACTATCGGTGAGGATGGTGTTCTGCGACTCCAGGGTCACCTCTATGGTCCTAATGTTGATGGCTTGAGGGAAAAGATTCTAGAGGAGGCACACAGTTCTTCTATTCATCCAGGTGTTACGAAGATGTATCGCAACCTAAGGCAGCATTGGGGGCGGCAGATGGAGGAGGACATAGTTGAGTATGTAGCGAGGTGCCCAACAGGTCAAGTTAAGCATCATATGCGAGGTGGCCTACTCCAGCAGATGAATGTATCTGAGTGGAAATGGGAGCGCATTACTATGGACTTCGTTGTTGGGTTGAGGCAGAACTTGCGGAAGTTTGATGCAGTTTAGGTCATTGTCGACAGGTTGACCAAGTCGGCACACTTCATTCCGGTGGTGACCAAGTATTCTTCAGAGAGGTTGACCCAGATTTACATTCAGGAGATTGTTCGGTTGCATGGTGTGCATGTTTCCATCATATCAGATAGAGGCCCTCAGTTTACTTCGCATTTCTGGAGGGCAGTACAGAGTGAGTTGGGGACCTAGGTGGAGCTCAACACAGCCTTTCATCTGCAGACTGATGGACAGTCGGAGCGGACAGTTGAGATCTTGGAAGATATGCTCAGAGCATGTGTGATTGACTTCGGAGGGCAGTGGGATCGATTCTTGCCTTTGGCCAAGTTTGCTGACAACACCAGTTATTAGTCCAGCATCGAGATGGCTCCATTTGAGGCTTTATATGGTCGGCAATATCATTCCCTTGTCGGATGGTTTGAGCCCAGCGAGGCTAAGTTATACGGTACTGATTTGGTAAAAGATGCCTTGGAAAAGGTAAAGTTGATTCAGGAGCGACTTCGCACAGCACAGTCCAGACAGAAGAGTTATGCAGATTAGAAGGCGCGTGATTTGTCATTTATGGTGGGCGAGAAGGTTCTCTTGAAGGTCTCACCGATGAAGGGAATCATAAGGTTCGGAATGAAGGGCAAGTTGAGCCCAAGGTTGGTAGGCCCATTTGAGGTGTTGAGACGAGTTGGGGAGGTTCCTTATGAGCTTGCTTTGCCTCCTAGTCTATCGGGAGTTCATCTGGTTTTTCACGTGTCTATACTCTAGAGATATCATGCCGAAAGGTCGCATGTGTTAGACTTCAGCACGGTTCAGTTAGATGAGAGCCTGGGTTATGAGGAGAAGCCAATTGCCATTGTTGATATGTAGGTTCGCTAGTTGAGTCCAAGAAGATTTCTGCTGTAAAGGTTCAGTGGAGGGGCCAACCAGTCGAGGAGGCGACTTGGGAGGCCGAGGAGGACATGCAGAGCTGTTACCCATACCTATTTAACACTGCATATAATTCTAGACCCATTCAAGGATGAACGTTTGTTTAAGAGGTGGAGAATGTAACGACCCAACTGGTCGTTTTGCTTTTTAGATCCCCGTTTCCCTAAATAAGACTCTCTGTATGTGCTTTTACTGTTTTATGACCTACGGGTATGGTTGGTTCAGGTTTGGAAGGGTTCGGGTTGAAATCGGAGCACTTGGTTCCTTAGTTTGGCTTTTAAAAGGCTATGTTTGACTTTGGTCAACATTTTGAGTAAACAACCTCGGAACCGGGATGTGATAGTTCCAATAGGTTCGTATGATGATTTTGGACTTGGGTGTATGTTCGGATCGGGTTTTGAATGACCCGGGAGCGTTTCGGCGCTTAATGTTGAAAGTTATGTTATTGAAAGTTTAAAAGTTCTTCAAATTAGGTTTAGAGTAGGTTTTGGTGGTATCGAGGTCTTTTTGGGAATCCGAGCCTGGGAATAGTTCTGTATAGTGATTTAAGACTTGCACGCAAAATTTGGTGTCATTCCGAGTAGTTTAGGCATGATTCGGCGCGTTCAGAGCAAGTTGAAAGAACTTCAAGTTCATAAGTTGATTCGATTTGGTTTGGGGTGTGATTGTTAGTTTTGGTGTTGTTTTCCGTATTCGAAGGTTCGATCAAGTCTGTCTTATGTTTATAAACTTATTGGTATGTTTAGACCGGACCTCGAGGGGCCTCGGGTGCAATCCGGACGATACACGAATTGAATTAGGGCACAAAAGGGCTGGTGGCGCACCAATTCTGGTGTGCCCACACCCGCGAGCTTTTGGCCGCAGGTGTGAGCCCGTAGATGCGTGCTTTTGGCTGTAGAAGAGGCTTTGGGGCAACTGGCCAGCGGTCTGCAAATGCCGAGAAGCACGCAAAGAAGCGGTCTCGCTTCTACGATGGATCGCCCGCAGGTGCGAAGGGGCCGCAAATGCACTTCACTGTCCGCAGAAGTGGTACCGCAAAAGCGAGATCCCGTCCGCAGAAGCGGCCAGCACTGGGCCTGAAAAATTCCGCAGAAGCGATACCGCAGATGTAGCCCAGGGACTGCAGATGCGAAAGTCCTGCTGGGCAGACCCTTCATTTAAGTCGGGACTCAAGCATTTTGGGTTCATTTATTGCATTCCTTGGGCGATCTTTGGAGCTCTTAGAGAGGTGTTTTCACTAGCTATTTGAGGTAAGTAATTTCTATCTAATGTAAGTTAAATACATAGATTATGGGTAGATTTTAACATGTAAATTTGTAAAAATTATGGGTTTAGATTAAAAACTTAGGTTTTGATAAAAATGGAATTTAACCACGAAAATGATTATGGAATGGGATGAAAATTATATATCTGAGTTCGTAAGTTTTATGGGTAACGATTTTCTTCAAAAATTTCCAGAATCCGGGCACGTTGGCTCGGGGGTGAATTTTAAGAATCCTCCAATTTGGGTTGGGTAATTACTTAATTAGTTAAATTCTGAACTTTTGAACATGTATTGATTAAATCATACAACATATGACTAGTTTCGGATTTTTCGGCACCGAATTGATGCATTAGAGTGAATTTGAGGCAGGAAAGCGATCTTTGAGACAAGGTAAGTCTCTTGTCTAACCTTGTAAGAGGGAATTTACCCCATAGGTGATTTAAATTAATATTTGCCTCTAATTGTGGGGGCTACGTACACATGAGGTGACGAGAGTTCGTGCATAACTGCTATTTATGCTTACATCCAGGTAGTTTAGGACCCAAAATCATGAATTACTTGTAATGATTACACCCTACTTGTTAATTAAAGTGCCTAAATTAAATTAGAACTTGTTACAGAAATTGTAAAAGACCGAGTTTCACTTGCTTGGATTTCACTTCCTCTCGTAATGCACGGTGTACACGTTATTCTGGATCGGGCTGTACGTCTTCGGCATAATCCTGCGTGATAATACTTGGATTTTAATTATTTATTTGATATCATATCATGGTTCGAGAGGTTAAATAATATTAGACAGAAAGCTATTTGATATTTAGCATGTGTAAAGGAATTATTTATTTCATGGTTGCTATTGAATTGCCGAAGCTATATACATAACCTATGCTTATTTGGAGCTTCTTTATTTTTATTGTTGGCCCCTAGTAAGTGTCGATGTCGACCCCTTGTCACTACTTCTTCGAGGTTAGACTTGATATTTACTGGGTACATGTTGTTTATGTACTCACGCTACACTTTTGCACTAACCGTGCAGGATCTGAGGCAAGTGCACTTGGCGATCACACTGGCGCGCATCCCAGTTACCCGGAGGCCTAGTGGTGAGCTGCTTTCTGAGCCGTTTTGCCGCACCTAGAGTCTCTCCTCTGCATTCATTTCTGTCTTTTTATTTCAGACAGTAGCTAGAGTTTTGTATAATTGATTAGTGTTTATACACTTGTGACAACAGGTCTTGGCACACACTAGCTGATTTTGTGGTTTTGGATTATTACTATGGTTATGATTGCACTCAGCTGCTTTTATTTTATTTATTTAAATCTGCTGTTTCTTAATCTTTTAATTAAGAAAAATTTAATTACTTGAGAATTTATTAAAAAGAGAAATCACGTGGTTAGTTTACTGTTGTCTTGCCTAGCGGGGGCGCTGGGCTCCATCACAAACTATAAGAGAATTGGATTGTGACAATATGGTATCAGAGCACTAGGTTCACGTAGGTCTCACAAGTTATGAGCAGGCCTAATAGAGTCTTGCGGATCGGTGCGTAGACGTCCGTACTTATCTTTGAGAGGCTATAGGGTGTTAGAAAAATACTCTTTCTTTATCTCCTATCATGCAGTTGATGTTGTGCTAAGTATCTTTCTCTTATTCCCTCACAGATGGTGAGAATGCGCGCGGCGGATGTACCCTATCATGGAGGAGCTGCTCCCTATGTTGCTAGAGGCCAAGGGAGAGCTTCAGCTTGTGGTAGAGGACGAGGGCGTCCTAGAGTTGCTCCAGTTATGCCACCAGTGGATCCAGTAGAGGATCCTATTATTGAGGAGCAGGACGAGGTGCCTGCAACAGAGCCAGCCCCGGTAGTCTTCATGTCCGCATGGGGAATCCAGGAGGTTATGGGCCGTATGCTGCAGTTCATGGATTCTATGACTTAGGCTGGTTTATTTCCAGTAGTCCCGGCCACATCTCAGGTGGAGGGGGAGCACAAATCCCTGTCGCTCAGGCTCCAGGGCATGCAACTGTTGTGTATCAAACCCCGGGCGCACTGCCCGTGGGCGGAGCCCAGCCAGTAGCAGCACCTGTACCTGAGGCCAGACCAACTGTGATCGGCGAGCCACAGAAGCTATTGGACAAATGGACCAGGCTTCATCCTCCTGTCTTTGGAGGTGAACGACATGAGGACCCCCAGGACTTTATTGATTGGTGCAGGGACAGACTGCACAACATGAGGATATTGGAGTCCCATGGAGTGGATTTTGCTACTTTCCAGCTGGAGGGCAAGGGCCGTAGGTGGTGGTAGTCATGTCTTCTCGGTAGACCAGCAAATTCTCCTCCTATGACTTGGGACCGGTTCACCCGTATTTTTTTGGATAGGTATATTCTGCCCTCTTAGAGGGAAGAGTTACGGTTTCAGTTCGAGCAGCTCCAGCAGGGTCAGATGTCAGTGACTGACTATGAGGCGAGGTTCTCCGAGTTGTCTCGCCATGCACTTATGATACTTCCTACCGATGCAGGGAGTGCGGAGGTTTGTTGCTAGTTTGCACACTGGTATTCAGGCCACCATGGCCCGAGAGGTTAAGATGAGGACTTCTTACGAGCTAGTTGTAGAGATAGCTAGGAGGATCGAGGGTGTACATTAGCGTAGCCGGGAGCAGGCTACGAGGGACAAGCGGTTTCGGTATTTTAGAGAGTTCAGAGGTGGCCCGGCAAGGGGAAGAGGCCAGTTTGTGAGGGGTCAGTCTAGCAGGCCCACATATTGAGCATTGCCTCCTCCTCGGGGTGCTCCAGTGCGACCTTATTTCAGTGTCATGCCCGAGAGTTCCTACCGCCCACCAGCTATTCAGGGCTCCTCTAGTGGGTATTCAGGCCATCAGGGTCCGACTTCGGGTCAGCAGTCCACCGTTTCCATAATTAAATATAAGTTCGATCTGGAGAGAAGAGGGGAGAGAGGAGAGAAAAAAAGGAAAATTGTGTAACTAAATCCCTTGATTGAAGGCACTAATAATGGATCCGGAGCCTTTTAAGGTAGAATGTATATAATTTGTAAGTAATTCTTGTTTAGGACGGATAATATACAAAATTAAAATAATTTTGATAAATAAATTTCAGATATTGTATAGGAACGAAAAAATTTCAAAAATATAAGGTGACTATAATTATTTTTGATCGACCGCTGGAGTTTTAGACCAAGCCCAATAAGGCCCACTAGAATTGTCGACCCTTCAATCCAGATATTTCCGGCTAATGGGCTTAGATGGGAGCTATATAAGCATGCTGTCTTTCTAACTCTGAACAGGATTTGATTCCCTCTCAATTCTCAAATATAAAACCCCTCCTGTTTGCGTAACACAACAAATCAGGTTTGCGTTTTTACTTTCTGCTAATTATTTTTTGTGAAATCATGCTTCAAATGTTTAGTAAAATCATGTTTCCAGTTTCAAATTTCGTCCGCAATACATTGATTTTGGTGCTTGTAATGTAAAATTTATTGGCATTTTATTACGTTTATTTTATTGCAATAATTAGCTGTTCCTCCTTTTTGTTCGAGAAATGGAACTCACTTTTTTCTTCTTCGTTTTTCTGCTTTCATGATATGAACTACTATATGGTTAAAAATTTGTAGGAACATAATTCTTTGCGACCTAAAGGCTTGAACTGAGTTTAATTGGTATCAAAATCGGATATTGTTTTTTTTTTTTTTTTTTGTGGTGTTCATTTAAGCTTCAAAATGTCTATGCATATTTATTTTTAGAGGTTGATTTGGGCTTGAGTCCATGTGATGTCAGAAAGATGATAATAGTAACAGTAACAAGAAGGTAAAGTGACAATAGTACCATAAGAGACTAAGAAATTAATCTACTTGGCACCTTATCAGTTGTTGTAGCCTGTAGGATAATCATTTCCTTGTATTTCAGGCTCACTTTCTCCGCCTGTGAATTGGTAAGCTGATGTTTAGATAGACTTCCAATCGGTTTTTCCTTCTAGCCCATTGAACGAGCCATGGCCTTTATGGAGGCTGAGATGGTTGGAATTTCCTATGGAGCAAGGGTGGAACTAGAGTGTAAGCTACAGGTTCGGTCAAACCCAATAGCTTTGGTCCAAACCCTATATTTGTCTTAAAAGATCTATTGAATAATGTATAAATTATTATTTTAGAACCCAGTAACTTAAAAGTATTAGAATACCCGTAAACTTCAAATTTTAGCTCTGCCTCTGCTATGGAGATCTCCATAATGTAGTGTTTCCTAGGTGCGGCTATTATGCTGACTGAAAAGGCTAAAAGTGGATGATATAGACTTTGCACATGGAGGATGTTGTCTTGAAAATAAATGCTGACATAGGTAAGAATAATACAAAATGAAAGCTAAAGGATCTGTATAAGCAATATCAAATTGTTGGGAGTAAGGCTTAGTTATTGTTGTTTATGCTCATAGGATGTTTAGAGTTTAGGAGTTTTTAGTCAATTAGAGACTTGTGATCAGTGTTGTGATAATTGTTGGGTGTAGGAAACCTGTAATTTTAAAGAATTCTTATTGCCTTAGAGGTCAACTTCTTTACCAGTGATAGCTATTAAAAAGAATTATTTACCGGTATTGAAAATAAACGGTTCAAAGAGAGACATGATATAGAGAGGATCATATGGCCGACCCAAACTGGTAATACTATTAAGGCGCTGTTGTTTCATTAGTAGTTCAACTTGCCATCGATGTCCCTTGGTAATCTGTAGGAGAGTGTGAGCTAAATAATCTGCTTGTATAAGAACTAAATAAAACCTTTTTCTCGAGTTAAACCCTAATAAAGCTATAAATCTCTTTTGTTCATAGAACATTAAAGAATCATCAACTCATGTTATTGTGGATTCTATCATTGGCCTTTCTGGAAGATGGATACGAGTAACAAGTAGGACAAGTCATATGAAGCAAGTATTTTTGGTAGGCATTCGCATGTGATTTTCAACTAAATATCATTTGCAAATATTGAAATGTTATTTGCAAATGAATGCCTTTTTTACAGCTTTGTCCGGTATTTCAACTTCAACTTGAAGTAGAGAATTTGAAGTTGAAAGACTTGTTTTAGGAGTATTTCAATTGAAATTATTTACTCTCAAAACTTCAATTGTTTTTTCAATTGAAATTCATGTCCAAACACAGTTGAGTCAACTTCCAAATGCTCTTCTTGAAGTTCAACTTGAAGTACTCATTTTTCAATTTTAACCAAATTTTATCCAAACAGGGCATAAATCTTTCGTCCTCTTTATTTGAAGGTGACGATCTGCCTCCAAAGGGAAATATTCTTAATTTGAGAATCCAACTATTTATGTTGGTTAGGGTCCTAGATTCCTGGTCTACTTTCGGAAGGGCTTCCATTTCTTGCTTCCCTGAAGTATACTACTCATTCTACATTTTCTTTTCTCTTGCAAAACGAGATAGCACTGTTGCTTTTATCATATCGGAAGTGGCAAATTTTTGAATCCATGTAATAATTTTGCACACGCGATTTGCTCCAACATGAGTTGATGATTAAGTTCGGACTGCTTTTTCTCTTTTGTTAATTCATTGGAGTTTATGTTTACACATTGTGTACTATTTCTCAAAGAAAGAGCCAGACTTTTTAATTTGTATGATTCCATGGGAGCATGTACCAGTCCTTTTTCTTTTTTCTATTTTCTTTTTATTTTCGCCGAGGGTCTATCAGAAACAGTCTCTTTGCCCTCCCACGGGACCCCACTTGTAGGATTTTCACTGGGTTGTTGTTGTATTTTCTTTTTGTTTTCCTGTTTGGGAAAGAAACAAGAGAATTATTGTCTTGTAAAATTTTATGAAAGCATAACCCAAGCCCCTCAAAGAAGGGAAAGTTAGTCTTTTCATGGTGCTTTGAAGCTTAACTGGATTCAAGTAGTAGACACTTTGAAATCTTGGTAGTATTCTCGACTTCGTGCAAATTTAGTCATTTTCCCATGAAGAAAAGAGAGTGTGATTTCCTTAATAAATCCTAGTCAATGCAGATGTGAATATATCAGTATACTATTGATAATGATGAAGACTATATCTTCAGGCTCTTTTATGCAACTCCATTTGGTACTGAGCTTAGATAGTGTCAGATAGGAGCTTAACTATGATTCAAGTAGTAAACACTTTTGAAACCTCGGCAGTAATACTTGCCCTTCTGCAAATTCAGTTATTTGCCCAGGAAGAACAAAGAAGAAGAAATAAAATGTGAATACTTTCATGAGACCCTAGTCACTACAGATGTGAATATTTGAGTGTAATGTTGGTATATGATGAAAAAACTTTATCTGCACTTTCTTGTATGTGCTTTTGTCTTTCTTTTTTGGTACTTACTGGTTGTCTTTTTCATTTATTCAGGTTAAGACCTTGTTGCCAAAAGTATGGCCAAGCATCATCCTGATTTGATCATGTGCCGGAAGCAGCCAGGAATAGCTATCGGGCGTCTTTGTGAGAAATGTGATGGCAAGTGTGTTATCTGTGATTCTTATGTACGTCCTTGCACGTTGGTACGAGTTTGTGACGAATGCAACTATGGTTCTTTCCAGGGACGTTGTGTGATCTGTGGAGGTGTGGGTATTTCTGATGCTTACTATTGCAAAGAGTGTACTCAGCAGGAGAAAGACAGGGATGGTTGTCCTAAGATAGTCAATCTTGGGAGTGCTAAAACTGATCTGTTCTATGAGCGTAAAAAATATGGTTTCAAGAAAAGATAGTATGGGTTTTCTCGTTTAGCTCTCGCCATAATATACCAGGAGTATCGTGCACGTTTGACAGCATCACAATCTTCAGCATTCACTCTATGTTTCCTGGCATCGGGAGTTAATTTTTTTGTACCAGATGTGATATTACAAGTTGTATTTCTGTAGCGACATCTTTGTTTAGGCTTAAAGTAAATGTTGAACATAAATGCCTTGTTTGGATGGTTGGTGAAGCAGGGGTTTCTTTCAGAAACTATCTTAAAACTTTGATGTGGAGAACATTTTTAGTTATGTTTGACATAAGTAAAAGCCACAGAGTAGTGGCCCAATTTCACATTTCTGATATCTTTCGAGAAGTTGCTTTGCACATTTTTTAACTATCTGTTACTGAAAATAAACAAGAAAATAGAACACAAAAACTTGCGTTGATTCTGTCACACCTTTAACGTTCCTTAACTGAAGTATTTTCACTAGTATAAGAGTGCTGGAATGAGGTTCATTTGTGAATTGTACGTAGAGACGGATTCAGGATTTAAAATTTATAGGCTTCTTAGTAATTGAGTTTAAAGTATAATATTTATAAATATGCATATAAGGTCTTGACAATAGCTTTTGGGTTCCTGTAAACTGTAACTAATTCTTTAGATCTGCTGCCATTGCCTGTGTGTCTCACTCTCATACATATACAGACAATATATCCATTCAACTTCACATTTTTCCAATTGTTCACTTTTTTGTCAAATTAATAATCCATTTTCTTTTAAGTACAACTTCTAGATGCAAATTATCATTAAACAATGCAGGATCATTTGTGTTTTGCACCTATAAGAAAGCTTAAGAATTTGTTGCATCATAAGCAGTTGCTGTGATTTTATTCAGGTAATAATACAGTATTCTCACAACTCATTATCTAATTCATAACATTGTCAGTAATGTTCGAACAGGATCCCGAAGAGCCTGGGTGTGTTTCGGATGAGTTCCAGACCATTTTAGAGTTGAGAGGTAGATCTGGTGCTGATGTGTAACCTGCGAGATTTGGTGCGTAGGTGTAACGTCACACTCATGCTCTTGCATTAGACTCTATAATACATGACACATGTCTTCATATATTCTCTTATTACTAAATCATAGTTAATTAGTACTCACATTAATTTAAGACTTAACCATAGCGAATTAGTACAATTTGATATAAACACTGGGTGCGCATAAAATTTACAGACCCTTTGCATGATACTTGTTATTTTGTGGCTTGAATTATTTCCTTGTATTTTTAGGAAACCCATAATCCCTATAGGTTTAGGAAAATTCATTGTCCTCATAGATTTGGCAAAGGAAATCCTATAGTCCTCATTAAATTGGGAAACCTTTCTCTTATAAGTTTGGGACTACTTGGGATCTATATATAGGGGTTGTATTTGGGGATTCTATAGATTGTAGTGTGTTTTTCTTCTCATTCACAGTGAAAAACTTTCTCTACTTTTGCCCCGAGGATTAGGCTTAGCCGAACCTCGTTAAATCCTTATATTTATTTTTCTTCTCTATTTGCTTTGTGTATGATTGTGTGATAGTTAATCCACGTTCTTCCTCAACAATTAGTATAAGAGCCAGATTCAGGTTTCTACATATAATCTAAGATTAAGATATTTTCATCATCTTTAACAAAGTACAAAGTAGAGAAATTTGATGGGGGTTCTAGTTTCAGTCTATAGAAGATTAGGGTAAATCGTCCCTGGTGTTATAAGGGTTATGGAAGGCAATTGATGAGGATTTTTCTGAAGAGATGAAAGAGACAGAGAAGGCTGACCTGAAGGAGAGGGCTTTGAGTGTGATCTTCATGGGCGTTACAGATAGCGTTCTTTGGGAAATTGCTGAAGAAACTTCTGCAGCAATGGCATTGAAGAAGCTGGAAGATCTGTATTCTAAGAAATCGCAGACAAACTGCCTCTACCAGAAAAATAGGTTATACAATCTCCATATGAACGAAGATACAACTATTAAAACTCACCTTGATGAGTTTAATTCAATTATAATGGACATGAAGAACGTGGATATCAAAATTGAGAGCGAGGATCGGGCCTTGATTATGTTGTGTTCTTTACCACCATCTTATGATACTTTTGCCGATACGCTGCTATATGCGAAAGACAGCATTTCACCAGTAGATGTTAGTAATGCACTAAAATCTAAAGAGTTGAAAAAGATCTTTCCAGACAGTAGAATTGAGGGCGGACTTTTGATTAGAGGAAGAACACAACAAAAGGACTTTATCAAGAAAAAGTCAACCGCCAAATCAAAGTCTAGAGCAAGGAAGCAAAATTGTTAGGTCAATACACTAGAGATTGTCCTAAGCTGAAGGAGAAAAAAGGAAAACAGAAAATACATAATTCGGAAAATATTGTTGACACTAGCAATAATTTTGATGATAGTGACTATGTAGGAGAAGTCTGTGCTGTGAGTTCTAGTAATTGGCAGAATTCTTGGATTCTTGATTCTGGCGCTACTTTTCACATGTCTCCACACAAGAATTAATTTCCAACTTACAAGCAATTGAGTGGGACTGTCTACATGGAAGATGATATCCATTACTAGTAGAGGGGATTGATAATATCAAATTGAGAATGTTCGATGGAATTATCAGAAACATTGAGAGTTGGCATGTTCCTCGAATAAAGAAAAATTTGATTTCTCTTTCGACTTTGGATGATCAAGGGTATAAAGTTCACTTCGAGAATGGAATACTTAAAGTGTGTAAAGGCTCCATGATACTCATGAAGGGTAAACTGCATTCCAAATTATATCATCTTCATGTCAGTGTAGTTGAAGGGGAAGCTGCTGTAGCTTTTGGGAAAAGTGATCTGAATCAGTCTCAGTTATGGCACTTGCGTTTTGGTCATATGAGTGTCACACCTCCTTTCGTACACCCCCGAGGAGTATATAAGGGAGTTCTTTCAATTAAAGTGACATTATTCAAAATAGAATTATTTATTTAAATTTTAGAGTCGCCACTTGGAATATTTTGGTTGGTGTCCCAAGTCACCGGTCTATTTTTTAATCCCAAATAAGAAAAATTTCGACCTTCCTTGTGAAATCTACGAACCAGAAATTCTGAGTAAGGAATTCTGTTAACCCGAGGGAAGGTTCTTTTTTCCCATGAGCATGGTTTTAGGCTAGGTTACCAACCTCAAGAGGAGGATTCCTTTTTATTTTGAGAAATGGTTTCATTCGCGCTAAAGCAGCAGCATACTTTCAAGGCTGAAGGAAGATCTTTCGACCCCAGGAAGCCATACAGACCCAATCTTCCATGGCTACTTCCTCAAATAAGGTGATGATTTAGCTTTCTCATTCAAAAGTGGACTTGGTTGCGCTCTATCTGGTATGTCTTTTCTTATCCGATGAGGGTTTTTAAGTGGTTTCCTTATTTTAGAGCTAACGTAAAATCATCAATAGTTCCAGTCTGGATTTCTCTACAAGTTGATCGCTGAGGAAAAATATCATAGCCCCCTTGAGTCAATAAGAATAGCAGAATTCCGCTTTAATAAACCTTACCTTAAATGTGCCGAAATTGAAGTTATCTCATTAGCGGTAATGATACTGTTAATGAATATGCATACAGTAGCAGATTTCGTTCTATTAAATTCACTATCCATTATGGTCTGATACATACAAATAACGAATGAGCCGACTTTACAGCAGGAAAATGCAACACGATAGAAGAGTTCGCTCCGCCACGTAAGATCCTCGAATCAACCACGACTACCATCTGCGGTCCATTTTCGTTCTCTTCCCTGCCTGGGAAGGGGGATCAAAGAAAGGTATCTTGTTTCTCTTCTGGACGGATGGCGACTTATGTAGTGGTCGACCTTCCTACCAAAATGCCTTTTTGGTCGAAGAGCCCCAAATCGGCAACGAATATGTCCTTTAGACTTTGCTAGAAATGGCCGAACACTAAAAAATAGGTGAAAAACCAGCTTAAGCTGGTTGTACTTTTAAGTTCGTTCAATTCACTCAGGCAGGGTGATTGAGGTGCGTGTTTCGCAAGTTTTTTACTTTCTTCACACAACAAAACAAAGGCATGATAGTACTGTACTCAATTGCTCGTGTCGTATGGCTCTTCTACATTATATAATCTATAATATGTTAATTCATCCCAATATACCTGCTAAAAAAAACCAGTAAATTTTCAACCCCTCTCACAGTCATCAAACCTGCAACACCAAATTCCTCTCCGCCCTCTGCGCGGCAACGCAATTCCCATGCTCACAGCCAGTTAGAGAAAAAAAAAATCCACCCCCGTCTTTCTCTTAAAACTCACCTCAATCTCGTAAATGTCCTTCCCAAATCCTAGCGTAAGGTGTATGATCCGCCGAATCCATTGTTGACTTCACCACGATCGATTAGGTGAAAGGGTTCTGTAAAGTTTGTTTTTTATATAGGCAGCGTGGTTATAGTACTCATATTGTGCCAGCCATGCAATTCGTACTGCATTGGCAGAATTTCTATGCACTCTATAAAAAGAGGCTCGATAAACCTTCGTGCTCTACAAAAAAAAAAAAAAAAAAACAGAAATTTTCTACCAGTATATATCGAGAAGCCATGGCCCTCCCTGCTCAAATTCTCGACATTCCCCAGCGGTTAGGCACCCTCGGATTCCGTGGTTCTAGCACGGTCTCCAAATATTATAATCGGCTTATTATCTGATTTTAATACATGTTTCTAGCCTATGGTACATTTTATCTTTAAACACTTTTGTTTAATTATTAGAAAATTGTAACATCATTTAAAATATGTTATGAACCACGTCACATAAATGCACCTGTAATCCGTAATGCATTTTATTTAACGTTGAGATTTGGATTTGGATCGCATAAATGCGCACCCGAGTTTAGAAAAATGAATTATTAAAATAATGCGCCTAAAGTAACTACGCGTTTTAACTTTTCGAGGGCCATGTAAATTCGGTAAATAGCACGCCTCGATTTTCTAAAGATTTTAATTTTGATTAAATAAGGGCCATGCCTTTTGAGATTTTATCCGGCACTGCGCACCTCTAATTATTTCAAAAGCTTCTAATATTCGAAATTGTTAAAATCGGGTTACACGAAATGCACCCCCGAAATTGGCATTGTTACTATGTCACGGGAAGCGTACCCATAGTCACAATGGTTTATTAATCGCCTAAAAGTAAACTACGAAAGTTTAAGTCGTTTAAGAATTAGTTGCTTCTAAATTTGTATTTTAACTATTAAGAGGGCCATGGGTGATCGTTTTTATTTGTATGGCTCACCTCTATCAATCAAAAGTGTTTCTTGAACCTACAATTGTTAGAACAATTCATATTACGCTATTTACTCAATCAAACAAGTTACTTTTTAAGTTTCACAATAATCCTAAATCATATACAACATTTCCAAGAAAGCAACAACTCATGCTAGTGACCTTAATTTTTCTCGATGATTTTGAATTACAATGAAATAGCCATCGGGCTACCCTCATAAATCAATCGCTACAGGTAGTATTTAAGCAATCAAACACAAATTAGATTAGTCTATCCTGTGGACATCACTGTGCATGAATCCTTACCCCTAGGAAACTAATTATCATTAATGATAGACAATCACTTAGTTCATCAACATTTAACAACTCAGAAATCCATCTTTTACCGACAAACAATTTCAGAAAATCAACAATTTCAGAATATTAACAAGGGATGGGAGTTCAAACAAATTCAGCCATTGAACAAGCTGGATTTATGGAATTTAGGCAGAGAACAGCTAGAATTCCATTCATGATTTCCATTGAATACGACAGAAATAACTGAACATACCTACACAGCAGCAAATAAGTCTTAAAATAGCCAAATAAAGGCTGAGAACAGCTACAATGGAAGTTCAGCTACTAGTTGACAGAGAACAGTAGCAAACAGCTAGTATCAAAGCTAGATCCATTTCGAAACCCAAAAATGCAAGAGACAATATAGCAAATCGAAACAGTTACAATTTATGAACTTTTTTGCGTGCAAAGCTAACCTAGAAGTCTACTATTTTTTTTATGCCTTTCTTCAGAAAGTTAGTTTCCTTTTTCAGTTCTCCAGGTTTTTGAATTTCAGCTGCAGTTGTGTGAGTGCCGTGAATGAAGATGAATGTATGAGCATCAATAAAGATGAGTGAGAGTCTGTAGGTATTAGTATGGAAGAATCTGTTAGCTAAAATTTAGGAAAGAGCATATTTTTATTAACAAACTTTTGGATAGCTGTCCATTCCAGTTACAAACTTCTGAAATTACCTCTTTTGGCCCAGCTTTATCCTAATTTTACTTGTCTTATTGCATTTTAAGACCTCTCTAGAAGCTTCTTGCATAACTAACTGAGATTCTCCAGGCCAATTCCATACATTACCCTTCAATACTTCAGTATTTACCTCTTTTGTTCTTGCCTTGTTCAAGTATTTGCTGCCTTAACAAAACGACATTTTTGAACCATTAACAACAGATTTAAATTATAGTAATTTATCAAATCTGGACTAAAACGTGAATCAAACAACTAACTGAACATGCTAACTATGCTAATGAGCGATTTATACTGAGAAATTCAGACAAGGTATAGTACTGAAAACCTAGACTAAAAGAAAGAAAGCAGAATTTTAAAAGAACTACAATGTGAAAACATTAGAAAAGGGAAAGAACTATACCTACTTGGGTTACTTCGTAATAATGTCAAAACCTCAGCAAACACACATGGATTCTGGCATGCAAGATTAGCGTAGGTTGTCAAAGATGAGTGACCAGACTCCGGTTACTTTTCGAAATGGGTCGAAACTAACCTAAAACGATTGCTCTTGTCAAGAGCAATCGATTCGTGTGAGTTTCAAACCAAAAGGAACAAAAAATCACTGCAGAATCCAACAAACTGTGTAACTAGGTTTTTTAATTTTTTAGATCTAAAATATGTGAAGTTGTAAGGAACATTGAAAGAAATGGTTTAGGGATTAGGAATGAGGAGGCGAAGGCGGTCCTAGGGTGTGATTTTGAACGGATTTGGGGCGGATTAGGTGGTGTGCCTCTGTGTGGAATTTTGAGGCGGCGAATTAGGGTTTCAGGTAGGATGTGTGAGACGATGAAATGAGGGGTGGGGGGGGGGGGCATTTGGATAGTTATATAGGCCTGAGGGATTAGTTGCGAGCCGTTGGATCACCTGGGATCAACGGCTCAGATCGAGACTTAACCAAACGACGTCGTTTGGGTATAAGGGAATCGGACCTGGGCTGGTCGGGGCAACTTTGTATTGGGCTCATCTAATTTTAATTAAATCCCAATCCGAGTTCCTTTTTCTCTTTTGTTTTATTTTCAATTTCTTGTGTTTTTATTTTTCTTTTTATTTTAAAATTAAAAATCCTAATAGTAAAAAATTTTAAATTACCTAAATGTGAAATTAAGCTAATTAACTAATTATAAAAATTATAATAACACTTAATTCTAGGAATTAAAGACTAAATATTAAGAAAATATAAAAATGAACTATTTTCGTGATTTTCTAATTTTTATAAAAAATAATTACTATTTTAATCCTAAAAATGTAAAAACAAAACCTAAATGAAATGCATGATGTTTTTGGTATTTTCATTATTTAATTAAGAATTAAACAAGCAAGAAAAAATGTAAACAATTAAGAAATCTACTAAAATTCCTAAATAATAGCGGATAATAATTAAGAAATCTATTTTTTTGATTTTTTTTATAGGATTATTCTGGGTGTGGCAAAAATCACTTGCTCACAGCTGCCCTTCTTTGCTCGGAGACACGAAGGGTTTCGGGCAAAGATAAAATGAGCAATTCTGCGGGATTTTTGCCTATCCGAGACTCCATGAGAAGCATTTTGAAAAGAGTTTGACCGAACCTTGCTTCAAAGGTTGCCTACATATCCTTGGTTACAAAGGAATCAGGTCAGTGTAGTTCTGAAAGTTTTGGTAGCTGGGACTACCAGGAAGCTGTGATTTTCATTGTTGCTGCTGTTGTTACTGCTTGTTGCGCTCCTTTTTACACCAAAATGGAAAATGAAAAGCTAAGCTAGCTACGTCTATCAGCTATGAGTTACAGGATTCCTATCTATAAATCTCTTGAAGCTTGATCTTGAGTTATAGCTAGTTCTCGAGGAAGACTCCGATCTGAATCTTGATGCTCGTCAGTTGTAGGTGCTGGTTCTTTCTTCAACTTTTGGATCAAGGAGGGACATGTGAAGCTTATGACTTCAATCAAAAATTTTGAGCAGATCGCATCCTTGTCCATTGCAGCATTTGAATTTGCTTCCTTTTATTCTTTTCTTCTTTTCTTTATTCTGGATTGAGACTCATTCTTTTGATCATCTCGAACCCTGTGCCTTTGAGGGAAAACCTGCTCAGACACCCAAACCAATCAAACGAACAAAATTTTCCTGCCTCAGTTTCACTATGAAAATTTCGTGAGTTATTTGTAACTAAAAGCTAAGCTATTTCTCTGTTGAAAATAGTAAAATAAAGGAAGGGTTGCCAGGTTATGCTGGGAAGCCGATCGAGTTATGCTGGAGAAGGAATGATTCTGGGGTTATTTCGAGGACGTTATCGGGCAATTCTACTGGGGAACAGAAAAAGGGTCTCTGGGTTATACCGAAGGAGGTCCACGAGTTATGCTGGGAACAAAAGTTATGCCGGGAACAAAGGTTATGCCGGGGAGGTCCACGGGCTATGTCGGGGAGGTCCACGGGTTATGCCGGGGTAAAAGAAAAACTAAGGTCTTTGGGTTATGCCAAAGAGGTCCGCGGGTTTTGTCGGGGATAAAAGAAAAACAAAGATCTTTGGGTTATCCCAAAGAGGTCCGCGGGTTATGCCGGGGATAAAAGAAAAACAAGGATCTTTGGGTTATGACAAAGAGGTCCACGGGTTATGCCGGGGAGGTCCACGGGTTATGCCGGGGATAAAAGAAACACAAAGGACTTTGGGTTATGCCGGGGATAAAAAAAACAAAGGGTTTTTGGGTTATGCCAAAGAGGTCCGTGGGTTATGCCGGGGATAAAAGAAAAACGAAGTCTTTGGGTTATTCCAAAGAGGTCCGCGGGTTATGCCGGGATAAAAGAAAAACAAAGATCTTTGAGTTATGCCAAAGAGGTCCGCGGGTTATGCCAGGGATTAAAGAAAAATAAAGTCTTTGGGTTATGCCAAAGAGGTCCGCGGATTATGCCGGAGATAAAAGAAAAACAAAGGGTCTTTGGTTTTTCTTTTCCTTCTTTTCCTTTTCTCTTTTTTTTTTAAGTGAAAAATAATGCAGGAAAGAGTTTGGAGGAGACTTCCCTCTGATTATTGCTGCAAAGCTATTTTTAGCCTTTGTGCAGTTTCTTTCTGGTTGCACCTGCTTCTTGCAAGGTTGCTTTGGATTGCACAAATTTCCTGTTTTCAAACAAAGAGCAATTGTTAGTTTGAATTGGTGATTGGTTTTGTGGCCTTGATGATTCTGATCACTCGATCCCTGCCCAATTTCTGGTGGAATCTCCGCTTCTTGCTTGGTTTTCTGAAGGTTTGTCTCTTTCTTGAACCGAGGGATTCAGCTTTCGGAAAATTTATTGTGACAGCTTGTCCGTATGGGCTTTTTCTTGCCTCTAGGGCTTTTTCCTTTGGATTTCTTTTCATTTTCCGCAATTTTGAGTTTCAGAGTGTCGGCCATCATGGCCAGTCGGGGTCGACTTGATGCACTCGCTAGGGCTGGTACTTTCCTTGGATTTAGCATTTATCAAGTGGGACCCTGTAAAACCAATCTTGCCACCTTTTCTTTGTATTAGTTTCGGAAATAGGGTTAGACCGAAAGAGATTCAAAGAGAAGTAAACAAAGGGCAAGAAAGTGAGTTCAGAGAAGTGTCCCTTTCGGGGAAGAAAGAAGGACTTATGTAGGGCGCATGCAGACTTCACATAAGCATGACATGCTTCTTGGACTAGATACCTGATCTGCGCAACTATCCAACTTCTCATAAACCCATCACGATTCGCGTTCTAAAACCGAGAAACCTTGTCAGGACTCTTTCAGTACCAATAATGGTGAGGATTCCTGCTTTTCGATCAACGGCGCCCTTTGCGGGTTTTCGCCAATTGACCTCTCTCATTTCTCTTCTCACCGTCGCCTTGCAGTGCTCTTTGCGAGTTTTCACTAACAAGACTCTCTCATTTTCAGTTTCTCTGCTTACATCGCCTTATGATGCCTATGTGGGTTTCCACCAATAAGACTCTCTCATTTTATTTTGTCTCATTTTGAATGCATCTCTGATTTTGGAAACCTTTCACCGATTGATCGGAAAGACTTGAACAGGGTTTGGTAAAGAGAGCTTCGATTGAATTACAACTTTGGAACATTTCAGGCGAAACACCACCGAACCGTTATAACATCTGCCCCAGTTTCACTTTCGGAGAAACTTGGATTTTTATTTTGGTGTGACTGAACCTCAAGAGAGAGGCTGCCTACGTATCCTTTCGGAATCAAGTCAGATGTAGTTCAGACTATATTTTTTTTGGATTTTGTTTGTTTTTGTTTTGTTTTCTTTTTCTTTTTTCTTTTCTCTTTCCTTTTTTTCCTTTTTTTTTATCTTTCTTTTCTTGTCTTTCAACTAAAATTTCCAGTGATGCTTTCGATTTCCAAAGAGGGTAATCAAAGAAGAATAACCGGCTCAAAGGGTTGGCAAAGGATTGGAGTGTTTGGAGTTGGGAGAATGAAAACCTTCATTATTCCAATCGAAAAGATTACAGATAATACCTTTTGACTGCATCCGCATTCACTGTTTCTTCTGGATCATTTCTTCAATATCTCCCAGGTACAATGCTCCTCTTGGCAGTATTTTCTGATGATATATGGGCCTTTCCAATTAGGAGTGAATTTTTCTTTTGCTTCCTGATGATGGGGAATAATACGCCTTAAAACGGGTTGCCCCACTTCAAAATTTCTGGGTTGTACTTTCTTGTCGTAGGCACGGGCCATTCTTTGTTGGTACAACTTCCCGTGGCAAACTGCGGCCTTCCACTTTTCATCAATCAGGGTTAACTGTTCCAGGCGGGTTTTGACCCACTCACTGTCTTCAATTTCAGCTTCAACAATGATCCGGAGGGAAGGAATTTCAACTTCCGCAGGTATCACGGCTTCAGTGCCATAAACTAAAAGATATGGGGTTGCTCCGATCGATGTGCGCACAGTAGTGCGATACCCTAACAATGCAAACGGCAACTTTTCATGCCACTGCCTAGAGCTTTGAATCATTTTCCTCAAAATCTTTTTGATGTTCTTGTTTGCTGCTTCCACGGTGCCATTGGCTTTAGGCCGATATGGAGTAGAGTTCCTATGCGTTATTTTGAATTGTTCGCATATTTCTCTCATCAAATGACTATTCAGGTTTACAGCATTATCTGTGATGATGGTCGTGGGGATACCAAAACGACAGATAAGATTGGAATGCACAAAATCTACCACAGCTTTCTTGGTAACAGATTTGTAAGTAATTGCTTCAACCCATTATGTGAAGTAGTCGATGGAAACCAATATGAATCTGTGCCCATTTGAGGCTTTTGGCTCGATCGGCCCAATGACGTCCATGCCCCAGGCAACAAATGGCCAAGATGATGACATGGGATGTAGTTCTGTGGGAGGAGCATGAATCAAATCGCCGTGCACCTGGCACTGATGACATTTCCGAACAAAACTGAAGCAGTCTTTCTCCATGGTCATCCAGTAGTAGCCTGCTCGAAGGATTTTCTTTGCCAAGACATACCCGTTCATGTGGGGTCCGCGTACTCCTGCGTGCACTTCATGCATGATTTTTCCAGCCTCTTCGGCATCAACACATCTTAACAAGTTGAGATTCGGAGTCCTTTTGTATAAGATATCACCGCTTAAAAAGAAACCACTTGCATGTCGTCTAATGGTTCTCTTTTGGTCTCCGCTGGCTTGTTCCGGGTATTCTTTAGTTTTCAAAAACCTCTTGATGTCATAATACCATGGTTGAACACTTGGTTCCGCTTCAACTGTATTACAATAGCCATGCCTTTCATGGATTTGGATCTCTAAAGGATCAATGTGGGCATTGCCTGGGTATGGTAGCATCGAGGCTAAAGTAGCGAGTGCATCAGCTAATTCATTGTGACAACGTGGGATGTATCTGAACTCTATTGACTTGAATCGTCTGCTCAGATCTTCCACATGTTGCCTATAAGGAATAAGCTTGACATCTCGGGTCTCCCATTCTCCTTGAGCTTGTCGGATAATCAAGTCTGAGTCTCCCATGATTAATAATTCTTCGACATCTTGGGCGATTGCCATGTTCATACCCATAATACAGGCTTCATACTCAGTAGTGTTGTTTGTGCAGAAAAACCGAAGCCTAGCTGTGGCCGGATACTGCTGACCATCAGGTGAGATCAAGATTGCCCCAATTCCAACACCTTTTGCATTTACCGCTCCATCGAAGAACATTTTCCAAGTATTGGTGTCTTCGGGTATTGCCTCAATTGAATTTACCTCCTTGTCCGAGAATTAAGTGTTCAAAGAATGATACTCATCATCGACCAGATTTTCAGCCAAGTGATCTACTAACGCCTGGGCTTTCATTGCCATTCGAGTGACATAGACTATGTCAAATTCTGTGAGAAGGATCTTCCACTTTGCTAACATCCAGGTGGACATTGTCTTCTGGAATATGTACTTTAAAGGATCCAACCTAGTTATGAGGTAGGTGGTGTATGCTTGCAAATAATGCCTCAACTTCTGGGTGACCCAAGTTAACGCGCAGCAAGTTCTTTCCAGCAAAGTGTACTTGGCTTCATAACTGGTGAACTTCTTACTCAGATAGTAAATGGCCTGTTCTCTCTTTCCGGTCACATCATGTTGCCTGAGGACACAGCCGAAAGAATTTTCCAAGACTGTCAGATACAAGAACAGAGGTTTCCCTAGCTCAGGTGGGACCAACACTGGCGGATTCGACAGATACTTTTTGATTTTATCAAAAGCCTCTTGGCACTCGTCCGTCCACTTGATTGCCGCATATTTCTTTAACAACTTGAATATGGGTTCACATGTGGAAGTCAACTGAGTGATGAACCGGCTGATGTAGTTCAATCTTCCCAACAAACTCATAACATCTTTCTTGGTTCTTGGGGGGGGTAGATCCCGAATAGACTTTATCTTTGTTGGATCTAGCTCAATGCCTCTTCGACTGACTATGAATCCCAAGAGCTTGCCGGCTGGGACTCCAAATGCACATTTGGCTAGGTTTAGCTTCAGATCATATTTGCGCAACCACTCAAAGAATTTCCTCAGATCTCGAACACGATCCCCCCTAGTCTTAGATTTGATAATTACATCATCTACGTACACCTCTATCTCTTGATGCATCATGTCATGAAAAATGATAGTCATGGCCCTCATGTAGGTTGCCCCGGCGTTCTTCAATCCGAATGGCATGAAATCATAATAAATTGTCATGGTCAAAATCATCATAAGCAAAATCATTTATTGCTTTATGTATGCCTTTAATAACCTTTTATAAAGCACAACAAAATATTTTTTGGCATATTACATGTACGCGACCAATGACATATTCATGTAAGCACACAATAATATTTATTCTCTTTATTTCACTCAAACCCCCCTTAGAGGTGAGTTGTGTGGTATTCATCTAATCATGCATTGCATGTATTTATTCATTACTTTTATCACATATTACCACATTCACCTTTAGGAATGGGTCGCATTCTCAATTCTTATCACAAGTCACATTTCATTACTTTTATCACATATTGCCACATTCACCTTTAGGAATGGGTCGCATTCTCAATGCTTATCACAAGTCACATTCTCTTCAAGGAATGGATCATAATTAGCGGCGTGCTTTATTATTTTTCATACCAATTTGATGGTAAACATTGCCTTCACATTTTGAAGGACTATTTTGAGAACCCTTATTGTTTTTCTTTTATAATCATAGTGATGATTATTATTATTTTGATCTTTGGAATGCCCACGTTCATGGTTCAACCACTTGTCTTCATTTAGACTTATTATGCGCCGCTACCACATTCAATTCAAGAATGAAGCAAATCAAGTGAGACAATATTCATACGTTTTCATTAAAAATATATTATTTTTCTTTAGTCATCATTATATTATCAATATGGTGTAGTGGGACTCAAACTCAATGTTTTACCAATATAAAGGCATGTTAGGCCATAATGAATTGGAAATCAAACCCAACTCTTATTATCATGGAGCATCAGAACTTGATCCTGATGTCTTACCCTCATGGTGCATTGCGACTTGAATTCATTGAAGTTTATATCGTTAATAGCAAAGGACAAAATGCTTACCTCTTAAGTTAAACTCTTCATAATGTCATTTGGATATAATTCTCAATAATAGACTTTCGTTTACTCAAATCAACTAAGTAATTAGTGTCAAACAGATATATGAAAATACAAAATAATATTGAAAATTCACATGTGATCTTTGCTGCAATAAGCTTACTTCAAGATGAAAGTAATATAACCAGAACATTAAGGACAAATAATGTATCAAACAGAATAATAGTACTACTAGTTACCATGCACTTTTGTGAAAACTAAGTATTACGCTCTCGAGAAAAAACAAAAAGAAATGATAGAACCTTTAAGTCAATCAGGAAATCAAAAAAATAGTGGACAAATCTCTGTCTACTATCTACTACTATATGCTTTTCATATAGAAATGATTCAAACATGTTAATCTGATAAGAACTATCATCAATGAAAAATTTGGTGTAGTACATACTTCTTGTACTAATATTTTATCTTATCAAAATAAAATAGTTACGAGTATTATTATTATTATTATTATTATTATTATTATTATTATTATTATTATTATTATTATTATTATTATTATTGTTATTATTATGTCTGATAGCAAACTAATGTATAATCATTATACTAGGCATACTAAAATCGTATTATAAGGTAAAATCATAAGCATACATAATAAAGCATAATTTTAATTTTGTAGATTATTTAGTATGCCGCATGCCACCTATTATTTAGTTCATGAAAATTTAACAAGGTGACATCCTTGGCAGTCACATAAATACTAATTTCTAATAACCAGACCATTGCTTATTCCAAATAGTGGTATAAACTTATCTGGTTTAAAGCTCGGATTTGTTGTTGTAGCAGAAAGACGTGCCTGTAACACTACATACCTTTCCGGATAAAATCTGGATTTAATTTGCGAATATGACTCAATAACATATGGACTATAATGGTAGCATTAATGTCTCAATCCATGTGTTAATACATGTAGATATATGTTAAATTAGAGTGTTAAGACTATCATATTACAATTACTTTAATCTATTTAACCTGTAGTTGTTTAATTCACCGATTCAAGAAACAAAAATTATCCGATATGTTATTCTAGAAAATCTTGTCTTACTAACAGGATTAATGTAATGGAAAACTATGCAGTTTTATTGGGTACTCCACATTACCAATACATCTATTTGATCCAAGGAATTAACCAACATGTTTTCAGGTACAGTGCTTTAACTTGATAGGTATATCTGATATCAAAATCTAAAAGAAATGTTAGGCTTGATAATTTTGATAATAGATCATCGAGATATACCTTACCAGAAGTGGAATTCAACCTTGAGGTTAGAGACTTCGTGCTGATAACATGTTATGAAAAATAGCTCAAAGTAATAATATAGAACAAGTAAAAACAAGTTAAGAGATATGCGAGAAAGAGAGGAGATATTCTTATTTCTTCTTCAATTGTGTGTATTTTCCTATCTATTACAAGGCCTTTATATAGGCTTTGAAAAGTGAAGAAAAATATGTCATTGAATATGTCATTAAGCATTTGAGATGAAGATCATGGAGGAAGAGTAGACATCCACCATAATTTGATTTTTCTTATAACATTAATATCTAAATCACAAATTTGTCACTTTAGCTGTCTATTATTTGGAAAAGATTTTACTTACCTTTACAGAATTGATCAAATAATATAATTTACTTTAGTCAAGTCCTCTCTCATAGTTGTATTGACTTAGCATAGCATGCGCTGTGGCAGCTAAAGTTTGGCTAAAACAGCAATTGATGGAAAATAAAGAAAACGAGGGCGACATATTTTGTTTTATGTAAGATCATTAAAGGGAAAACGCTTTCTACTGGAATTTTTTTCACATCTAAAACTCGAACCTCAAATTTCTAGTTAAGGTGAAAAGATCTTATCCATTACAATACAAATATTGATGGTACGAGCATCACACGTGAAAGTTTAATTGACATTATTTACCCTAAAAAATAAATAATAATTGAATTTATATGTGATATTAAGGATATATGAATTAATTCAATACAAGTGATTAATAACGTTAGATTAAGCAAATAAAAGACGTAATAAATAGCCAAACCAATAATAAGATCACGGGCTCGGTTAATGGCTCAATGAGGAACCTAGCTCCGATTCCGAGCTTGCACTTATGAAGAACTCAAGAACAAAAATAAGAAGTTTGAACAACAAAGAGAATTAAAGTAAATTCTCTTGGTATGCGTGTTACAATGTGTCTGATGAATAATAAGCCTCCCCTTTATATAGTAGGGAAGTTTCACCCTAAGTACAATCTTAAGAAAGATAAAAATCTTCCATTTCGTTAATCACTGATTTTCTGTCGATACGGGCTGAGATTCATGCCGTGATATCCGGTTGAGTATGGACATCACGGCCCTTTGTGTGCGGTTGTCTGGTAATGCTCTTCGAGGTCTTGAGGCTCGAACCGGTCCTGGGGGACGTAGTCCCGATGCCCCCGAGGGCAGATGTTTTGCTCAAACCCCGAATCGAGAGGCTCCTCGCTCTGACTCCGATTCCTTACAGTCATGTCCCTACTCCGTTTGCCTCACCGGGAACCCAGGATGCTCAGTGGGTTCTGTTTTACCCATATACAGATAGTCCTCTCGTTTCTCATAGAGTAGACTTGCCGAAATGATGATAAACGACAGATTACTACAGTTCCATCCTCCGTACATAACGACGAGGGAGCTGAAATGTCCCGTCAGTCGCGTCTAAGGCTGTGGCCCACAACGGGCCTGGGCCTTATGCGGGCCCGGGCCTGGTGGTCCTGGGGGTTGGGACCGGCCCGCTACGGGCCTAAGCCCACACGGTCCCGGGCTAAATGGGCTGGGCCCAAACGGGCCTAACGGTTCCGGAATTTTTTTTTAATCAACAAAAATTTCTTGTAAACTATATATGCATATACTAATATAGATTGCAATTAGACATATATAAATATATTGCCTATATAAGTCTCTTATATATTGTATATATATGTTGTATATATTGTATATATATACATATAAACTATATATATGTATTAGACATATATATATATATATATATATTACTTTATATAAGTGTTGTATATAATATATATATATATATATATACATATATATATAGATATAAACTATATATATAATATATTNAATCTTTTTCACCAAATCAATCAAACAATCAAGTTTTGAATCTAGAGAACTAATATGTTCATCCAAAACTTTAACATATAAAGACAAATAATTATTTTGAGAAATCAGATTATTAATCTCTTTAACACCATTGCTGGCAATATCATCTTCAATAAATCTTTGAAAAGCAGCAAAAGTAATACCTGTATTATTAGGTAATACAAACGGGGCTTGTGGTGGATAAATGCTTTTCACCATATTACCAGAATTATCTAGATAAGTTCGTTCAAGCACTTTGATATACATAGGCAGATAAGTAGATAAAAACCATGGAGCAAAATATACAATCTGATTATGCAATGCACAGAATTCATAAAATTCTTGAGAAATACTTCTTTTATCATCAGTACTATAATACTCAGTATACCAGTTTTTAAACCTTTTCCATTTTTCTTGACAAAATTGTGCTAAAATATGCTGTCTTGCCGGTGATCCTGGACTAAAATCTATTTGGAACTTAATCATTTAAACATCATACAAATTGAAATCCATCTCGGATGCAGTAGGAATATCCTTATCAGAAGACTTATCATTATCGTCTCTGACTATATTCTTTGTATCAACTTTTATACGATCAACACGCTTACTTCCTACTTCAGTAGTAGAGATCGTGTGAAGCGATGCAGCTCTGTTTAACCTAGCTGGACCGTAGATACATATATAATATATGTATATATATATTATAATACATATAAACTATATATATACATATATATATATATACAATATATACAATATATATATACAATATATACAAGGATTATATTAGACTTATATATATATAATACATATAAACTACATATATATATACATATATATATATATACATACATATATATATATATATAGTTTATATGTATTATATATATAAGTCTAATATAAGCCTTGTATATATTGTATATATATTTTGTATATATTGTATATATTGTATATATATAATATGTATATATTTACAATTATATTATGTATATATATATATAGTTTATATGTATTATACTTTATATGTATTATAATATATATATACATATATTATATATGTATATATGTATAACATATGTATTAGATATATATATATATACCATATCATATTTAAATACAAAATAAATTGCAAAGAAATATTCAAGAGAATATCTTATAATTTTTATTATTATGACATTAACAAAAAATGGCAATATCTTTCTTAGTCTTCCTTCCCTTAATGGAAGTTACATATTACTTTAAGTATTATTCCTAACAAATCTCATAAATCCTTCAAGGTCCGGAGGAACTTCCGTTGGCGGTGATCGAAAAGAGACTTGTTCATCACCGCTTCCGGGCGAAGCCGCATCCTGTGCAAGTTCCGATAGCATTTTTTCATAAGCTTCGTCGACATCCGGTTGTGATTCTGCAAGTCCGAAATTTCTTCTTTCCGAACGGATCCAATCTCGGAAGAGTACTGCCTTTTCAAAGCTCTCCCTCATCGATGCTCTATGATCACCGAGTTGAAGTCTCGCTTAACTGAAAGCGCTCTCCGATGCCACCTTTGAAGCTTGAACGGTTAATATATCTCGAGCCATCCTTGAAAAAACCGGATAGTGTTTTTGTTTGTCCTTCCAGCATTCCAAAACGTCGAAGGAGCCGTCGAGATTCTCTGATTCAAGTCCCTGTGACAAATACACTTGAAGCTCATTTAGTTGTGAACTATCACCAATATTCTCACCTTGGGAACCCCTGAATTCCGTCCAAGCACTGAGGGCCTTTATGCCAGCAGTTCTTTTAGTTGTTCGTGAAGTGGACGAAGTAGGAGTTGGAATATTGGGTCTAGTATGATCTAAAGCAGTTTGATATGCATTATAAATTGTCTGTGCATTTATTTTAAGTGAGGCTATTGCATATTCCTCAGGTGAAAGTGACAAAGAGTCATAAATTTTTGAATACCAAAATTGGGGACCTCCTAATTTCATGGTAAGATTTAATAGTGCGGCAACGCCATAAATAGGGGAGATAGGGAAAAATATTTTTAAAATTTTTCTTTCATAGAATCAATGGAAAATTGATAAACTACACCATCTATAAATTGATCAAATAAATCTGCAAGTGCAACAATATAAACTAAACAGTTAGAAATAGTAGGATAGTATTGCCCAGATAAATCGTTAGTTGCTATTAAAAATTGTTCTAAAAAATCTATAAGTGTTTTAACGTTAACCCAATCTTGATTAGTTAGGTGCTCGTCGTCTTCATCATCACCACCACCTACACGAGCATTGTAGGTTACGGTAATTGGGTTCCTATATTCATACGCAATAACTAGACTTTCATACATGTAATTCCATCTAGTCGGGCAAGGTTTAGGAACCTTTCTTTCTCTAAGGCCACATTCATCACATTTTTTAAAATATTCTCTAACTCTACTCCTAGGGTTTGAGTAAAATAGCCAATTAAGAGCAAATTTTACCTTTTCTATTTGTATGTTTAATATTTTCATTCCGTCACGGACAATTAAATGATAAATATGACAAATGCACCTAACATGAAAAATATTAGAAAATGCGGGATTTAAAGTAGTTGTAAGCATGCCTATTGCGTTTGTGTTACTAGACACATTATCCATGGTAACAGACATTATTTTTTCTGTAATACAAAAATATCTACAAATGTCTGATACCGTGCTAGCAATAAATCTACCAGTGTGGCGTGAGTTAATTATTCTATAGGCGATAATGCATTTTTGCATTATCCAGTCCTCGTCTATCCAATGACTTGTAACGGTTAAATAGTCACAGTCATTGGCACTCTTACCTATATCTGTAGTAATTGCAATGCGACAATCTATATGGGTAAATAGATATCGCAAATATTGTTCATATTCATGCTTATATTTATAAATGTCGGCCTTCACGGTAGCACGAGGCCATCCTTTATAAGTAGGATTATAAACTTTTCTAATATATTGTATAAAATGGGGGTTAGAAGGAAAGCTATATGGTAAGCACATAACTGTTACCATTTTTGCTAATTCTTCACGATCCTTGTTTGGATCGTAGTATAAAATTCCACCGGTAACGGTGTTAATTCCGGGTTGGACTAAGTTTGAACCTGCACTAGTTTGAGCCGGATTACCTACACCCGTCCCCTCTTCCGCAACTTTCATTTGTAAATATCTCTGTTTATCTCTAGGGTATTTTAATATGTGCCTAGTCAAACTACCCGTACCGCTACGGTTGCCAGTATATTTATGAGCCAACAAAGACCCACAACTTTTACACTTAGCTTTGTTTTCTTCTCTTAATTGAGTAAAAAAGTGCCAAACAAGAGATGTTTCGGGCCGTCTAGGAGGTCTTCTATCAAATGTAGGGGTTACTACAGGAGGGTCAGGCGGGGCATCAGTTGGGTTATTAATAGGACTAGTAGGTGTATCATCTAAATCCGATTGTGTTTCATCTAAATCATCATTTTCAAATATATTTTCATTAGCATAAAGAGCGTTCATCGTTTGTTCATCTAATTGATTACCGGGTGCAACATCATGAATAAATTGACTATCGAAAAATTGAAAACATGGGTGATTACTATCTAGAATAATAGGTGGAGAAGGACGGGTAGCAGGGGGAGGAGGAGAAACTTGGCTACTAGATTGACCAATTTTAGATTTTTCCTTGCCCTTACCACCAAATATTTTTTTCAATGAAAAATCCATATTAATTATAATTACGCTAAATAAAACAAACACAACAATATATTAAAAATTAAAGAGTTGGAACGAGTTTACCGAATTGACGAACAACTTCTTGAAAATTGAATATCGTTAAAGACTTGAAGACTTTAATACTTCAATTCACCAACTTCACAATTTTTCACGAAATTGAAATAATAAAGTAAGCACTTATGAAAATAATTAGAGAGAGATTGAGAGAATTTGTGAGTTAAAAATGAAAGAATGGGAGGGTATTTATAGGTGGGAATAGGTAAAAAGTGTATTTATAAAAATTTTGGGGTTAAAATAAAGTTTGGGGGCCAAAATTACTATTTTCTAAATTAAAAACGGTCAAATTGAAGGCCCAATGGCTAGATTTTAAAAATCTGGCGGTTGGCCATTTTTTAAATTTTTTTTTTTTGAATTTTTACCGTTGGGCCCGGCCCAGGCCCGCCTGGCGGTCCCGGGCCTGGTGGGCTTTATGTTCTGCCCGGCCCGTCACGGGCCTAGACCCGCTAAAGGCCCAGGACCACTAGGATCGGCCCACGAGGCCCGTTAGGCCCACCAGGACCGCGGGCCCGTGCTGGTCCCGGACCTGGACCGGCCCAGAATACAGTCTTAGTCGCGTTGTTCTGACTTCGGACTCGTGTTGCTTATCGGCAGGTTGCCCCCGAATGTGAAGCGTCTACTATTTCCCTACAAAAAGTTCCTTCCTTTGTTCTTTTTTTGCTTTTCGACTAAATCACTACCTTCGAGCTTTCGGCCATCATCAAACCTTCTTCAAACCCTCTTCAAACCTTCATATCTTCATCCTTGTTCTTTAATTTCCACAGTAATCATCCAGATTTTCGCCTAGGTTTTTCTCAAATATTTCATACTCTGTTCTTCATCTTCAAAACCCGTTTGTCCAAAAATTTGCATTATTTTCTCAAAGTTTCAAACACTCCCCTAGATAACAATGGCTTAAACATTGAAAACCGTTCCTCAACAAGTTGCCTCTTCATCTTCTCAACCGGCCGTTAGTACTGAAGCAGTTGCCCCTGAAGTGGTCGCCCTCGAAATGGCTTCCCCCGTTGTGGTTGCTAACGAACCGACCGCCGAGCCTCCCTGTACAGCGTTCATTCTCGGGGACTTCTCAATTGCGAATGACTTTAAAGTCGAGAAGCCTTCGCTAAAGCAGGACCGGGATGGAAGGATCTCGAGGTACATATGTTCTGTGACTGAAGATGTTCTTCCTATAGATTATAAGAACTGCAATTGGGAAGGCAAGAATGTAGTAGTCCCTGGGATCGAGGGCCGTTACTACCCACGTGGAGGGGTACTTAAGTTTTTACACTTATCCTTTCACACTGGGCTCCAATGGACCCGATCCTTCTAGACTTTTGCAAGAGGTACGAGGTGTGCCTCGGGCAAATCCATCCATCGTTGTGGAGGATTGTGACCCTCCTCCGCTACATCGTGAACAAGACCGAGTCTCGTCGGTTCACGATTGACCACCTGCTCCGATTATATAGTCCCTGAATGTTCCGAGGGGAATGATCAAGCTTACTGGACCAGCAAGGCCCCTTTTTCGAGTATCGACGAAGGCCGAGACCGGGGCTGGCAGTGACGCTTTGCTCGAGTGAAAACCAAGGATTTGATCCCCCCTGAATACATGCCATTCCCCGAGAAGTGGAATGTGTCTCGTAAGTGCAATCTCTCTTTAAACATCAAAAAAAATTTTCTTCAATTTCTATCTTCTTATTCATACTTATCGTTGTACAGTTGTCGCCCGGGTTCCGAATGCGGTTCCCCTGTTAAAGGAATGGATCGAGGGCATCTGTACTCAAATGTCGTACTTCGAGTGCACATGTCGTGGACTTTCGAAGGGCCAATGGGAGGCCCGTTCTTATGCTAAGGCCTCTTTCTGTGTAGCCAATACTACGTTTTTTTCCTTTTATTATACTAAACTCTTCTGCCTAATACCACAAAACTTAGGCCTTCGGAAGGGGATTAGGATGTGCCCCGTCCTTCAATCCCTCCGTTGCTTCCACAAAGGGAAAAAATAAGAGGAAAAAGAAAACCCTCGGGCTCCCCAGTCTCCAAGGTGAAGAAACCAAAGAAACGGGTGCTCTGCAAGCCTAGAAGGGGCTCCAATTCCCGGGTGCCGAACTCCGACTCCCTCTTCCGGCTTAGGGCCGAGTCGGAGGACCCCACGGGACGACCCAACCTGGGGACTCTGATGTATCCGAGGGGGAGACTCGTGAGATTGACCCCCCTCAAACTCAAAAGACCGATGTGGATACTCGGGGTGAAACTTCCCAGGATGCCAGTTCCACTTCAAATGAAGCGCCTAGTGTAATTGAGATCTCGGTGACGCCCTCCTACACTAAGTCCATGCTCAAGGAGGCCCAAGCGAGAAGGGAGAAGTCCAACAAGGGGGCCCATGGACCAGAAGATCCCCTTCACTCCTTTTTCGACGTTTTGGACTCGTCTGCTTTGGAAGACTTCTCCGGGCTGGGCGAACTGGAAGTTTCAAAGAAGGACACTTCCTCGGAAGCTAGCGGGTCGATCTCCAAGAGATCGATTATATTGACCGTTCCGGAGGATGCCCGAGTTATGTTCGCTCCTGTGGGGGTAGCTAGCTACCTCGATGCCTGGTGACAAAGGAGGACCGGGCAAAAATGAATGAGGTTAATGTGTCATGCCTTTTCAATGAGGCGCAGCAAGCGCTGAACCGGGTAAGGCATCAGTTCCTTCCATCGATCTATTGCAATTTGTGTTTGATGTTTCTCACCTTTTTTGCCCTTTTGCAGGCCTCGACACTTCACCACGAGAGTTCCCTTCGATACCGAGTTGAGGTCAATCAACTTGAGCTCGAGATCAAGGAGCTTGCCCAAAAAAGGGACATGTATAAGCTTCTTAGCGAGCAGTAAGAGGGGGTCGCCAAGAACCTCCACGATTAGGAGGTCACATGTTCATTTGGATCCGTGGTCCCGTTATACTTCGAAAATTTCAAGAATACATAACTTCTTTGGGATTGATTTCGGATCTGCGCTCGGAGGGAAAGGCTTTTGGACAAAATTTTTATAATCCAGGTCTTTCAATATCGGGGGTGCTCCTGAGATTTGATTAACCCTAGAGTTATAGGTTTCTACTCTTTTGTCGTTTGCTTCAATTTCTTTTCTCCCGACTCCACCCGCTTTGTTAGTTCCTTAAGCATCTTTATTATTTTAGGGTTGGTCTGAAGTTCAACTTCACCCGGCATTTCTGTGGCCGATTCATTTCTGCGGGTGTTTTTTCGGGATGATTCGGGCTCAACTCTACTGGGGGCGCGACTTTGGTTCTGCAAGTGGGCTATCGCCACCTGTTGAGCCTGTAACATTTTGAAGATCACCCGTAAATTGATCCTATCACCTTCACCATCGTGTGTACCCCGGGCTATCGGTCGGGCTCCCTCGCGAATGCATTTTTTGAGGTTGGTGAGAAAGTTTGAGTCGATGTCCACATGTGAGTTGGCATCAGTTGGGTCCGCGATCGGAACTCCGTTGGGGTCAACAGGGGGTACCTCGTTGCTGGGTACTACATTGTTGTTCTCGCCTTGGTGTCCAGACTCAACATCAACATTCAAGTGAGCAGAGTGAGAGTTTGATATTTTTAATTCGACCTGAAATTAAAATCTCAAAGAACAAGAATAAAACAGAGTGCGTTATAGAAATTTGTATCAAATTACCACTATTATCCTTAGTTCCACTTTGGGCGCCAAACTGTTTACCCTTAAAAACGGATAACAATTGAATTTATATGTAGTTTTAAGAATTTGTGGATTAAATTAATACAAGTGATTACTATGTTAGATTAAGCAAATGAAAGACGTAATAAATAGCCAAACCAAAGATAAGAATGATCTCGGGCTCGGTTAATGGCTCAATGAGAAACCTGCCTCCGATTCCGATCTTGCACTTTTGAAGAACTCAAGAACAAAAATAAGAACTTCGAACAACAAAGAGAATTAAAGTAAATTACCTTGGTATGTGTGTTACAATGTGTCTGATGAATAATAAGTCTCCCCTTTATATAGTAGGGAAGTTTTACCCTAAGTACAATCTTAAGAAATGTAAAAATCTTCCATTTCGCTAATCACTGATTTTCTGCAGATACAGATCGAAATTCACGCCGTGATATCCGGTTGGGCACGGACATCATGGCCCTTTATGTGCGGTTGTCTAGTAATACTCTCCGAGGTCTTAAGGCTCGAACCGATCTTGGGGGAGATGGTCCCGATGCCCCCGAGGGCAGATGTTTTGCTCGAGCCCCGATATGAGAGGCTCCTCGTTCTGACTCCGATTCCTTACGGTCACATCCGTGCTCCGTTTGCCTCACTGGGAACCTGGGATGCTCAATGGGTTCAGTTTTACTCATATACAAACATATAAGTAGAATAATTTTGATCATGTTAAAGCAATATATACATATATATAAGAGGAAAGAAACAATGTATACACAAGTTTACTTTTGTACAGTGAAAATAAATTTTACACTATCATATCATTTACTCACTCTGTTCACTTTTACTTGTTCACTATACCAAAAATATATTTTACTTTTACTTGTTCACTATACTAAATCAAGAGAAAGATAATCTTTTTTTTCATGTTTTACACTTTACATTAACTATTTATTCCCCAAATCATTTCCCAAGACTTTTGGAAATAATATCATAACTATGGGTAAAATTGTAAAATATATATTTTATTTATTATTCCTTAAGGAGCTGGGACATAAAAATCCAAAATAGACTAAAAGTGAACGAAGGAAGTAATACCTAAATAGAGTTAACAATCGTTAATAAATGAAAATCAAACCAACAACCTAAAAATTATTTAAGTAAATCACTAACTAGTAAAATAGGTTAATATTCACATAAAATGTACATTTCTAAAGAGTAGACTATTTTGTCACATAGGCATAGGACACCAATTAATGATGCTTTAAACAATACTCTTTTGCCATCTTGCTCTCTTTTATATTATCATATGACATTGTCAACTATACCTTTGATGTATATTCCTTCTAAATTTTGATTATCTTTTCAAAAAGTTATTAAGTGTTGCTTTAAAGAAATTTTTTATACTATCACATCATGCAAAAGATATTTATAGGGAAGCTTTCTTAAAATGTAAAATTTTTAATCTTGAAAATAAAACATATCACCTACTATTACGGCTAAAAGGATACTGCTAGGTTTTAAAAAAATAAAAATAAAAACTCTTCTATTTAAAATTTAGAAATTTGCAACTAGTTTTGATTTCATGGACTCATAACATATCATACAAAGAAATACCAAGTCTTTTAAAAAATAAATAAGGTCAAATTTCGTTAAAGAGGCAAAATCATATAGTTTACCTCAAAATGCTAGATTTTCGTGCGTCCAGTGTTTAAGCAACGTAATACTCAAAATTTTAAAAATTATTGTAATTATAATTTTGTCCAACATAGATGTATTTTCATTTTCAATTGTTAAAAAGCCGATAACTTTTGACGTTATAGTTTCTATCTCTTATAATAGAGACAGTCAGACAAATGTTAAAAGAATATATCACTGCAATTTCCAAATAATTGACGTGTTTTTCTTTTTTCTCTAAAACTAGTCATGGATGGCCCGTGCCAGCACGGACCCAATGCCGTGATGATATAAAAATTGCACATAATAAAAACTGATATATGCAAGTCAGGAATTAATATGCAACACTACATACATTTTAAATAAAAATATATACCCTTGTATTCGTGGCAACATCATATGAGTAGATACTGAATGTGTTACAATTTTTACATCAATATGTGGATGGCATAACTATTTAGATATTGGCTAATGATGGAAATATTTTTCATTTAGTGTGTAGTTTTCTTCTTAGCCTTTTTTTTTAGCATTTTTTATAGAAAAAAAACATCTGTAAATAAACAAGCAAGACAAGATGTCTGTGAAAGTGAAGTTCTCAAGGTAGAAGAAAAGAGAACATATTCAAATGCATGGAGAGGAAGCATTATCATGAATCTCAATAGTTTCAATTTGGAAAAAGAAAAGGAAGTAATTTAAGAGAACAAAGCATAATGGAACATGTAAAAATGTACTATCAAAATATTTTTCAAGTATATTACTCAACTAATTCTATAAGATTAAATTTGAGAATGTTTGGATCATGAGATATGACTCATCCACGTGCAGGCTCATTCAGATAGACACAGATAATAGATACTCTGAATGAAACCTGCTATTTTTATTCGTCCAGTCTTACCTATTTATCAAAATCACAACTTTACCTGCATGCCATATATATTGGGCTTTAAATACTCACTGTGCAAACCATGAATTGCTCTAATCAAGCCAAAAGTTCTCAGTCTCACAGTGGCTCCAAAATCATAGATCTATCTACAGCAATATAAGAGTAAAAGAATCTTGCTAGATGTAAATAACAAAGACCAAAAAGAATTAAGTTTTTGCACTACCCTTACCTCATTCTTAGAGCTAACAAGTATTCACAAGAAAAGCAATAGAGAAAGAGAGAAAAGAAGGCTAATAAAAAGGTTCAAGGAGGTGAACAAACAGAGTATAGGTCCAAGTGTTTAATGATCAATTGATATCCGTGCCTTTATCACTCTAGTTATATGGTTAGTAATTATGTTTCACTATTTCAAACTGCTTCTTTAAGTTAGCATTTTTCGGATAAAAAAAGTACCTTTTTGTCATGTTAGTTACTTTCTTTAAAATTATGCATAGAGCAAATGAGCACTTCATACGGAGAATATCTCAACACCATCATGAAAATACTTTCAAGAAAAGCTCTTTAGTGCAAATTCAACAACTTCTTTATAAGCTAGTTGTTTAGGTTGTCATTCTATAGAGATATAGCTAAGGTAAAATGTGAAGTGTCATCAGTTCATACCATAGAAACGTAGGACATGAAGGCAAATCCAATCTTAATCTGCAACATAGCATCATAGAATGCCAACTACCAATGCCAACTACATCAGGAAGTAATAAAAATAATAAACAAATAAATAAATAAGTATGTAATCATAGAGGATACTCACTATAAAAGAGCGGATCACAAATCAAACCTATAATACAAATTTACTGCATTATTATGCATATGAAGGTCGTCAATGCCAATAGTTGCTAATGGATGGAAACAATATATGTTAATTAAACCAGAATAGCAGTGAAGGAAATATAGTAGCTATCTTCTTAGAGAACCATTATATCAGATTTCAGTTGCAACAACTATTTTTAAGAGACTTCGCAGTTTGATTTTGATACTCAATATCTTTAGTAGGACTGCTCAAAATTAAACTCAGAGAACGCAGAGCACCTAAAGAAGAAAATGAAGATGAATGGACCATGAAAATTTTTGAAGAAAAAGGAAAACACATAGAAAACCAGGTAGTAACTTTGCAGGTAGCAGCTTAGAAGATAAAAATAGTATAGAAAATTTGATATGTAACTAGCTGAACTAACCTAATATCATAGCAGCAAAAACTGACAATAGCAGCATCTAAAAAACAATAGCAAAAGTAGCTTCACATGTATCCAGAATTATAGTAAAGGTATCTGTAATAACATCCAAGACGAAGCAGCAAAAGTGGCTTCAACTGCATCCAGCAACAGTAGAAAAGTAGCTCCAAAGCATCCCAAAACAGTAGTAAAACACCTTTCGCAGGTGACTAAACCAAAAAATAACACAGTCGGTCAAACTTTTTAGATTATTTCACTATTGCAAGCTTGCTCTTTGATTATCCAAAAGTCAAAGACTCACCTTGTTTGTTGTAATATCTTTTCAGGCATATTTATTACATAGAAGCATGCGATATTTGTACACCTTAGACTAGTTATTTTGCTGTGAGTTCTGCTTAGTAGTTTTAATTTGCGCACAAAGAAAAACAGAGGTTAAAAGTAGTCATCACGGAAGCACGTTGATAATCATACTTTATACGATGTAAACAATAGCATATAAAGCAAATATACCCGATTTATACCTGCCATTTATGATAACTCATAAATCTGCCTTGTGGATTTTATGCTCTACAGTCCAATTGTGGCAAATCAATCTATCAAGAACTTAATATGGAAAATCAATCTATCACTTGTATACGAACATCTAAATGATACACGTACTTAAACTACAGCCCAAGAAAGTTATAGCAAAAATTATTAGGTGAAGAGCGATAAGATAGTATGGTCATTAGTTGATCTGCTCACTAATAGCCAACTTGCCTAAGGTTATCTTTACCATGCTAGAAAGATCAAGCATTTGTTTGCTTAATTTATATACCATTTACTCCAGAAAAAAATAATCAAGCAACACTGGAAGATAAAATCATTCTTCTCACAACAGCAATGTCACTGCAAAATTATGAGGTGTGAAGAGAACCAAGGAAAAGCACTAAAAGAAAAAATAAATACATAAAGGAAGTATGAAGAAAATCCAAGTGGTATGGAGAAAAATCTGAAAATAAACAGAGGAAGATGAAGCGAAGTACTTTTTTACGCACTGTGAAGCTATGCCCAAAATTTGTCTTCTTAATTAGGCTTAACACGCATATTAGTGTAGCGAGAAGCCTTAATCTCAATAAATAAACTTGCGTGTGGGCTGTAACTTATTGAAAGAGCAAAAAAGGGGAGAGAAAGAACAATAAAATTAAAGATGAAGATGAAGGGATTATTTCTATATAAGATGCATGACCTTTCATTTGCTCACGGTTATTAATCAAAATTCAGCAAGATTAGAGGCTTATAAATGAAGTTTCACCATCAAATTTAACACACACCAGCAATTGGATTGAGAATTTAAGAAATATGAAGAGAGCCCAAAAGAAGCATCCGAAAGAAAAATGATGAAGAAAAGAGAAGAAGATATAGGAAAAAATTAAAAGCAGAACAAACCTGTAGCTAAAACTCCCAGTAATACCCTTGAGATGAAGAACATGGACTTTTGATAGAGCCTGTGAAAATTAGCGGGAGGGAAAGAAAATAGGGATTTCTCCATTCGAAGACAGTTGGAGCGATGTGGAATATACACGTACAGTATAAGCAAACAATTAAAAGACACGTTAGAGCAATTGGTAAGCGATGCTAAAAGACTAAAATGCCCTTATCTTTACATTAAATGACTCTTAAGCAGACATGTCGATAAACTTGCTCTTTTATATAATAGAAATTTTTGGACATGACAAGATCATTGACTTGAAGAGTAAGTCGTCGAACATTCTCGAAAATAAAAATAAAATAAAATAAAAATAAAGAAAAGAAAAAGAAAGAAGAGAGTAATAAGTCAAACAAATTGTTCTAATATTCTTCAGTCGAGAACTGAGAGAAATTTACTAGAAATAGCTTAGAGCCTTTGTGAAAATAGCTCACGGGTCCCAATTCATGAACCCTCATCACTTGGCATTTTGTGCCTACATTACGACTCATAACCGTACGGACAACTCACGTGCCAATAGAACAATCCTCACGCAGAAGGCAAGAAGACAAGAGTACGTATAATTGTTAATGTCGTCAGGATTCACCTTTTAAAACCGATAATGGATAATTTAACTACGTGTATGCTTGTGCAAGTGTTCTATCATAATTCCAGTCAACAATAAAAGTGGATTCAATGAATGGCACATAAGCAACGATCACCACAAAATGTACGGTGTAACAGAAGAAAGTTTGAAGCAGTGACCAACACAACAAGATTAGCTACACAGAGCTGAGCAAATAGTGCAACACGGAGGAAAATAATTAATAGCAAACAATCAAAGACAAGTGTACAGAAAAGGAGAGAGCACTCCGAGGTACAACCTCGTAGTCTCAAATCGTAAATGAATCGCAACTTTTCTTATATCACTGCATGAGCCTTTATATTTAGTTTTTGAAAATTATTTTTCAGAAATAACATCCCGCGTTTTAGCCCACCTTATCACACCGCATGGTTTCTAGTTCCCCTACTATCCACACATTTCAAGCCACCTTATCTCACCGCATGCGTATCAATAACAGCAACACGACAAAAACCTCGTGCAACACAATAAGAACCGCACGACAGAAACCTCGAGCAACATAATAACAACCACGTATAGCCCTCGGTTCAACAACACTAAATACTACAACAACAACAACAAAAATAATAATAACACGAGAATATGGCTAGTAAGTCAACACAAGAACTTCAGAACACAAAGAAACAGAAGAACGAACTCATAGAGAAAGACATAACAGGGAAAATAATAGTCTCAACAAGAATAGTTCAACAAGGGAGAGGTAATGTGTAACAATGATTCCACGAAAGTGCAATTTGACGACAAGAGAGATAGCATGAATCAATGACCCCAAACAATAATACGTCAACAATGAAAGGGATAACAAACTCCAATTAAGGATAAGCAATTACGGAAAAGATAATAATGATTTCAATTAAGGGTAAGCAATGTCATGACCCAAAACCAACCCGTTGTGATGGCGCCTATCATGGTACTAGGCAAGCCGACTATTCAAACATTTCCAACACTTTAAAACTGTGAAAGATATGAAAACCACTTAATTAAAGGAAGCTCTTTCTAAAAATAGGATAGGAAGTCATAACTCAATACATAATCCCTCCCAAAATTGGGTGTCACAGAGTACATGAGTATCTACATAAAGATATAGTCTGGCACATCGTCTAGAAAATAAAACTGAAATAAATAACATGAAAGATAAGGGAGGAGAGTCAAGGTTTTCGAATGCCCAGCAGGTACCTCGATGATCTCCGAATGTCTGAACTCCGCAACTCAGCAACCGCCGTGACCAGAAGCACTTGAATCTGCACACGAGGTGCAAGGTGTAGCGTGAGTACAACCAACTCAATAAGTGTCTAACCTGTGGTCTGAAAGTAGTGACATGCTCTAACAATACAGTAAAGATACAGAATTTAACGATGCAAGAAAATAGACATGCTTCCAGGTTCAACAGTTAAGTTTAACACATGTAAAAATGGGCCAAGAGTGACTGATAATATGACAGTGACATCTAAATATCTACATGCCAAGGTCAATACCGTATGCAATGCAACATAGTGAAATCCCAAATCACTCTCTCAGAGCGCTCAATATGCCCGTCTCAATCCTCGCTCGCCACACTCAGTCACTCAGCACTGTATACAGCCATAAGACTCATTGCGGCGTGCAACCCGATCCACACATATATAGCCATAAGGCTCGTTGCAGCGTGCAACTTGATAAACATATATACAACCATAAGGCTCGTTGATGTGTGCAACCGGATCCCCCCC
>MCJB01014701.1:75640-94992 GCA_002018475.1 Nicotiana obtusifolia
CCCCCCCCCCCCCCTCCAAAAAATAAAAATAAGCATTGTCCCTAATACTTAACAAAATAAGAATAAAGGAAGGGAAAGAGTGAAGAAAACTCCCTATGGCTCCTTGGACATCTCTGTGTCCCCAGCGAGGTCACTGCCCTCAGTCTCATCTAACTAGATCTCTTCATCTCAGCTCTGGGTGTGACTAGGTTGGTGAACATTTGACGCACTGGCTCGGCAGTGTCGGCAATAGAGTCTTGCTCCTTAGACTGGCCAGCTGGTGCCCCAGTTGCTGATGATGCAACAGGATCTGGGCCTGAAGGGTGTGGGTCAATTAACATGTCAAACGGGATATCTTCGGCTGCAGAAAGCTTGGTCACCTGCCTTCGGAACTTGTCCACTGACTTCTTACTAGCCTGGGACTTTGTCATCTTCTTCACTTCTTTGCCCAGCTCTTCGATTACTAACCCGTGTTGTACTTGGGTAGCCATGATGATGTTCTGGTTCTCTAGGAGCTTCTTCAAAGTCTCCTCAATTGTCGAGGGAATCTGAGGTACCTGAACTGAAGACTGTGCTGTAATAGTACCAGATAGATTAGACAGGTTTGCAGTGGCTGCCTGCATCTAGTTGTTAAGGCTCGCCAATATCTGGGAGACTCGCAGTGCAGAAAGTGGAGTAGTAGGCATGGGCACCGGCTTCAAAGCCGAAGGGGAGACTATGGAAGGAGCTGCAGAAAGGGCTGTGGATGATGGTGGAGGCATAACTGTGGCACTAGAGGAAGGCTCGGCCGAAGTAGATGGAACATCAACTGCCTTCGCAATTACCGCCGCTGGCTCATCAGACTAGCCTATGGTGGTAGATAGTTGACCTTTTTTCTTAGGATTGTTTGCATCCAATAGTGGTACCATGAGAAAGGCTTCTTAGGCCGCACCTTTGTATCATAATCCCTTGGCTTTACCCTCGTATCCGTAAGATACTCTGTGATAGTGTTGGATACGCGTAGGAAGAATCATCTTGCTGGGTGATCACAGAGATGTTGGCCGACATCACAGAACTGACATTGATGGTGTACCCGGCCATGATTGAAGCAACTAGAACCACCCGAGGAATCAGAAGATAGGTCTCATTCTAGCTCGAGTCCATTCTGCTGCAGACAAAGATTTTCCACCCATTTGCCTCAAAGCTCAAAGTGCTCATGTGAATAGGAACCCCTGCTGTGATCCATGGCGGTGGTGTCCTAGGAGCTACTTGAATCTCTACTAACCAAGGCCGGGCCTCATCTCCCATTGCATACTTCTCTAAATATTCCACCGTCTCGACATCTTCAAAACCCAAGTACGTGTTGAGAGTTGCTTTATCAAATCTCACTTTAAGGTTATGCACTTTGGTTACCTTTATCCCCTTCTTAATATGCGCCATATTGGGTTAGAATTCTCGGACAAGATGTTCCTTCGCATCCACCACACTCTAGGTGAACCACATCCACCCCTTGCGTTCCTTGAACTGTCTTAGCACTGCCGGGTTATATGTCTTCAACTCCTTCAAGTGAAATTGCCCCTCAAGAGTAAGCGATCTCACTGGCCACCACTGACGGAAGCTGGTGAAGGATGCCAAACTGACAAATCGATCCTCCATAACCTCTTTCTCGTTTGTCCTATCAAGGCCAGTAACTGTAGAATCTTCCCCTCTACCATCATCGGGGATGTCATGAACTGATGTCTCTGGTATCTCAGGGACAGGTGTAGCGGAAGGCTTAAAAGCCTGACTAGCACTTTTTGGACCCTTAAAAGTGATGTGTGATGATGACGGCTCGTCCCTCAGTTGAAATCTCCCTAATGGCATAGACTATACTGCTGGTTGTTCCTGAACAGAGGCTGAGTTGCCCTCTGATACTATGAACTTGTCTCATAGAAATCTGTACCTCTCCCTCTCCCAGCTGTTGTCTTTTTTTCTAATTTCATGCTATTGGGAACTAGATAAGGGTCTCTTGCCTCGTCCCCGAGAAGGTTCACCCCTTGTTTTCGAAGTGTCGCCTCTGCCTCTAGATTGAACCGTTTTCTATACCAAGCAAAGGCCATCTTTAGTTGCAATTCAAGTTCAGACATATAATGGGATATGTAAGAACAAACCAGAAGACACAGTGAGGAACACAGTTGAAACATGCTTGCAGGATAGGAATCTGCGGTCCGCACATTTTTTCTTGCGGCTGCAGATTGGGCCTTGTGGACCGCACAACTCTCTCTTGCGACCGCAGATGTGAAGTGCGGTTCGCACATTTTTTATTGCGGCTGCAACTCATAGACCAAAAATATGCCAACTCTCTGGTGACAAATAATTGGCTGATATGCGGCCGCAACATGTTTTCTGCACACCCACAATTTGTCTTGCGACAACACTTTCAATCACAAAGATGCACATTTCTCTGAAGACAATGAAATAGTTGTTTTGCGGCCTCAATGGAATTTTGCGGTCCGCATAATTTTCCTTGCGGCCATAGAACCATTCATTCCTAGAGTTACCCTAGACTCAACTTCTGCGGACCGCACAAATATTGTGCGGTACGCAATTCACTGAGGTCCTGGACTTGAAAATTTGCATACTCTCTGATCTTGAATCTAGCCCAGCTTTTGCAGCTGCACAATTCATGTGTGGTTCGCAATTTGCACAATTGTCTGCAGATTTTTCCCTCTTTGGTTGTGGCCGCAGATGAAACTCTACGGTCCGCAATTTCTTCTACGGCCGTAAAATTCCTTCTACGGACCGCACAATTTATGCTTTTGTGCTCCTTTATTTCCTTGTGCTTAGACGACTCCTTTTTGAGTCAGATTTCATCTCGGGAGCCCAACTTCGAGCATTTCTGCAATTTTGTACAATTTCATTAGTTTCGGGAGTACATTTTAATGCTTTTAGACTAAACCAAAAGTTAAAGGTGCTAATAAATAGTCAAAATATCCACTTATCACCCCTCACCGGACACCACGTGCCCTAAGAACTCCACTGCACTAAGCCAAAACTCACACTTGGAGAACTTGGCATAAAGCTTCTCCTCCCTCAACCACTGCAACATAGCTCACAAATGTTGGGCATGCTCCTCCTGGCTACGAGAGTACACCAGGATATCATCAATGAATACTATACGAGTCGAGATATGGCTGAAATACACTGTTTGTCATATACATGAATGCTGCTAGGGCGTTGGTCAACCCCAAAGACATCACAAGGAACTCATAATGACCATAATAGGTCCTGAATGTTGTCTTTAGAATATCTGAGTCCCGAACCATCAACTGGTGATACCCAGAACTCAAGTCAATCTTAAAGAACACCCTCGCTCCCTGAAGCTGGTTAAAGAGATTATCAATGCGCGGCAAAGGATATTTGTTCTTGATTGTAACTTTGTTCAACTGCCTATAATCGATACACATCCGCATAGTACCATCCTTCTTCTTCACAAAAAGGACCGGTGCACCCCAAGGCGACACATTGTGTTTAATAAAACCCTTATCAAGAAGTTCATGAAGCTGCTCCTTCAATTCCTTCAACTCAGCCGGTGCCATACGATACGATGGAATAGTAATGGGCTGAGTTCCCGACACCAATTCAATACCAAAGACAATATCTTTGTCGAGCGGCACGCCCAATAGGTCTGCAGGAAACACATCCGAAAAATCTCGCACCACCAGAACAGAATCAATAGTAAGAGTATCAGCACCAACATCCCTCACAAAGGCCAAATAAGATAAACAATCCTTCCCAACCATCCGCCGGCCTTCAAATATGAAATCACTTTGCTGGGAGCATAGTCTAGAGAACCTCTCTACTCAATCCTTGGCAAACCCAGATGAAGCGGAGGACCAAGAAATTGGAGATATAATGGTTTATGGTTCTGATTCAAGCAATGCCAGAAACCAAGAACCTCATGTTGACATGGATGAACTTACAAAAATGATGCAAAGCATGTGATGTACTTTTTATTTATTTATTATAATTGTTGTAAACTTTTAATTTGCAAGTTCAAAAATTAAAAAAATCAAAATAGAACTTGCATTAGTCAATGAAAATATAAGACGAAAGCATTCGGAGTTTGATCCTTACATATTGGTCTTATTAAATAATTTTTTGTAGCTACTTACTTTCGATTTTAAAATTTTAAAATTCAAATTTCAAATTTAAAACTTTCTTAAAAAGTTTGCAAACACTTAGGTGTTAATAACATTGAATAAGAAAAACATAATATAAAAAAATAAAAAAGTAACGCGGCCCGGTCGGACCTGTTAAGCCCGAATCCGGACGGGCCATAATTAAACTGGATTTTCCCAACCCGTTACCAGCCCGGTTAGCCAACCCACTATCCAGCCCGGACCACTAACCAGACGGGTTGTTTTTTCCGTGTCCAGCCTGGACTAGCCCGTCCGGTTAACACCCATACTCCCGGGACCTAAACAAAACATACCATCAAGTCCTAAACAATATACGAACTTAGTTGAGCCTTCAAACCACATCAAAAAAGCATCAAAAACATGAATCGTCCACCCCAATTCAAGCCTAATGGAACTAAGGAAATTAAATTTCTACAAACAACGCTGAAACCTATCAAATCACATCCGATTGAATCCAAATTTTGCACACAAGTCACAAATGATACCACGGATCTATTCCAACTCCCAAAACTCCAATCCGAGCCTGATAACCACAAAGTCCACTCTCGGTCAAACTTCCAAATTTTCAACTTTCGTCATTTCAAGCCTAATTCCACTATGAAACTCCAAATCACAATCGGACACGCTCCTAAGTCCAAAATCAGCCAACAGAACTAATGGAACTATCGAAACCCCATTTTGGAGTCGTCTACACATACGTCCACATCCAGTCGAGCTTTTTAACTTAAGTTTTCATCCTTGAGACTAAGTGTCTCAATTCATTCCGAAATCCCTCCGGACCCGAACCGACTACTCCAATAAGTCACATAACAGTCATAAAGCATAAAATGAGCAGGAAATGGGCGGAATGGGGCTACAACTCTCAAACGACCGGCCAGGTCGTTACAAGCAATTACGGAAAGGATATCATGATGATAAAAAGGGGCTACAACTTTAGTTAAGGCATATAAGAGTTTAATTGGCAATAAGGGTAGAGCATGAAGCAATTAATTCCAATTAAGACATTTAAGGGTAAATTTAGTAAATGAGGAATTTAACATGACCAACTCAACTTCATATTTAATGGACATAAGAACCTAAGAGCATAATTAGCACAAAGACTCAAACCCTAAGGGGTAGCTCCCAGATAAGTGAGGATTTTGATTGCTTATTAGCGCCTTTTAGCTTTTGTTTTAGTCTATAAGTTTTTAATTGTGATCCCGAAACTAATGAAATGTGCAAAATTACAGGAAATGTTGAAGTTGGACTCCCGAGATGAAATCCGACTCAACAAGGAGTAATCAAAACACAAGATCATTCTTTGGCACAAGAGTTTGCAAAGTGTGGACGGCAGAATTCCATCTGCGGTCACAAACGATAAAGCAAATCCCAACTGGGTTTTATAAAAAATTGCGGACTACACAAGAATTGTGCGGCCGCAAATGAAGAACTGGAGATGAACTTCAGAGGGTGTTCAAATTTCCAAAGTCCAAGTTCCTCAAAAATGCGGACCGCATAAGAATTGTGCGGCCGCAGAAGAAGTGCCTTGCGGCCAGAGAAGTAAAAATGTGGATCGCAGAAGACCAGATTGCGGCCGCAGTAATAAATTTGCGGACTCAACTGCAGCCGCAGAATCTCAGCTCCTGCAAGATGAAGATTTCTGGGGACCGCACATGAAATTGTGCGACCGCAGAACCTCCCGAAGGGCATTTTTGTCCGAAGCTTCCAGTCTTATATAAATAGACGAGTTTCACAAAATTAGGTTAACTTTTGACATCATCAAGTCCTGTAGCCATTTTTCTTTGCTTCTTTTAGTAGTTTCTATATTTTGAGATATTTTAACATAGATTTTATCATTTTGACTTTACAATATGAGTTTAATTAATATTTCTTCTTCTATTTCTTCAATTTCAAGCATGAGTAGCTAGATATTTACTAGGATTGTGACGTAACTCTAGTGTGTAAACCTTATGGGTATCTAATTTAGTGCTTGTATATGATTGGATGTTTATTATATAGCCTTGTTCATGCTTTAATTTTTTGAATTAATGGTTGTAAACATTAGTTCATGCCTATTTGACTTGGTATCTACTTGAGAAAGAGAGACTTAGTCTAAGAAAACTTGGCTAACAAGAAATTAGGTCAATCGCGAGATTGATCAACCCAATTAAAGAGTTCAACCAAGAGATAGTAATAACCCGACTTGAGCTTTTATTAATCGTTTTGTGCAATACCCATTTGGTCTCGAGAAAGACAAATTGGGCAAAACCACTCTCTAACCGAGAGGTATTAAGTGGGTAGTTGAGAGTTGATAGCTATAATACACCCCGATCAACAAACAAGCATTAAGGTTTATATCTATTAGGCAAATACCTAGGTGATGGTCATAGCCCTAGACTTTTTACAAACCTGAAAAAAAATAACAAAAACAATTATCTTAGTTTTATTTTATAACTTTGCAATCTTAGTTTTAAAAATAGAAAGAGAAACAAAACCAATTTGTGAAAGTGTAAATGAAGATAGTTCAAACTCAGGTACTAGAATATATACACCTAACTCCTATATAAACTCCCTGTGGATTCGATCCCGACTCTTTGTTGGGTACTATTATTGCAATCGATCGTTTCATATCCTTGTTTTGAGGTTTGATTTGGACGAGATCAATTTTTGGCATCGTTACCGAGGAGTTAAAACCGGTGTTAGCTATATATTTGAGTGTGTTTTTGGAATATCTTCTTTTCCTTCTGTGTTACTAACGTGTTGAAAAATTATAGGTGCAACTAAGGCAAACAATAAGCTCAGAAACATTGCTTTGGGAGATGTGGACATTAAGGATGATTAAATGGATGAGGTTCCTCTTGAACCTCAAGCCAATAGACGAGGTCGAGTGTCTCAGGACAATGTGCCCGCTCCACCCCCACCTCTACCATGAGCGGCTCCACACTAGGTGTTTCCAAATGAAGGATATGCAAGTGCAATAGTCTCTCCCCGTATTAGGGCGAACAACTTTTAAATAACCAACGTGATGCTCACCTTGCTTGAACAATGAGGGTTCTTCACCGGTCCTCCAGGTCAAAATGCATACAAAAATTTGAAGGGGTTCAAAGATACATGTTGGGTGAGTAAACAAACAAATGTCCCCGAGGATGCTTTGAGGCTAAGACTTTTTCCCTTCTCTTTAGGGGGAAAGCCTTAGATTGGGTTAAACGTTTGCCAAACCATTCCATTCGTACTTGGGATGAATTAGCGGAGAAATTTATTTCTAAGTACTTCTCTCCCGAGCACATGGCTATACTTCGGGATGAAATTCTAGCATTCAAGCAAGAGCCAAATGAACCACTACATGAGATATAGGAAAGATATAGAACAATGGTAAAGAGTGTCCCAAAAATGATATGACGGAGAACATGATTCAACAAACTTTGTATCGGGGGATCAACACAACCAACCAATGTATAGTGAATCAACTTGCCGGTGGGAACTTCATAACTACACCTTATGTGGAGGCGTGTGATATTTTGGATAAAATGGCGGATACTTCATCGATGTGACAATCCCAGACTAATGTTCCATAAGGTGATCCCAATGTAACTGACCTTCACAAAAAGTTGCATGACCATGGACAAGCCATAGCTGAATTGACCACCACCATGAACCAACTGGCGAAGGCTCAACTTCAACAAGTGCAAAACCCGAGGCAAGTCAATGCAATGGAATGGGTCAACATGATGGTGAACAAACGGAGAACAAAAGGTCCACAAATGAAACAAAGAGTGGATAATTTTGTGCAAGAAGATAGTGGTTTTGATCAAGATGACTCTTATAATGACCAAGAAGAAGAGGTCAAATATGCGAACAACTTTCAAGGAAAAGAAACAACTTCCAAGGCCCAAGCCAACAACAATGGCGACCTCAAAACAATCAAGGAAATTGAAATTCTCACAACCAATGTAATAGGAGCGGTGGAAAAAATCAAAGCAATTGGAATAAAAACAACAATCAAAAAAATTGGAGTGGTGGCAATAATCAAGGGAATTGGCATAACAACAATAACCAAGGCAATAGGGAGGCAACAATCAAGGCAGTTGGAGTAACAATCATGAAAATGGGGGGTCGGGTTCTCAAAGGCCCCCGATGTATCAACAACCAAGCAACCCACCTCCTTATCCTTCCCATGGTCCTAGTTCTTCCAACAATAAAACGAGATGTATTGAGAACATGTTCAAGAAAATGATGGAGAAGAATACCAATTCTGATGCCCAACTTGCCTCATACAACACATCAATCCGCAACTTAGAAGTGCAAATGGGCCAAATCTCTCAAGATCTAAATTCTCGTCCTAAAAGGGCACTACCAAGTGACACGGTGGTGAACCCAAAGGGTGGGAACAACACGAGGCATGTCATGGCCGTTACTACAAGAAGTGGAAAAGGTGGGAATGCACCCACCTCAAGTCAAACGCAACTTGTGGATGATGAGAAAGTGGTACAAGAAGACGAGATCCCAAGAAATGTGATGCAATCAAATAATGAAGTTCGGATTGATATTGATGATAATATGGAATAGACTCAAGAGGAAGTGAACCCGGCTAGGGATCATGTTGAAATACCGGAACCGGTGGTGCAAAAGGCTAAGGCACCATTGCTTAAGCCTCCTCCTCCATATCCTCAAAGGCTTGCCAAGCAACATGGTGAGAATGAATTCAAAAAATTCATTGACATGATGAAGAGTCTCTGAATCAATGTGCCACTAGTTGAAGCCTTGGAACAAATGCCCGGGTATGCAAAGTTTATGAAGGATTTAGTGACAAAGAAGCAGTCGATGAATTTTGAGACTATTAATTGTGCATTCAATGGCTCCTAAATTGGAAGATCCCGGTGCTTTTACAATCCTTTGTACCATTGGAAGTGCCGAATTTGCTAAAGCTCTTTATGATCTTGGGGAAAGTATCAATTTGATGCCTATTCGGTTTTCAAGACCTTGGGAATTGGGAAACCAAGACCCACATCTATGACATTACAAATGGCTGATCATACCATGATGAGACCGTTGGGAGTGATTGAAGATGTATTGGTTCATGTTGATAAATTTATTCTTCTGGTTGATTTTGTCATTCTTGATTGTGAAGTGGACTATAAGGTGCTTATTATTCTTGGAAGACCTTTCCTTGCTATGGGGAAGGCTCTTGTTGATGGGTGGGTGATGAAAAGGTAGTATTCCACATGTGCAAATCTATGCGGCAACCAAATAGCAATGAAGTGTGTTCTTTCATGGACTTGGTGACCGATGTTATTGTTGATGACACAAGTTCCATGATAACGTGGGTGATATGTTGGAGGCCGTCTTGCTCAACTTTGATGATGACGAAATGGATGGCTTTTATGGAATGTGTTAACTCTTTGCAAGGGATGGGGTCATATGACTATGCACCACGAAAACTTACCTTGGATCTTGAAAATAGGAAAACTCCTCTTACAAAGCCTTCAATTGAAGAGCCTCCTATCTTGGATTTGAAGTCATTGCCTCCACATCTTCGGTATGAATTTCTTGGCCCTTGTTCTACTTTACCGGTTATTCTTTCCTCTTGTTTGACTAATGTGCAGGTTTACTCTACATTGGCGATGCTCCACAAGAGGAAGAACGATGTTGAGTGGACTTTGGCCGATATTCAAGGAATAAGCCCCTCATTTTGCATGCACAAGATCAACTTGGAGGAAAATGCCAAACCATCTATTGAACATCAAACGAGACTCAATGAGGCTATTCAAGATGTGGTCAAAAAGGAGATTATCAAGTGGTTGGATGTCGGGGTTATCTACCCCATTTTCGATAGTTCGTGGACTTCTCCGGTGCAATGTGTCCCAAAGAAGGAGGGCATGACGGTGGTTACCAATGACAAGAATGAGTTGATTCCCACAAGGACGGTGACCGGGTGGAGTGTGTATGGACTATCACAAGTTAAACAAAGTCACAAGGAAGGATCATTTTCCTCTTTCCTTCCTTGACCAGATGCTTGATAGTTTGGCAGGTCGTGCTTTCTATTGCTTTCTAGATGGATATTCGGGCTACAACCAAATCCTTATTGCTCCGGAGGATAATGAAACAACTTTTACATGTCCCTATGGTACTTTTGCCTTCAAGCGGATGCCATTTGGTCTATGTAATGCACCGGCGACTCAAAGGTGTATGATGGGGTAGAGGACTACCTTGAAGTTTTCATGGATGACTTCTCGGTGGTTAGGGGTTCCTTTGATGATTGCTTGGCAAATTTGGATAGAGTATTGGCAAGGTGTGAAGAAACGAACATGGTGCTAAATTAGGAGAAGTGTCATTTGATGGTCGAGGAAGGCATTGTCCTTGACCACAAAATCTCAAAGAATGGCATAAAAGTCGACAGGCAAAGATTGAGGTGATTTCTAAACTTCCACATCTGACTTCAGTGAAAAGCGTGCGGAGTTTCTTATGTCACGCGGGGTTTTACTGGCGCTTCATCAAGGATTTTACTGAAGTGGTGAACCCGTTGTGCAAGCTCTTAGAGAAATATGCAAAGTTTCACTTCAAAGAAGATTGCATGAGAGCCTTTGAATTGCTAAAGTTCAAGTTGACAACCACTCCCATTATCACCGCTCCTAATTGTAGTATCCCTTTTAAGCTCATATGCGATGATAGTGACGTAGCGGTTGGGCTGTTTTGGGGCAACGCGTCAGCAAGATTTTTCATCTGGTCCACTATGCTAGTAAGACCGTGAATTGTGCCCATGCCAGCTACACCGTTATGGAGAAAGAACTCTTTGCCATTGTGATGGCAATTGAGAAGTTCCTCCCGCACTTGATGGGTGCAAAGGTTATTGTTCATACGGATCATGCGGCACTTCACTATCTTATGAGCAAGAAAGATTCAAAAGCTTGGTTGATGAGATTGTTGTTATTGTTGCAAGAGTTTGATATTGACATCCAAGATCGAAAAGGGAGTGAAAATCAAGTAGCAGACCACGTGTCTTGTTTGGAGGAGGAGGGGAGGCCCATGATGGCCTTGAAATTAATGACTCCTTCCCCGATGAGCAACTCTTGGCTATTTCAATAAAGGAGATGCCATGGTTCGCGGAACTAGCAAACTTCCTGGTCTGTGGAATCATCCTGGATGAGTTCTCTTCAAATCAAAGAAAGAAGCTTAAACGGGATTGTCAAGGTTATTATTGGGACTAAAAAAAATAGAAAAGTCGGCCCAACCCAAAAAACCGCTCTCCGTACAAAAGCCTGAAACTGAACAGTACCACCGTAAAGAGATGACCGTTGCTCAACCACCGGACCAGTCCCAAAATTCCTGTCTTGCCAATGCACACCAACCCCAGCAAACAACATCTCAAAACAACATCCAAATTGACATAAATTTGCATAATGGAAAATGGATAACTGTAGTGAAAAATCATCTGGGAGTTTCAAACACCCCCTCGATTGTTCCTGGGCCTAATCGAGACCATCTATGTGCAGAAGCTTCTTCTCCAACCATTTTCCGACATCTCGATGCTAAAACCAGAAACATCGACCAACCAATGCAACAGTTGGCCATGTATGATAATCGGCAAACTCAAATGGCTCAAGACCATTTCCAAAAGAATTTTGATGTTCAGGAGAATGTTTCCCCCTCTCCCCCCCACCCCCCAATTCCAATTTCTGATCAATCAATGTCCACAATACTACAAAAGGAGAATCTGACAAGGTTAAGCACTCCAGATATTCAATGAAATGTCAGTGACGTTGTAACATCCCAACTGTATGAGCAAGGCCCTCCTCAATCATCGCAAGGTCATAAGGAATCTAATTGTCAAACAAAAGTGCAAGAATTGCAACAAAAAGATGATAATCAAATCTGTCCCGCTCACATTGAAATGCCGCAGATGGATATTGCTGGTGTGATACCACACCATTTGTACAAGGCTCACCTATTGTCCCGGGCAGCGTCAATGCCAGCAAAGTCCACAATGCACGCCTCTACAAGTACTACTAAAGGTGCTAGATTAGTGACTGCTATAGAAGAAGCCGAACCTGTACAGCAGCAGCAGCAGCCACAATCGGATACTATCAATTCTGATATTGATAAACACACGAAGAAAAAGCCACTAATTTCAACTCAACCCCCCATCAAGATTTCCTCTAACTTTGATAAGCAAAAATAGTCCAAGAAAGGCACAAAACCACCCGCACCTCAAACGGTCATACCGATACCCCAAGCAGTACCTAGTACCAACAAAGCTCAAGCACCTAACACCTTCACCAAACTCAAAATTCAATCCAGTAACCCTCCTCCTCCCCCTACTGTCACCCAGTCTTATACCACTAGATTGAGAGCCAGACACGAAGCAGAAATCACCCCACTTCAATTTACACCACCTATTATTACTACAAAACGAGGGAAAATATGATCAAGTTTGCAGATACATGCAAATTCACAGTGATAGGGAAATTTCTTAACACCATGCCTAGAGTGGAGATAATTAGAAAGAGTTTCACAGCCCAAACTGAACTCAGAAGAGGGGTCAAGATTGCTCACTTCAATGCTAGAACTGTATATATAGACCTCGACAATGAGTATGATCATGCCACAGTATGGACCAAGCAATATATGTACATACAAGGTCAACTCATGAAACTGGAAGCATGGAACCCAGCATTCGAGCCTAATGAAGATACACCAAATGTTCCCATATGGATAGTTATCCCTGAACTGCCATGGCATCTATATTATATGAAAATATTGACCCCACTACTATCCCCTATTGGTAAAACTCTCTTCTTGGACCTTGCCTCATTTCAAAAAACCAGAGGGAGTGTTGCAAAGATCAAAATGCAAGTTGATCTCACCAAAGAATTGCCTACTCATGTCTGGCTTGGATATGACGAGGATGTCAATGGAGATGGTCAATGGCTCCAGATTCAATATGATAATCTCCCTGAGTATTGCATCTACTGCAGACACCAGGGCCATTCAATTCAAGTATATCAAGTCAAGCTAAAAGAGGAGGAAAATCAAAAAAGAAAGAAAGAAACATCAGCTACAGAGAAAGAACCACAGACCACAACCTTAATTCGCACCAAAGACAATCAGTTTAGAGGTAATCAAAAGCTCAGACGTCAACACCACAATTTAACTGAGACAGCAAAGGAACAGGTTATTAACCAAAAAGTAGAGGAACACCAACAGAGCAAAGAACACCAAACATCGGGAGATACACCACCACAAGATGATTGGCAAACACAAAAAAAGAAGCATTTCAAAGGTAACTCCCAAGCCAGCAAGAAGCAACAGTAGATATACATACCAAAGCAAGCTGTGACACAGGCCGTTGATGTTGCATCCACACATGGAATTACCAGAGCTACACAGTCAGGTATACCCTCTATATCCCAAAAGGTAGCCCCAGAAATAATGAATTCAAATCATAACTCTGGAGGCACCAACACTGTATCCCATTCCCATGACCCCCCTATTATAATTGTTGATCATGAAGTTGATGGAGGAATGGAGAAATGTTAGGAGAAAACTAGTTTATTGCAGGAAGGGGTACCTATTGGGGTTGGGATTCCTCATGTTTCGCATGAGTGTGCTAGAGCACAATTGATTGACCATAGGAAGGCCCCCCTCAATTCCCCCGTACCAACTGTAGTAGAGCCCCATACTGTTACTGCTATGAGAACTTGTGATATAATCAGCTCAGATGAATATCAAATTGACTTGTAAGAAGATGCTATAAGGAGACTCCTAAAAGGGAAAGCCTAGTATCTGATTTCAGCATACAATCCCCTAAATCCAAAAGCAAGCCAAGCCAGAATAAGAGAAAAGCCATGAGAAAACAGTCTACATGAATCTCTATCAATGAACCTACACCAGATCAATACCATCAGGAATCTACTATTCCATACTAAAGCCCACCTGCCAACCTGAAATAGAACCCTGATGTTGATACTGCCAAGAAATCGCAGACATATAGAGACCATGTGCCAGACCCCTCCCTTTCACAACCTCTGCTACATGTCAGTGAACAGGACAGGAAGGAGGAACTGAATAAACACACTGCCCAAATACCTGCTCCCCCAGAAGATTTCCCTCTAAAATATTCTTCACAACATGATGAATATAGGCCCATTCTCTCATAGGATGAGATGAGTGGAGGCTTTAAGGAAGAAGCTGGACTCAGTGATGCCACATAAGAGGACCAGCATTGTGATCTCCTTGAAGCAGCCATTAATGGGGAACACTATCAAATGACATCATTCAGAACCAGGGGTTATCTCCTAGAACATATAACCCATCACCAAGGATCACAAGAAAAATGGCTGCTAGAAAAAGCACTGTCCCACCAAAATCCAACCCCCACCCCCCCTCCATATTTTAATGATCAGTTTCCTTATATGGAATGTCAGAGGTATTAGAACCTCTGGAGCCATTGAGAGACTCAAAACTTTAAAACAGATCCATAATCTCTCCCTCATAGCTATTCTAGAACCATTCCTAGACTCTTCACATATCACCCAATACCAAAACCAACTCTCTATGCATCATGTAGCATCCAACATCAATGATAAGATATGGATTTTCTGGGATAAGGACTTTTCTGGTACTATCACAGATCAAGATGAACAACAAGTCACAATTGAATTAGAACACGCAGAAGCCGCTGAAACCTTCCACCTCACAGTCATTTATGCTAAATGCAAACCTCCTTTGAGGAGACCACTGTGGGACAATCTAAGGAACAAAGCACAGAACTCTAATTTACCATGGTGTGTCATAGGGGACTTCAATGTGATTACATCAATTGAAGAAAAGATAGGGGGTATCCCATACCAACTCAACAAAAGCCTGGAGTTCCTGAGCATGATTGAGGATTGTGGACTCACTGACCTTGGATACTATGGACCTAGATACACTTGGTCTAGTGGCAGAGGCACCTGTTCAATTGTCTGGAAAAGACTGGATAGGGGATTGGCCAATGACAACTGGCTTGCAGCACACCCTGCCACTACCATTACACATCTGGCCTCCACAGGATCAGATCACTACCCTCTTCTCATGGAAATCAATGCAAGAAAGGATAAAGCCATTAAGTATTTTAAATTCCTAAACTGCTGGACAGAAAATGCAACTTTCATGCCATTGGTACAGCAGGTTTGGAATACTCCAGTCATTGAAAATGCAATGTGGATTTTTCATCAAAAAACAAAAACTCCTTTTACAAAGAATTATCCAAATGGTCCAAACAAGAATATGGGGATATTTTTCAGGAAGTCAAAGAATTTGAAGAGAAAGTAAGAAAAGCAGAAGAGATTTGGGCACAGTCTAACAAAGAATCAGATAGAACAATTGCCCACGAACTCAATGCTCAATATGTCAAACATCTAAAAATTGAAGAGGCTGTCCTGAAGCAAAAAACAAAAGTACAATGGTTCAAGGATGGAGATGCCAACACCAAATATTTTCATAGCCTGATCAAAGGCAGAAGAAGAAAGTTGTATATCCACAAAATCAAAAATGAAGATAATGACTGGATATATGGTGATGCAGCAATAGGCCAAGCTGCCTGTGACCATTTCCACAATTATTCACTGATCTTGGGGGAGTCATCAGGGAAGATCTTTTATCTTACATTCCTACACTGATTACAGAAGAAGATAATCACCAACTCAACAAAGATCTTACAATAGAAGAGCTCAGAAAAACTGTTTTCTCAATGAATCCATCCAGTGCCGCAGGTCCAGATGGCCTCAATGGAAAGTTCTTCCAACATTGTTGGGATCTCATCCAGTTTGATCTTTTCAATGTGGTGAAGGAATTCTTCTATGGTCAATCAATGCCTAGGTACATGACACAAGCATGCTTGGTGCTGATACCTAAAGTGGAATTCCCTAACACTTTATCAGAATTTAGACCTATAAGTTTGAGCAATTTCATCAATAAGATTATATCCAAGATTATTTCTAAAAGAATTGCACCTATTCTCCCCAAATCAAATTGGCTTTATCAAAGGCAGAAGCATCTCTGAAAATACTATGCTTGCACAAGAGATTGTCCAAGGAATCAAGAAGCCAAACATAGGTGCTAATGTAGTGATCAAATTGGATATGGCAAAGGCTTATGACAGAGTATCTTGGTCCTTTACATGTATAATGATGAGAAGAATGGGTTTTAGAGAAAGAATTATTGACATGGTATGGAGAACAATGTCCAACAACTGGTACTCTGTTATAGTCAATGGCACAAGATTTGGCTTCTTTCACTCCACTAGAGGTCTAAAACAAGGGGACTCTCTGGCACCTTCGCTTTTTATTCTGGGAGCTGAATTACTGTCTAGGATGTTCAACAATCTCACACATGATTAGTTTTTTAATGGCTTTTATATGGAAAAAAGAGGACCTCAAATCACACATCTGAGCTTCCCAAATTATGTGATCATTTTCACCTCAGGCTACAGAATCTCTCTAAAGAAGATCATGAAGGTTCTTCAAGATTATGAGCAAACATCTGGGCAACAGATTAACAAAAACAAAAGTCATTTATGACTGCCCCCTCTGCCTTCCAATACACTACCAGGAGAATTCAACAGGTCACAGGATTTACCAAAAAGGAATCCCCTCTAACCTACTTAGGATGCCCCCTATACATTGGCAGGAAAATGATTATGCACTTCAATAGTATCATCTCTAAAGTGGTAAGTAGGATAAGAGGATGGCATGGCAGATTACTATCTTATGGGGTTCGATTGACCTTAATCAAGCATGTACTACAATCACTCCGTATTCACTTGTTGTCAGCAGTCACACCCTGAAAAACCGTTCTTATACAGATAGAGAGACTGGCAGTTAATTTTTTCTGGGGGATGAACAAAGAAAAAAACAAATACCATTGGGCTTCATGGCATACACTATCATACCCACTGGAAGAAGAGGGCATTGGACTGTGACCTATAGCAGAGATTTATAAATCTATGGAATACAAACAATGGTGGAGATTCAGGACCAAACAGACACTATGGAGTAATTTCTTATTGGCCAAATACTGTAAGAGATCACACCCCAGAAAAAAAAAATAGAGCTCTGGACAGTAACAGACATGGAAAAGAATGATGATCAACAAAGAAACTGCTAACCATCACATTCAATAGAGACTACACTCAGGAAATTCCAGCTTCTGGTGGGATAACTGGCTAGGTACTGGGCACTTAGCTAACTTTAGACAAGGGCAGGGCATGCCTGGCAACACCAAGGTATCACATTATTGGACAGACGGGCAATGGGATATCCAGAAACTCAGCCAAATAACATCTCAAATAACCCCCCCTATCCATAATCTCACAGATTCTCCAAGTCAAAATCCATTATAACCCCCACATTAATAACACACCAATATGGCAGCCTTCTGCTTCTGCGGAATTCTCTTGTACATCAGCATGGACTGTTCTGAGAGAAAGAAACCAAGTACGACTCACAAATAAGATGATATGGCACAAGAAAATACCCTTCAAATGGTCCTTTTGCCTATGGAGAGCATTGAGAAACAAGTTGCCCACAGATGATAGAGTAGCTAGATTTGGAGCTCCAAGTGTTAACAAGTGTGTATGTTGCACCAAAGCAGGGAATGAAATAGCATAGCACATACTCAACTCAGTCAATTCGCCCAAGTCATCTGGAAACACTTCAATGCACCAGTTGGGATTCAAAATCACAGACAGTCCCTAACAATGAAGTTTATGAACTAGTGGATGCAAAAAAGAGAGAATAAGGTGCAGAAAATGGTCTTAGACAAATTACAAATCATTATATGCTGGAATCTGTGGAAAAACATATGTGCATCCAAATATGGGGAAAAATCATCATCAGTTACCAGAACACTATACTCAATCACATCTGATCTACTTCTGCTTCTTAGAACATCTTATGCTAACATCAAATGGCCTGTCACATGGCCAGAAATGTACATAGCTATAGAGAGTTTACAGCATATCACCAATGTGCAGCAAGTAGTCTGGTTGAAACCAACAGCTGGGTATGTCAAAATCAACTCAGATGAAAGTGCTCTAGGCAACCGAGGGAAAATAGGAGCAGGGGTCATCATTAGGGACCAACAAGGTAATTTCATTCATGCTATTTCAAGTCCACTGGGAGAGGGAACTAATAATTTAGTAGAAACTCAAGCAGCACTCATTGGCATCAATTGGTGTATGCAAAATGATTACACCAAACTTCATCTGGAAACAGACTTTCAGCTGCTTACCCAATGGATAACAGGACAGGCTAAACCACCATGGACCTTAGATATGATAATATAGGAAATCAAACATTCGAGCCAACATTGTGAAGGCTTTAAATGCACTCATTTTCTGAGAGAAGCCAATGGTCCAGCTGATACCCTATCCAAACTGAGCCATGACTCCAACTTCCTAAGACATTATAACAGCCAAAGGGACCTGCCTGCACTCATAAGGGGACAGATTTACCTTGACATTAAAGGCACCCCTGCATTTAGACATAAGAAGTACAAAAGACTCAACTTCCCACCACACATGATGAATCACAATGCACCTGGATGATTAATATGTACATATTCTTGACGGAAGAAACAGTAACTCAACATACTAAAAAGTTAGGATACAGTAATATCAACACAAGCAGTAAGCTGAGCAGCAGACTCTTCTTCCCTAAAACTAGTCTGTGGGTGAAAATCCACTACTCACCCAACCTAGTTCAAAACCCCCTTTTTTAAGATAATAACACACAAGCCAAAATCAGTAAGCCAACAGGAACTCCCCCTCCTTAACATGTCTGCTGAGTTTTGCAGGAAAATAGACCTCACAGCAGCAGGTAAACTGAGCATAAGAAGACACAGTATCTGTACCAAATAATTAGCTCCAGCAGCAACACAAAAATGAGCAGCAGACAGTCTATTTCCTGACTGATCTGCTGTTATTTTCACTACTGAACTATTGCAAGGAAATACACTCTCCAGTGCAGACTAGAACATGGTATATGTGTGCTTAAAACAGATCTATTCGAGATACCTAGCTTTTGTCATTGTTGCTGCTATTGGAACTTCTTCTATTTTCACAGAAACAGTTTCCTAGTAGCAGCAGAAATCCAACAGCAGCAGTGGAATGCCCTCTGTCATTGTTGTTGCTACTGGAATTCTTCTGTTATGTTCCTGCCTTATCCCAGCAGGATAAATGCATCAAACACCCCCCCC
>MCJB01014701.1:95012-134134 GCA_002018475.1 Nicotiana obtusifolia
CCAGCAGCAATAAAAAGGCCCCTCCAACAGTGATAATAACAGCAGCAAGGAAACTCAGTCAACACTCTAACAAAAATCACAAATCACAGAAGCAAAACATCTTCGCAGCAGTAGTAGTAACAATCCTCAACTATGCTTTCTCTGTTAAAGCAAAGTTGATGATTGTTACCATTTTTTTTTTATGATACATCATATAGAAGATCCTCCTTTTGCTAGAAATAGACCGCATCGTATAAAGAGGATACTATTTCAAATTACTCCATTAATAGATTTAGGAACATATGTACTTTTGTACAGATTGACCTAGATTCATTTTACAATATTTTTGTATATATGATTGTCTGTCGATGTTATAAGATAGACAATCATTACGTCATCATAGGTCTAACCCACCACAATTACCTACATATACTTGATTGTCAAGTCTCGATGATCAAGAATGCATATCTTTCATTATGGGAGGTAAGGTCTATGCCCCCCTCCATCTTTGTAATTATGGTTATATCTATGAAAATTAACACTAGGCACACTGCCTAGTGAATTTGATTTAGAAAAAGAAGATTATTATTGGGATGAGACATACCTTTTCCGGATTTGCATGGATGGGGTAATTAGAAGATGTGTACTGGAAGAAGAGCAAAATAATATTCTTGAGGCTTGCCATTCTTCTCCTTATGGTGGTCACCATGGCGGAGCAAGACGGCAGCCAAAGTGCTAGTTGCGGTTTCTATTGGCCCATTCATTACGAAGATGCAAGTGATGTGGTGAAAAGATGTGATGAATGCCAACGGACCGGTGGAATCTCGAAGAAGAATGAAATGCCTCTCACTACCATTTTAGAGATTAATATCTTTGATGTGTGGGGTATTAACTTCATGGGTCCTTTTGTGAGTTCTTGTGGAAACACCTACATCTTGGTCACAATTGATTATGTGTCTAAATGGGTTGAGGCCATTTCTCTACCCAACAATGAAGCGAGAAGTGTGGTGGCATTCTTGAAGAAAAATATTTTCACAAGGTTTGGTACTCCACGGGCTATCATAAGCGACGCGGGGTCGCATCTTTGCAATAAGGCTTTCGACACTTTGCTTAGGAAGTATGGTGTCACTAATAAAGTTATGAATCCCTATCATCCACAAGCTAGCGGTCAAGTGGAAGTTTCCAACCGGGAGATAAAAAGTATCTTGTCGAAAACAGTGAATCCTAACCGCACGGATTGGTTAAAAAAGCTTGATGATGCATTATGAGCTTATCAGACTGCTTTCAAAACTCCTATCGGAATGTCTCCATACCGGTTGGTGTTCGGCAAAGCTTGTCATCTTCAGGTGGAACATGAGCACAAAGCCATGTGAGCTCTAAAGAAGTTGAATCTTGATTGGGATGTAACTGCTAACTTGAGGGTTGCGCATTTGAATGAATTGGATGAGTTTTGGTACCATGCCTAAGCAAGTTCGTCCTTGTACAAAGAGAAGAAAAAGTACCTTCATGACGAATACATTCGGAACAAAGAGTTCAAGGTGCCACGATCTTGTGTTATTATTCAACTCACGGTTGAGGATGTTTCCTGGAAAGTTGAAATCTAAGTGGAATGGTCCCTTTGAAATTGTGGGAGTGACACTTTTTGGTGCATTGGAATTGAATAACAAAAATAATGAAGTATTCGAAGTCAATGGTCACCGGGTGAAGCACTATTTGGGAAAGGTTGACGACGGCCACGTTGTGGTGGTGATTCATTTTCAATAATGGTAATCTGCACCGTGTCGCGACGTTAAATCGAGCGCTTCTTAAGAGGTAACCCATATTTCTTTTTCTCTTCTTTTCTTCTTTCGTAAATAGGTGTTATTATTGTGCTAACTGGATTTGAAGTGTGTTGTATGGATGGGTGTACCTTACAGGAACTGTGCCCAGAAAAATTGGCTAAGTGTGGAAAGAATTGCGCGGCGGCAATTGTATTGTGCGGACCGCACAATTTTGATTGTTGCAGCAAAAGGGTCTCTACGGCCGCACAAATACATCACGGACCGCACAAGTTGAAGGTGGAAAATGTCAACTCTATGAAGTTGGTCCGTCAGAGAAATGGTCGATATGCGGCTGCGACACAAATTCTGCGGTCCGCAACAAAACTTACGGCCCCACAACTAATTATTTGGACAGCAAAATGCTAGGGCAACTGGGCCCTCAGGTAACAGAGTGCAGACCGCAATGGAAATTGTGCGGCCGCACTCAAGCCCTCTGACCTTGCCAGAATCCGTTACTTAGAGGGCACTGTTTCCTTTTTGTCCTTTTCCCTCTTTGAGCTCACAAAGTGCACAATTTGAAATTTTGTGTTAAATTAGCTGCTCGTAGGCCTAACAACTGTGATCACTCATCTCTTGCACAAATTCATATCTGAACATGGTTCGATCTAGAGGACGAGGTGACACTTCAAAAGGAAGGGGTGACCCTTTTATGGGGCGAGGGAAGAGACCCTTGTCTAGTGCCCAACAGCTTAAAGTTAGAAAGAATATATAAGCTGGAAGAGGGAGAGGTATAGATCTTGTCGAGACCAGTTCTTATGCCCCATCTCGGAAAGTATCAGAGGGCAACTCAGCCTCTGTACATGAGCAGCCAGCTGTCCAATCAAGCCCACCAGGGAGATATCAACTCAGGGATGAGCCGTCTTAATCACATAGCACCTCCGAGGGTTGGGAGAGTGCCAGTCAGGCTTCAGAGCCTTCCACTACACTTGCACCCCAGGCACCAGAGACTTCAGTTCAAGACATCCCAGATGATGGCCGAGAGGGAGATACTACAGTTGCCGGCCTTGAGCGGTTGAAGAAGAAAGAGGTGTGGGAGGACAAGTTTGTTAGCTTGGCTGCCTTCTCTAGCTTCTGTGGGTGGTGGCCGGTGAGGTCGCTTACTCTTGAGCGACAATTCCAACTGAAAGATCTAGAAAAGTACAACCCTGCAGTCTAGAGGTAGTTCTGAGAGCGCAAGGGATGGATGTGGTTCACCCAGAGCGTGGTGGATGCAAAGGAATACCTTGTCCGGGAGTTTTACGCCAATGTGGGCGCATATTAAGAAAGGGACAAAGATAACAAAAGACTAAAGTGAGGAACCTCAAGGTGCGTTTTGACCAGCACACATTGAACACATACTTGGGGTTTGATGATGTCGAGCCCACAGAGTATTTGGAGAAGTTGGCACTTGGGGATGCAGCTCGCCCGTGGCTAGCTGAAATTCTAGCAGCTCCTGGACCACCACCACCATCGATCACAGTAGGGGTGGCTATTCACAGAAACACATTGAGTTTTGAGGCAAATGGGTGGCAGACCTTTGTATGCAGCCGATTATACTCATGTAAGAATGAGACAAATCTTCCGATCCTGCGGGCAGTTCTAGTCGCCTCCATCATGGTCGGGTACCCGATCAATGTGGGTGCCATGATGTTGGCCAACATCTCTATGGTCGCCAGGCAAGCTGACACATCCTATTCGTATCCCAACACCACTGATTATCTTACAGATGCGAGGGTCGAACCGAGAGATTTTGATACGAAGGTGGGGGCGAAGAAGCTTTTCTCATGGTACTCATTGATGGATGCATACAACCCTAAGAGAAAGGGTCAGCCGTCTACCACTACAGGCCAGTCTGATGAGCCATCGGTAGTAGCTGCAGAGGCAATTGACATGCCATCCACTTCAGCCGAGCCTTCAGCTAGTATAGCAGCTATGCCTCCACCTCTAGCCTTAGTGCCCTCAGCAGCCCCTATTGCAGGTTCCACCTCGGCTTTGAGGCCGGTGCCGATGCCTACTGCCCCACTCTGCGCTGCGAGTCTCCCAAATATTGGCGAGCCTCAACAACTAGATGTAGACAGCTACTGTAAAGCTGTCTGACATATCTAGTACTGTTGCAGCACAGTCCTCCATTCTTGCACCTCAGATGCCCCCAACAGTGGGAGAAACATTGAAGAAGCTTCTGGAGAACCAGAACACGATTATGGCTACATTGGTGCAGCATGGGTCAGTGATAGAGAACTGGGCAAGGAAGTGAAAAAGATGAGAAATTCCCAAGCATCCAAGAAGTCAGCGGACAAGCTCCGGGGATAGGGTACCAAGCTTGCGACAACCAGAGATATTCCATTTGATATGCTGATTGACCCACACCATCCAGGCCCAGATCCTACAGCACCAGCTAGCCAGTCTGAGGAGTTAGACTCTGCTGAGGCAGTGCGTCAGATGTTCACCAACCCAGTCACTCCCAAAGTTGAGGACGATGAGATCCAGTTGGAGGAGACTGAGGGTGGTGATGTTGTTGTGGACAGAGATATGGCCAAGGAGCCATAAGGAGTTTTCTTCGCTCTTACCCTTTCTTTACTTTTATTTCGTTAAGCATTGGGGACAATGGTGGAGTTTATTTGATATGGTTGATGATTCTAAGACAATTGGTTTGTAATAACTGACAGTATTTTCTTCTTTTTCCTTACTCTGTATATGTTATCTCTTCTCTTCTCTCATTATGTATATATCTTCTCTCATTATGTGTATTTTTATTTCTTTCGACAGTTTTTTTTTGTAGCTTCTTTATGTTTGGTTCTCTTACTAGTTAGTGTTTAATTTAGTAGCTTCTTTTCTATTTAGTAACTCTTTTTTGAATCAGTAGCTTCTTTTCGATTTAGTAGCCTCTTTTCGATTTAGTAGCTTCTTTTTATGTTTTAGTGAATAATAAGCCTTTGATTTTCTTAATATCACGGTTCTTTCCAAAGGTAGTTTTTGTGTGAATCAGGTGACTCTTCCCAACGATGGATGGTGTGACAACCTTCTTAAGGGACTCAGTCCATTTTTGGTGTTTAGGTAATAATAGTAGTTGTAATGAATAAAAAGACCTAATTAAGTCATGCTTGAAGATTCAAACATGCCTCACTTGGTACCACCACACTTAACAACGTGTTTATGGTTAGAAACAAGGTTTTTAAAAGAAATAGCTCTAGTTAGTGACTTTGTGAGTCTTGTGTTGACTTAGGCAATCATCAAGTGGTTCAATCAAACCATAGTGATTTTCAATCTTGAATGTGGTCGTTGTGGGACCTCAACTCTATCATCTTTAACAATCCAGTTGAGTTAAAGGTGAGATGTTTTGTTGCAAGTCCAAGTACCCGTGCAAATAGTCTAGAACTTGCCCCGAATGTGTTTCAAGGCAAAATCTTAAGTTTTGCTAGGCTTGAGAAGTGATAATAGGCTTTCCTTGACCCTCTTGAATTTTTCATTGCCTACCAATGTGTTATCCATACTCAACCCATTTGATCTTCGAGCCTTTTCATTTGATAACCATGTTGCAAGTCTTTACCCATTTTCTCGTGACCGTCTCTTGGCACTTGAGCTTTCCTTAACACTCTTTGAGACAATTGGCTAAAAACATAAGTTTGGGGATAGACGAGGAACTTGAAAGAGGTATCAAGGCACAAAAATAGAAAAGAAATGATGAGAAGGAAAGGCAAGAAAAGGAAATAACAAAAAGAAAAATGCAAATCAAAGTGAATAAGTGGAGGAGTTGAAGGGATTCAAAGAAAAGTAATGATACAAAGCATGGAGAAATCAAAGAGGGAGAAAATGAATGTCATGATCTAGAAAGAGCGGTGTTAAGTATCTTTAGTTCCCAAAGGAAAAAAAGTGCCTCAAAGAATTGGCAAAGCTTGCGGTCCAAAATGTCGCAGGTGTGAAGCACCAGAACCAGACATGTCCCAAAACTAGAAAATGATTCGAAGCTCATCCGAAACATACCCGGGCCCCTTGTGACCCCGTCCAAATATACCAACCTGTCCTATAATATAATACGGACCCGCTCAGTGTCTCAAATCACATCAAACAACGTCGAACCTACAAATCGCCCCACGAATCGAACTTATAAATTTTCAAATCTTCTAACTTCTACAACTCGCACCGAAACATATCAAATCAACCCGGAATGACGCCAAATTTTGCATGCAAGTTTCAAATGATATGACGGAGCTAATCCAACTCTCGAAATCAAATTCCGACCCCGATATCACCAAAGCCAACTCTCGGTCAAACCTCTCAACCTTCCAAAACTTCAATCTTTTCAACGTTTGCTGAAATGCTTCAGATTACCTTACGGACCTTCAAATCCAAATCCGGACGCACGCCTAAGTCAAGAATCATCACACGAAGCTATTGAAATTATAAAAATTTTATTCCGGAGTCGTTTACACAAAAAATTAAATTCTGATCAGCTATTTTCATTTAAGCTTCAAAAATAAGAATTGTTCTTTCAATTAAATGATTAAATCCGGAATCATTTGAAAACCAATCTCGATCACACAGTCATAATACACATTACAAAGTTTTTCGAGACCTTAAGTTGCCGAACAGGACATTAATTCCCAAAACGATCGGTTGGGTCTTTGCAGTACGTAGCTTACTCGATTAGATTTGACTAATAATTATTCAATCACATGGATAGGAACGTAACAGTAAGTGCTTAGCAAGAAGCCTTTAATTTACTGTAAGACTTTCCATTAACAAAGATACATTGAATGGAAACTTTTGATAAAAGAAAGAGAAGGAAAATCATATATTAAAAAATTTAGAAAACATATTAATTTCATATAGCTGACCTACAAATTTATTTTATTTTCTCAATTTTATATATATATATATATATAAAATATACATCCTACGGATTTTGCTGTAGCCCATGTAGAAATTTATGGATCATATACAAGGAGAAAAAGTTCAAAGCTTCAGGCTAATAACAATATCTTCTCTTCTAGTCAAACTTGACTGCTATATCGACGTCACGGTGCCAGAAATATCCAATTTTAAGAAACAGAGAAACTGCAAGTCAAAAATGCCCTATGCTTCCCAAGCTTTGTGATGCTGCCAAAATGCAAAGTCAAGAGAAGCTCAGAGAAAATAATAATTTAATCATAATTTATATTCCAGTAAACAACTAATGCATCAAATATTACTCGTGTTGGCGGACTGAATTTGTTTTAAAATACTTAACGTCTTAAAAAATAAATCATTTATTTTCATAGATCTACTTTTGTACTGTTCAAATCAGTGAAGTATTTACTTAAATTTGAGGAAAAGAAAACTCCAAAGACCAAGCACTCCCGCTTTCAAAAGTGGAGACCGAAGAATTGTCAGATTGTCGAGGACACGTTTGAAAAGAAAGTGGGCGCCGTCTAAGTTGACCACCCTACCCACTAGACTATGGAGGGAGGGGGTGAAGGCGAACAAGAGCAGATTAAAATCCCTCTTTTTACTCGATGGATAGTACTTATTGTCTTTCAATCAACAAAATAAGAAATGAGGAAGAATGAAAAAAAGATTTTTATTAAAGAAGCTTGGCATATGAAATAGGACCAATGCAGATCCGGAAGAATAGTATGGGGTTTCGAGAATATGAAGATGCAAGAGATAAAATAGCTGTGATGGCTTAACTGCCATCACAGCTAGTTGGATTTTGGGTCATGACATATACATATACATACATATATATATGTGTGTGTGTGTGTGTATTTCATCACCTTGTTTGCTACTTTATCCATGAATCTCTTTTCCGTCTTGTATCTAGTGTTGCTGACCATTCTTAAAAAAATGGTAGGAGATCCTTGCGTATGATTCTTGTAGAGAAAGAACCTTATTTTGTTTGGAATTTCAATTTTTATATGTGCTTGGCTAGTTTTTGTAAGTCCATGATTAATGGCTAGAGGTTGGTAAATTAGGACTTATTTGGAACATTTCTATAAGATTCTTTATTTTCTTTCAGAGAAATTACATAATTGATTGCTCGGTTAACAATATTCACAGCTCCTATTTGTCGGGACGGAGCTAGAAGCTTTAGTATGTGTTTGGCCTAATTCAGTAACTTTTGTTAAAATTATATATTTATGCTAATTTATTAAATATGTACAAATATAAAGATTAAAACCAATTATTACTATTTAAAATCATCATTCTAAAATTGAAAACTCATAAAATTGAAATTTTGAATTCGCCTTTGTATGCCGTATGTATAGATCATTACATAGGGCTTGCTGTTGGATTTAGTCAAATCATGAAAATGAAATTGATAACTTACGTCATCATCATGACCTATTTCTTCCCATTCGTTTAGGTTCCTAATAAATAGAGCTTTATAGCTTTTAAAATCGAATTATTGTTTAAGTACTTTTTTCAAAGTCATTTTATAAAAGTACTTTTGATAAGAAATAATTTATATTTAATTAATTAATTTTAAATAAAAAACTTTTAACTAATAATTATTATTTGGTCAAACTTTTAAAAAGTATTTTTAATTATATTATTTTTAAAAGTGTTTTTCAGAAGAAAAAATCTATTTTATTCTGCTTTTCAAAAATATTTTTTTACTTTTAAAAGTTTGATCAAATACTTTAATTCTTTTTTAAAAAATTAATAAAAATAATATTTTTAGCAAAAAAAGATTGCTAAACAAGTTATTAGTTGAAAAAGAAAGGCTACAAGAAGTGGAGCTTCAAGCAAAAGTATAGATTCATAAATTAGTCACAACCGACATAAGATACCCTATTTTCATAAGAAACCATGCAAGACCGGCAACAAAATTCTCAACAAAAAATTTCTAAAAATTTGCAAAAAGACACATTTTTGAGAAAAAAATTGAAAAAAAGGGGAAAAGTTATGGACAAATGATGCTAGTTATCTCACACACTCAAAATTATATATAATTTGTATAAAAAATGATAGTTTCCATCGAACCCGCTGATTATATGTTCCATCTGTCTGTTATGACACCATATATATACCATGAATGTATGATCACTCAATCTAACTAATAATTTAAATTGTTGAAGAGTACACTTTTATTTATTTACGTACGTCTCAATTAAACAGGGATCCTATTGAATGAGTGGCGCACTGCTATCAATACAGAGGCGAGAAATTCCGGTAGGGCGGCACTACTTCTCACGGCGGCGGTTTCCTACTCACCCCGAGTCAATGGATTGAACTACCCAGCTGAATCAGTGGCAAGAAACTTAGACTGGATTAACCTCATGGCATATGACTTCTATGCACCAAATTGGTCAGCATCACAAACCAATTCAGTTGCACAATTATTTGATCCTGTGAACCATGTTAGTGGAAGTGATGGAATAAATGCATGGATTCAAGCTGGTGTTCCAATAGATAAATTGGTTCTTGGAATTCCATTTTATGGCTATGCATGGCAATTGATTAATGCGAATATTCACGGTCTTAGAGCGCCTGCTGCCGGAAAATCAAATGTAGGTTCGATCGATGGTGGATCGATGACTTATAACAAAATTAGGGATTATGTAGTGCAGAGTCGCCCTACGACTGTATATAATGCTACTATTGTTGGAGATTATTGTTACTCTGGGAGTAATTGGATTAGCTATGATGATACACAAAGTGTTAGAAATAAGGTTAATTATGTTAAAGGTAGAGGATTGCTTGGTTATTTTGCATGGCACGTTGCAGGGGATCAAAATTGGGTACTTTCTCGTACAGGTTAGTAGTTTATTTACTTTTTTGTTATTTTGGTTTTTATATTTTTGTATGGATAACACGCAATTTTGTCGAATTCTTTGCTTTTATAAAAAAAAAAAAAAAAATAGAAGTTGGTAAATAGGAAATTTTATTTATTACTAAGTAGTACCATGGCATAAATTATTTGTATCATTACTCCTAAAACTGAAATAGTTATTTGCAACACAACACGACATTTAAGTGTTTTTTAGTAGCAGGAAAAAAAATTCAAACTTCTTTTTCTTTATTTTCTTTAGCATTTTTGTACTTAATTGTCAAAACATCATTCTTATAATCTTATTGGTGCATATTTTCTCATTAAACTCTTAGGAATGAATGACTATTCTTTTTGGTCGATAGTCTTGTTAAATTTGATACATGATTAATGTTTTCGAATACCATAGTTCATGTATGGTACTTATCGAGTATAGAATAGAGTAACGTTTTTTTTCCGTATGAATAAAATACCTCTATTCGAAAATAATCGATTGGACTAGAGGAATCCATACGATAGTTATATTATAGCATTTTCCTACGCTAATCCGCTTTCAGAGACATTTACTTAGGTTTATATTGATTTTTTTTAAATCAAAATTTTATGATATTCAGAAAGTACTTGAAAGTAAGGAAAGTTACTACTATTTAATTTTCTAATATATACTATATTAAAAGTACGAAGGTCCTTAATAAAATGTCGTTCGTCTTTTTTACCCTTTAAAAATAAGTTTCACATTGGACAAACTTGTAATTGTAATTTACTTATTTTTCTAATATTTAGGACTTTAAAATCTACTAAATTTTATTTATTAAATTATTCCTTATTTGAACTATGTGGAAACTCCTAAAATTTAGGAATCTAAAATTGAGTAAGATGTTACATATGTAATTATTTTCCTAATTAAATTGTGTAACTATAATGAAAACGTTATTTCAAAGTTTGTCTTCTTTTTAATTCTTTCTAGACCGAACCACGTAAGAATATCATCAAACATGTCAAATTCCAATTTATTTTGTCAATTTATTTTTTAAAATATGTGAGTATTTTTAACTCTAAATTTTTTCATGAGCACGAAGTGTTAAGGTGACTTAAAATTATTTATTAAAATTTAAATTATTAAATCGCTAATGATAGATAACACGTACATCATATTATACAATAAACAATCTTTTTTTATTTAATTATTTATTAACATTTATAACTTTAAAAATCACCACAAACATTTACCATAACATAAGCTCCTAAAATTTAAAAATTCAAAATCGAATGACATTTCAGCTCATATGAATCGTTTTCTTATTTAAAAGAACATAATTTTTGAAACTTTGATATGAAGCAATACTTGAGGGAAAATTTAATATTAAGAGAAAAAAGATACTATATTTTACTGTTAAAGTATCTATTAACAGTAAATTATCTATTCTTTAAAGTTTGATTTAGAAATAACTTACAAGTTCAAAGATAAATTAAAGTTAGAGTTCTTTTGTGAACGACGATAGCAATTTAGTAATCACAACTATAAAAAGGTGTTGAAAAGTTCTATATATTTATTAGACAAGAAAATAATTAAAATTATCTTATAAACTCTACTAATGTTTAGATTTTAATTTAGTGAACTTCGAATTCAATTCGACTTATGTCCACTTAGTTGTTTTTGATAAATCAATAATGGACTATATTCTTCGTATTCAAATTACTTATGGCATTCTTTTGTGATGCGAAGGAAGAAGCTATAGGTTAAACAAAATCAAGTTAAATGTATGTGTTGTTAGGATTTATATTTTATGTTAATATTTTATTTTAGAGTTTCATCCTATTTGTTTTTGCTTTTTTTTTTTTTTGTATGGTAAGTCCTCTTCCTTTATCGATCTATAATACTAACATTATTCATTTTCAAGAACTAACACTTTTTAAATTTTTATTTATAACTCAATTATTTTATTTAATAATAATTTTATTGATTTTTAAAAAAAATTATATATATATATATATATTAATATAGGTACACGCGTAACACATGTACTCTAAAGCTAGTTATATAAAATGAGATGAAGCAATACATTAGAAAACCTTAGTAAGAATTCCTTTGTTTTATTTGGAAGAAGCTGCAGGATTAAATAACAATATTATTGTTTTGGAATTATTAAATAATTGACTTTCTCAATTAATTTCAATTGCTTTATGTTCTTTGTTTTTACATTTACCCCACGTTTTTTTTTTTTTTTTTTTTTTTTTTTTTTTTTTTTTGCAGCTTCACAAACATCTGGGAGTGTCATTTTAAGAGATAAAGTGATGGATTACGTAATTATGTTTGTCAAGTACTATTATATAATAGAGATTTTTATACGGTAAAACTCTGATAAAATAGTATTTATATCAGTGTTACTATATTTAAATTATTCCAATAATAGCTGATTCTTTTACAAATTTAGCATATTTGAATAAATTACTAATATTTAATAGTAACTCATTTAATCTCTAACTCTTCCCGAAAATAAAGAATTACGTTTAAATTATTAATATATTATTTCTCTTTTTATCTCATATTACTCCACCATGGATTCTCCTTCGAATTTTTAATCTTTCACTGCTTTTCTCTATTGCTTTTTCAAGAATCAAATTCCTTCTTTTAATTTTCATCCATCCATTAGTTTGTCAATTTATTCGATCTAATTTTTTATATTTTTTTGTGATTTGGTTTGAATCTCAAAAGTTTAGAACTTGAGACAATGACGACGAAACATTTATATATGCAATCAAGCTATGAAAGCTTATCACATATATACCATGAACATATCTTTGTTACATCAAGTAAATATACACACAAAATAAACAAATACACATATACTGAATACCATCATAATACCATCTATATAATTATATATACACACTTTAACCGAAGCAACATCCATGCATTGATCTTTCTAAGAATATACCGTATATTAATTATACATATTTATTATTGTATAATCATATATGATTTTTATTCTACCAAACGTATAAATCATTTATAATGCATGTATACCATATGTATACACCTTATATATTTTTCTAAATATGTCTATGCTATATTTTTCAGAATAGAAGGATGATAATGGTAAATATACATGATTTCTTCCAGTATTATACATATTATTAATTATACATGTTTTGATGAAAAATTAATGAAAATATAATTAAAGAGAACACATTGACTGAATGTATATTTCAATTCAAGCAGAGTACCAATCACTTTAAAATTATAATAATTGACGGAAGTGCCGTAATTTATTTGTGATTGGTAGGAGACGTGTGTCATTAATTAATATGCCTATTTTAGTAGAATTTAGAAGGGAGTTTTATTTTTGGATGAAAGTTATCATTTCCTTTTATTTTTTCTTTTTTTAGGCATTATTAACTAACAACCCTATTATAATGGGATTGAGTGATTTTTTGCTATGTAATATATTTATTTAGTTGCCACGGATGTAAAATCACTATTACTGCTAGGTTTTTGAAACTTTTTCTTAAATATTGCCTACTTATGTTTTTTCCCTTACAGATATGTGAACCATAACATAAATAATAAATTGTGTTCTTTGTTATAAAATAAAGAATGTAAAGTAAATAAACCGAAGACAAGTATAGAGAGAAACTGTGACGACCCAGCCAGTCGTCTCATGAGTTACCGCTCTGTTTTCCCTATTGTTGCTTCATATGCTTTGTTATCCGTGTTTTATGTGATCGAGTTGAGTAATTTGCGTTCGGAGTAGCTTTGGTAAGAAATGAGACACTTAGTCTCTTTTAAGAAGGTTTAAGTTGAAAAAGTCAACAGGATGTTAACTTATGAGTTAGAGGGCTCGGATGTGAGTTTCAGTGGTTCGGTTAGCTTCGGGAGGTGATTTATGATTTAGGAGTGTGATCGGAATTGGTTTTGGAGGTCCGGTATAGAATTAGGCTTTAATTGGTGGAGTTAGTATTTTGGCGATTTCCGGTTGTTAGGCGAGATTTCGATTCGAAGGTCGGAATGAAATTCTGAGAGTTGTTGTAGCTTCGTTATGTCATTTGGGATGTGTGTGCAAAATTTCATGTCATTCGGACGTGGTTGGTTGAGTTTTTGATCAAAAGAATAATTTAGAAGATTTTGAAATTCTTAGGCTTTACTCCGACGCGAATTTGGTGTTGTGATGTTGTTTTGAACGTTCCGAAGGTTGGAACAAGTTTGAATTATATTATGGGATATGTTGGCATATTGAGTTGAGGTCCCAGTAGCCTCAGGTGAGTTTTTGGTGGTTAAACGGACTATTGCATCTTTGGAAAAATTGCAGATTTTTTTTTAGCTTCAGCTGTGCACCAGAAAATTTCTGGTGCGAGTAGTCCAGTTTAGAAGCTCATATTTTGTAATCTATAAGGAATCAGAAAACATAAAAAACATAAAAGTTGTAGTCCTTGTATTCTAGTTTCCATAAAATTAAACCGTTCATGATTTGGATATTCTATGAGAAAGTTATGATTGATCGAAGTTGGATAGTGGAGCAATTTCGACAGAATTTTCTGATGCACTTTAGAAGCTCATATCTCGGAATATAAAAAAAGTTATATAGTGTACAACCTATCAAATGAAAGATCCTCGAGTCTAGTTTCTAAATCTTCAACCCTTTGATCATTTGGATATTTTCACAAGGGGTTATGAGCATTTTAACAAAAGGTGTACAACAAAGGAAAATGGTAAAAGGATGTACAACCTGCACAGCGCAAAGGTACAACTCGATGAAGCCTGGGCAGAATATTTTTAAGTCTTCTTGTTCGCGACTTTGGGTATATTTTCACCCATAGTTGCTCATTTTTTGAGGTTCTTTCAGGAAATTAACGAGGGATTCAAGGAGAATCGGTTGGAGGTAAGAATTTCGGACCTAAAACTCATTTATATTTGGGACGTGGAAATTCTAATTGGGTATTTGGAGGACCATTTGGGATCGGATTTGAGAACTTTTGATATGTATGAGCTCTTTGGGAGATAAGGAACCCGTTGATGTTAAAATTTCTAAGCTTCGAGAAATGGGCCGGGGCTCGGGTTTTGCTAATTTCGGAATTTTTGGTATTTTTCGATTGTTTTCGCTTGGACTTTGTCCCCTCAGCATATTGTTATGTATTCGTTCTGATTTTGGATAGAGTGTCGCAGATCGGTATGGAGGCGTTAGTATTTATCCTCGAGAGGCTGCAGAACCTTTTAGGAAAAACTTCATATTCTTGAAATTCTTGTCGTGTGAACTTGTTGATCCGAGCACTAAACTTCTGTTATCATATTCTCTCACGAGATGTTGAGGACGCGAGCTACCGGAGGAGGTGGACGACCACCAGTGCCACCCACTGAAGCCACCAGAGGCAGCGGACGCGGTCGTGGTCGTGGCAGAGGCAGAGCAGCGAGGGCAGCACCTGTTGATCCACCAGCTGCCCAGCTCAGGATCAGGCTCCAGCAGCACCAGTTCAGGCACCAGCTGTGCCCATCGTGATTCCGGGTCTTCAGGAGGCCTTGACTCAGATTTTATCCATTTGCACTGGCCTGGCTCAGGCAGTTTCAGCCACCACAACAGCAGCTATTTCACAGGACGGGGGAGGCAATCAGACCCCCGCTGCTCGCACACCTGAGCAGGTAGTGAAGGGACTTCAGACGCCGGGGGCACCTCCAGCCCAACCGGTTGCACCAGCCCAGGAGTTCATGGTACCAGTTATGCCAGATGATGAGCAGCGTCATCTTGAGAGGTTTGGTAAACTCCAGCCTCCGTCATTCAGTGGTGTTGAGGGCGAGGATGCCTAGGGTTTTCTTGATAAGTATCAGCGAATGCTCCATACAGGAATTCTTGAGTCTAGTGGTGTGGCATTTACCACCTTTCAGTTTTCTGGAGCTTCCTTCACTTGGTGAGAGGCGTATGTAAGGCGTAGGCCAGTTGGTGCAGTGCCCCTTACTTGGCAGCAGTTCTCTACTCTTTTCTTGGAGAAGTATGTGCCGTAGTCCCGCAAAGAGGAGCTGCGTAGATAGTTTGAGTGGTTGCGACAGAGGATATGATTGTGTCACAATATGCGTCGAGGTTTTCTGAGTTGGCTCGTCATGCCGTCTTGATGGTTCCTACAGATCGTGAGAGAATCAAGAGATTTGTTGATGGCCTTAACTATCATCACCGTATTCTTATGACCAGAGAGAGAGTGTTGGGTGCTACGTTCGAGGAGGTGGTTGATATCGCTCGCGAGATTGAGACAGTTTGTCGTTAGGAGCGAGAGGTGAGGGAGGCCAAGAGGCCTCGAGGATCGGGCAGTTATAGTGGTACTCCTTCGAGGGGCTAGTTTCAGCATGGTAGAGGTCGTTCTTTCAAGCCTGCTCAATCAGCCCGTCCAGAGTATCGCGGGGCATCTTTAGGTCGTGGTTATCATGGGTCGCAGCAGGGCTAGTCATCACTCAGCGCCCTTCCAGCTCAGAGTTCAGCTCGTGCTCCGTCAGCCCAGGGTTCTTCTATGCTGACTGCATCTACTAGACACTCCGGCATGAGGGGTTCCCTTAAATCCTCTTCTCCAGCACCAGGGAGCTGTTATGAGTGTGGCGAGATAGGCCACATGTGGAGGCAGCTTCCTCATCGTGGTGCTAGTTCGTCTCAGCAGAGGGGTCATTCCTCGACTTCTGCTCCAGTTACTTTAAAAACCGCCCAGCCAGCTAGTGGTGGAGGTCAGGCAGCCAGGGGTCGCCCCAGAAGGGGAGGTCGATCAGGCGGTGACCAGGCTCGTTTCTATGCTATTCCAGGAAGGACAGATGCCATTGCTTCAGATGCTGTCATTACAGGTGTTGTTTCAGTCTTCCACAAAGATGCCTCTGTATTATTTAATCCCGGTTCCACCTATTCTTATGTGTCCTCATATTTTGCTCATTATTTGGGTACACTCCAGGAGTTTCTTGCTTTACCTGTTCATGTGTCTACCCCGGTGGGCAATACTGTTGTTGTAGACCGTGTGTACCGGTGTGTGGTGACTATTGGGGGTTTGAAGACACGAGTCGACCTATTGCTATTGAGCATGGTGGATTTTGATGTCATTTTAGGCATGGATTGGTTATCTCCGTGTCGTGCTATTCTAGATTGTCATGCTAAGACAGTCACTTTGGCTATGCCGGGTGTATCGTGGATCGAGTGGCGTGGTGTGACTGATTATGTTCCTAGTAGAGTGATATCGTTCTTGAAGGCCCAGCGTATGGTTGGGAAGGGTTTCCTTTCATATCTAGCGTTTGTGAGGGATGTTGGAGCTGAGACTCCTAACATTGATTCTATTCCAGTTGTGGGGGATTTTCTCGATGTATTTCCTGCAGACCTGTCGGGCATGCCACCAGACAGGGATATTAATTTTGGTATTGACCTGGTGCCGGGCACTCAGCCCATTTTTATTCCGCCGTATCGTATGACACCAGCAGAGTTGAAAGAATTGAAAGAGCAGCTTCAGGAACTCCTAGATAAGGGGTTCATTCGGCCTAGTGTGTCACCTTGGGGTGCGCCGGTTCTATTTGTGAAGAAGAAGAATGGCATAATGAGAATGTGCATCGATTATAGGCAATTGAACAAGGTAACAGTTAAGAACAAGTATCCTTTGCCTCGCATTGATGATTTATTTGACCAGCTTCAGAGAGCGCAAATGTTCTCCAAGATTGATCTCCATTCGGGTTATCACCAGTTGAAGATCAGGGATTCAGATATTCTTAAGACTGTTTTCAGGACTAGATATGGTCACTATGAGTTTCTTGTTATGTCTTTCGGGCTAACCAATGCCCCAGCAGCGTTCATGCATTTGATGAATAGTGTATTTCGGCCTTATCTAGATTCGTTCGTTATTGTATTCATTGATGATATTCGGGTGTACTCGCGTAGTCAGGAGGAGCACGCGGAGCATTTGTAAGTTGTATTGCAGAGATTGAGGGAGGAGAACCTTTATGCAAAATTCTCTAAGTGTGAGTTTTGGCTCGGTTCAGTGACTTTCTTGGGCACGTAGTGTCCAGCGAGGGTATTCAGGTTGATCCAAAGAAGATAGAGACGGTTCAGAGTTGGCCTAGACCGTCCTCAGCCACAGAGATTCGTAGCTTTCTTGGGTTGGTAGGCTATTATCACCGGTTTGTTCAGGGAGTCTCATCCATTCCATCGCCCTTGACCAAATTAACTCAGAAGGGTGCTCTATTTGTATGGTCGAACGAGTGTGAGGAGAGCTTTCAGAAGCTCATGACAGCCTTGACCACAGCTCCAGTATTGGTTTTGTCATCAACTTCAGGTTCATATACCGTGTATTGTGATGCTTCGAGAGTTGGGATTGGTTGTGTATTGATGCAAGAGGGTAGAGTTATTGCTTATGCTTCTCGTCAGTTGAACCCCCATGAGAAGAACTATCCCGTTCATGATTTGAAGTTGGCTGCCATAGTTCATGCATTGAAGATTTGGAGGCATTACTTGTATGGCGTATCTTGTGAGGTGTTTACTGATCATCGCAGCCTTCAACATTTGTTCAAGCAAAAGGATCTTAATTTGAGGCAGCGGAGATGGTTGGAGTTGCTCAAGGATAATGATATCACTATATTGTACCATCCGGGAAAGGCCAATGTGGTGGCCGATGCTTTGAGCCGAAAGGCAGTGAGTATGGGGAGTCTGGCATATTTTCCAGTTGGGGAGAGATCCCTTGCAGTTGATGTTGAGGCCTTGGCCAATCAGTTTATGAGATTAGATATTTTGGATCCTAGTCGGGTGTTGGCTTGTGTGGTTTCTCGGTCTTCCTTATATGATCGCATCAGAGGGCGCCTGTATGACGATCTGCATTTGCTTGTCCTTAGGGACAGAGTTTAGCATGATGATGCTAGATATATGACCATCACGATGATGGAGTGTTGAGGATCCAGGGCCGGATTTTGTGTGCCCAATGTGGATGGGCTTCGGGAGTTGATTCTGGAGGAGGCCCATAGCTCGCGGTATTCCATTCATCCAGGTGTCGAGAAGATGTATCAGGACTTGAGACAGCACTATTGGTGGAGAAGAATGAAGAAAGATATTGTGGGATTTGTAGCTCGGTGTCTCAACTGTCAGCAGGTAAAATATGAGCATCAGAGACCGGGTGGCTTGCTTCAGCAGATGGTTATTCCCGAGTGGAAGTGGGAGTGGATCACTATGGACTTTGTTATTGGACTTCCACGGACTTTGAAGAAGTTCGATGCTATTTGGGTGATTGTAGATCGGTTGACCAAGTCCGCGCACTTCATTCATGTGTGTACTACCTATTCTTCAGAGCGGTTGGCAGGGATTTATATCCGGGAGATTGTTCGGCTGCATGGTGTCCTAGTTTCTATCATTTCAGATAGAGGTACTCAGTTTACTTTGCAATTTTGGAGAGCCGTGTAGAAAGAGTTGGGTACTCAGGTGGAGTTGAGCACAGCTTTTCATCCTCAGACGGACGGGCAGTCCAAGCGTACTATTCAGATATTGGAGGACATGTTGCGTGCATGTGGTATTGATTTCGGAGATTCATGGGATGAGTTTCTACCGCTTGCAGAGTTTGCTTATAACAACAGCTACCAGTCGAGTATTCAGATGGCTCTGTATGAGGCTTTGTATGGGAGGCGGTGTAGATCTCCAGTTGGTTGGTTCGAGCCCGGCGAGGCTAGGCTATTGGGGACTGATTTGGTTTAGGATGCTCTAGATTAGGTGAAAGTGATTCATGAGAGGCTTCGTACAGCGCAGTCGAGGCAAAAGAGTTATGCTGATAGGAAGGTTTGAGATGTGTCCTACATGGTTGGTGAGAAGGTCTTGCTGAAGGTTTCGCCCATGAAGGGTGTTATGAGATTCGGGAAGAAAGGAGAATTGAGTCCTCGGTTCATTGTGCCGTTTGAGGTGCTTCGGAGGATTGGGGAGGTGGCTTTTGAGCTAGCTTTGCCACCCAACTTGTCGAGTGTGCACCTAGTATTTCATGTTTCTATGCTCCGGAAGTATATTGGGGATCTGTCTCATGTTTTGGACTTCAGCACGGTTCAGGTGGATAATAATTTGACCTATGATGTGGAGCCAGTGGCTATTTTGGGTCGTCAGGTTCGGAAGTTGAGGTCAAAGGATATAGCTTCGGTGAAAGTGCAGTGAAGAGGTCGGCCTATGGAGGAGGCTTCCTGGGAGACTAAGCGGGAGATGCGGAGCAGATATCCTCATCTATTTGAGGCTTCAGGTATGTTTCTTGACTCGTTCGAGAACGAACGTTTGTTTAAGTTAGGAGAATGTGACGACCCGGCCAGTCGTCTCATGAGTTACCGCTCTATTTTCTCCATTTCTACTTCATTATGCTTCGTTACCCGTGTTTTATGTGATTGGGTTGAGTAGTTTCCGTTCGGAGTGGATTTGGTAAGAAATGAGACACTTAGTCTCTTTTAAGAAGGTTTAAGTTGAAAAAGTCAACAGGATGTTGACTTATGAGTTAGAGGGCTCGGATGTGAGTTCTAGTGGTTCGATTAGCTTCAGAAGGTGATTTATGATTTAGGAGTGTGATCGGAATTGGTTTTGGAGGTCCGGTGTAGAATTAGACTTTAATTGGTGGAGTTAGTATTTTGGCGATTTCCGGTTGTTAGGTGAGATTTCGATTCGAAGGTCGGAATGAAATTCTGAGAGTTGTTGTAGCTTCGTTATGTCATTTGGGATGTGTGTGCAAAATTTCATGTCATTCGGACGTGGTTGGTTGAGTTTTTGATCAAAAGAGTAATTTAGAAGATTTTGAAATTCTTAGGCTTTACTCCGACGCAAATTTGGTGTTGTGATGTTGTTTTGAGCTTCCGAAGGTTGGAACAAGTTTGAATGATGTTATGGGATATGTTGGAATATTGGGTTGAGGTCCCAGTAGCCTCGAGTGAGTTTTGGGTGGTTAAACGGACTATTTCATATTTGGAAAAATTGCAGATTTTTTTTTTAGCTTCAGCTGTGCACCAGAAAATTTTTGGTGCGCGTAGTTCAGTTTGGAAGCTCCTATCTTGTAATCTATAAGGAATCAGAAAATTTTCAAAACAAAAATTTGTAGCCCTTGTATTCTAGTTTCCAGAAAGTTAAACCATTCATGATTTGGATATTCTATGAGAAAGTTATGATTGATCGAAGTTGGCTGGTGGAGCAATTTCCACAGAATTTTCTGATGCACTTTAGAAGCTCATATCTCAGAATATATAAAGAGTTATATAGTGTACAACCTATCAAATAAAAGATCCTCGAGTCTAGTTTCTAAATCTTCAACCCGTTGATCATTTGGATATTTTCACAAGGGGTTATGAGCATTTTAACAAAAGGTGTACAGCAAGGGAAAATGGTAAAAGGATGTACAACCTGCACAGCGCAAAGGTATAACTCAATGAAGCCTGGGCAGAATGTTTTTAAGTCTTCTTGTTCGCGACTTTTGGTATATTTTCACCGTAGTTGCTCATTTTTGGAGGTTCTTGAAGGAAATTAACGAGGGATTCAAGGAGAATCGATTGGAGGTAAGAATTTCGGACCTAAAACTCGTTTATATTGTGAAATCCACCTAGAAAATCATTGAAATTTTGATAAAAATGGAAGAAATAGGGCTTGGAATGTTGAAATTCTAATTGGGTATTCAGAGGACCATTTTAGGTCGGATTTGAGAACTTTTGATATGTATGAACTCGTTGGGAGACAAGGACCCGTTGATGTGAAAATTTCTGAGCTTCAAGAAGTGGGCCCGAGGCTCAGGTTATGCTAATTTCAGAATTTTTGGTATTTTTTGATTGTTTTGGCTTGGGCTTTGTCCCCTCAGCATATTGTGACGTATTCGTTTTGATTTTAGATAGATTCGACGCGCATGGAGGCCAATTCGAAGGGCAAAGGCGTCGCGGCTAGGAATTTAGCCGGTTCGAGGTGAGTAGTGATTGTAAATGATGTTCTGAGGGTTTAAAATCCTGGATTGTACATCGTAGTGTTATATTGAGGTGAGACACGCGCTCGATGATGAGCGTGGGGTCGTTTACTACTGGGGATTGTGACTTGGTCCGTCCCAATTGATGATTTTTACCGCGTATTTGACTGAAACTTATTTGTTATCATCATGATTTGGGCTGATTTCCATATTTGGGCTTCGTGCCAATTATTTGAACCCTTCGGGGATTTTTGTCACTGTTTCCTCACTATTTTGACTTATTGCTTGAACTTAGTCATTCTGTTTTCCACTGTTTTACAACTCAGCTACTTCTACTCAATTTTGTGACTTAAATAATATTTTAATGATGTTTTTGGGATGAGAACTACTGTTTTACTATGCCTGAGGGGCTTGTGATGATTTTCTGACTGAGTGCGGTCGAGGGCCAAATGTGAGGATATACTGAGTGATATGAGGCCGAGGGCCTAAGATACTTTATATACGCCACGAGGTGGCTTGACTGATATGAGGTCGAGGGCCTAGACTTGATGCCACGAGGTGGCTTGATATTGCGCTTGGGTAGTAAGGGGCCTCTTCCGGAGTCTGTACACCCCTAGTGAGCGCGGGTACCTATTGTGATGTGAGATATAGCCCGAGGGGGTGGTATTGTTCTATGTGATAGCCCGAGGGGCTGATGCTGTTCCATGTGATAGCCCGAGGGGCTGGTATTGTTCTGAGATTTGAGCCCGAGGGGCTGGTACTATTATGCGATATTGCCCGAGGGCCAGATTTGTTGATACTGAGCCCGAGGGGCGATCTTCTATCTTTTTTTTACTTCTCATTATTTACCTGAAAAACTACATGTTTTACCTGTTGAAAGGAGATTTTACTTGATTTTTCACAAATTTACTGTTTTCAAATGTTGTTTTACTGCTTCATTATAGAATGCTTTGTGCTTTACGTGCTTTCTTACTTTCAGTCATTATTCATATTTATTACTCACTGGATCGGAGTACTTACATTACTCCCTGCACCAAATGTGCAGATTCAGGCTTTGTTGGTTCCGCTCTGGAATGCTGACTTCTCCTGTCCAAGCAGTGATTCAGAGACTACGAGGTAGCTGTTGGCGTCCACAGTCCTGTATCTCCTTTATCGTATTGTTTCTATGCTCTTCAAACAGTTGTGCCAGATACTATATTTAGTAGACTTGTATCAGGATCCATAATTGCTCATGACTTGTGACACCCTGGTTTGGGCTGTGTCGGGATGGTTTCTATTATGGTTAGCTATATTTCCGCGAATTATTGCTATTAAATCATGCTTATATTGTTTTCATGTTAATTAACTGCTTAAAATGAGATTTTGTTTAAATTGGCTGGCCTTGTCTTCACGAGAGGCGCCATCACGACCGGGTTCGGGGTTAAGGTCATGACAGAAACTGATATATTATTCAATTTCAAACTAATGTACATAATGAACTAAAATCTCATCTATTTTTAGAAGAAAGGAAGCTGCTCTATAAGCTGCTACTACAAGTTGCGGTCAAGCTGCTACTGCAAGATGCTGTATAAGCTGCTTGTAAGCTCCTATTACAAGCTGCTGTGTAAGCTTCTTGTAAGTTGTTATTGTACCCAGGGGCGGATCCACGTCCCGAGTACCGGGTGCTGAAGCACCCGTTAACCCCGACGCAAACTCTGTATAATTATATAGAAAATACAAGAAATACTGTTATAAAGAATTAGGATGCACCCATTAAACAAAAAATCTTCTGGGTGCTTTGGTTAAGAGGTGAGAATAGAGTGCACAAATATGAAGTGGTCAAGGGATCGATTCTTGTATGAACTAATTTTTTTATATAGCCAGAGAGTGAGCACCCACGACCTTAAAATCCTGGATCCGCCACTGATTGTACCAGTTATAGATAATCTTCTATATGAGTAATAATTATCCACAATGGAGTGCCGAAATGATAAGCTTCTTCAGGAGGTTTATTTTCAATAGAGTACTAAATTTATGAACATATTTACGGCGGAGTCTAATATGAATAAGCTTCTTCAAGAAGCTTATTTACAACGGAGTACTAAATGGACATCTATAATATAATATATTTATAACACTTCCCCTTGGATGTTCATTAAAAACTAATGTGCTCCATTAAAACCTTATTAGGAAAAATCACGTGGGAAAAAATTCTAGTGAAGGAAAACGAGTACACATATCTAGTAATATACATTGGTAGCTGCCTCATTAAAATTTTTATAAGAAAATCCCTGTGGGAAAAACCTTAGTAAGGGAAAAAAGAGTACAACGCATATTTTACTCCCCCGGTGAAAACTTTATTTCAAATATTGAGCCTCCGCATTCCAATCTTGTATACTATCTTCTCAAAAGTTGAAGTTGGTAAAGATTTAGTGAATAAATCTGCTGCATTGTCACTTGAATGGATTTGCTGCACAATGATATTACCATTCTTCTCGAGATCATGTGTGAAGAATAACTTTGGTAAAATGTGTTTTGTTCTATCTCCTTTTATGATCCTCCCTTTAATTGGGCTATGCATGTAATACTGTCTTCATATAATATTGTGGGTTTTTTATCACATTCCAACCCACATTTTTCTCGAATAAAATGAATCGCCGATCTCAACCGTACGCATTCCCTACTTGCTTCATGAATAGCTATTATCTAAGCATGATTTGAAGAAGTAACAGCAATAGATTGCTTTGTGAAGTGTCATGATATGACAATACCTCCACATGTAAACACATACCCGATTTGAGATCGAGCTTTATTGGAATCATATAAATAACCAGCATCTGCATAACCAATACGATCTGCACCACCTTTGTTAGCATTAGCAAGATACATAAGTGCACCAATTGCATTGAGATAGATTATTTCATGACTAAGAAGTTATGCATCCTCTTCCAGAGGTCCAAACGGATTCTTATTCACTTTAAGTGATCGAACACCCGTAGGTGTACTTAATTTGTGCACTTTGTCCATGTAAAAGCGTTTAAAGGCCCTTTCTATATAGGCAGATTGATGGATAAAGATCTCGTCTGCTAATAATTCAATTTGCAGACTAAGACAAAATTTTATTTTTCCAATAACTTCCATCTCAAATTCTTTCTTATGATATTCAATTACCTTTTAGAGCTCTTCTGGAGTTCTAAGAAAATTTATGTCATCAACATAAACAACTAGTATAACAATTTTTGATGTCATTTTCTTTATAAAAATACATGGATAAATAACATCATTTATGTAACCTTTTTTCAGCAAATATGCACTGAGGCGATTATATCACATATGCCCAGATTGATTTAAACCTTACAAAGATCTTTGTAATCTGATTAAGTACATTTCACGATACTTTGAACTATATGCTTCATGCATTTTAAATCCTTCAGGGATCTTCATACAAACTTAATCAAATGAGTCATATAGGTTATGACTTGCATTTAGATGGCATGACATCTTCGGGTGTCTAGACTACAGGTCTGATCCTCACATTTTTTTACAATATTGTGAATTATATTGTATCAAATATATCGTCGACGATCATTTTGTGTCGGCTCCTAAGCAACATAACTTGTTGAGATCTCATCACTTTCTTTATTTTTAGGTACCTGAATTTCTTCTGGAGTTTCAAGAAATGTTATGTCATGGGCTCTTCTAGAGGTCATTTCCTCCTCATTATGATCATTTTGATCATTTGCTCCTATCATGTTTCAAGGATTGTTACCTTTGGAACCGATCGGTTTACTATGCTTCATGCGTGCAGTAAACTTTATCCTTCAGGGACTTTAATTTCAATAAGAGCATTTGCAGTTGAAATATGATATTTAATTTTGGATCAGCAAATGCTTCAGCCAGTTGACTTGAATTATCTTCTAAATGAGGATCATATTAACGATAAATATATTCATATAACATATTTTTCAGTTATTTATTCCATCCCCAAAATGTTAGAAAAACTAACACATATTCCCAATCTTCTTTGGAAAATCTATCTTTGTGCATTGTGGTAGAGAAATTAATTATATACCACACATCAAAAGTTATTGGATAGTGAAAATATTTGATTTCTGATCCTAAACCAATTGTGAGGGGAGGACTTATCATATTTTGTTGGCCTGATGCATACAAGTGCTGTTGTATGCAATTTAGAAAATCTTAGACCAACAAATGAGGCTTTGTAAGCAATAATTTAGCCATAAACAAGAGGTATTCAGTGCTAAACTAGCATGGATATAAACCAGCATCATCAAAATGAACTATCTTGATTTCATAATCTAACAATTATGCTCTTAATTGAGAAAAGAAATTTCAAATGGCAAACTGCAGGTTGACAATAAACACCCATGTAACCATCTCATATATGCATCTATAAGTGGTTCACATAATAGGTGAATGAGCTCATATTCACCTTTTATATATTCCAGAATTCAGGGGTCTTAATCCCAACTTAGCTGGTATAATCAGTTATTATGAGAACAAGCAACACAAGAGAATTCTTAAAGAATCTTCTAGTTCTTCAATATATGATTATCTGAATTCTCAAATAGCTCATTTAAAAATGACAAATGATTCAAGTTTATCATGGCATGTGCTATATCTTAGTAAGCTTCTGTTTACTATGGTATAAACGTTTGCATTAGTAAACTTCTGATTTACAATGGCTACTTTTATATTAGCGAACTTCTGATTCACTGTAGCAATTTTTGCCTCAGTAAAACTTCTGATTTACTGTGACTGCTTTTGCATTAGTAAACTTCTAGTTTACTGTGATGCATGATATAGTACAAATTGAAGAATAAGGCGGGTCGCTTCTCACATACATATTATTTTACCTCCTATGATTGTGGAAACATGAAGATTTTCAATTTTCCAATCATTTGTAGTTTCAATATGATAGCCATTTGTGTTAGTAAACTTCAGGTTTACTACAACATATGTTTTGACCATAATCATATAATATGAATGATATATTTGTATGTAAGCTCTTCGAGAGCCTTCATTTATTATCCACAATCTAATATTTATCGGACACTACTGGTGTCATGTGTCTTCTAGACAAACAGCTAGCTCTTCAGGAGTTGTTGATACATTTTGTACTATCAAATATTGCTCAGACACTTCTGGTATCATGAGAGAAAATTATAATCAAATAAACAATATAAAATATTTGTTTAAGCACAAGAAAACCTCTTCATAATATTTTCCTACTTCAGGAGGAAAATTTCAATTATATTACTTCTTCGGGAGCAAATTTAAAATACAAAATATTCAATATATATTCTCTCAACAATATTAACTCTTCTGGAGGTGAATTATAATAAATTTACATCAAGAGCACGTTCATATTTACGGCTTTATTAATATTATCACATTCACTTCAGGGAATGGATTAATATTTATCAAAAATTCTCGTCCTTCAGTAAATCGAACATAAGTATCTGAACGCGCATTAATCACATCAAATTGTGATGCTTCAACCTCTTTTAAAATATTTACTACTTCAGGAGCAAATTGAGGCGTGCATGTAATATAGAGAATATTTCTCTAACTTATCTTTAATTGTAACCATAGAAAACCCAATTTATCACTTCTGGTGGTCATAGGCATATATCACTTTTGGTGGTTAACAAAATTTAGTTACAATGAGATATACGAAACATAACCACTTCTGGTGGTTGTATATTTCTTGCAAACTCTATTGGAGTTTAAGTGGATCTAACTGTGTTATCCACTTTATAATCCTTTATTAAGATAATTAGGATGAAAACAAATATCAAAATAGGTACTGTATACGTAACATATAGCCAAGCAAGTGATGATAAAGATATTAAAATATAAGCAAAAGGCTCAAATTAATTTACGTAAATTTGGCCACTCGAGATGTAAGTGATATCTACATCACTACTGCCAAGAAGAAAGACTCACCAAGGATATAATGTGCCTTATGCTCGGAATGAACAAGATCTAAACACGGACATAAGAGTGTCGCCTTACGTCGGAGATGAACACTGAAATAGAAATTAAATTCGAAGTAAGTGCTCAAAATGGTAGAGTCTCATGCTGATAACGTGTTATAAATAAAGACTGTAAAGTAAATAAATCGAAGACAAGTATAGAGAGAAACTGATATATTATTCAATTTCAACTGATATGCATAATGAACTGAAATTTCTTCTATTTATAGAAGAAAGGAAGCTTCTCTGTAAGCTACTAGTGCAGGCTGCTGTTTAAGCTGCTACTACAAGCTGCGATGTAAGCTACTTGCAAGCTACTACTGCAAGCTGGTGTATAAGCTGCTTGTAAGCTCCTACTGCAAGTTGCTGTGTAAGCTTCTTCAGGTGGCTTATTTTCAATAGAGTACTAAATATATAAACATATTTACGGCGGAGTCCAATATGGATAAGCTTCTTCAGGAAGTTTATTTACAACAGAGTACTAAATGGACATCCATAATATAATATATTTTATTTTATTTTGCTACTAATAATATATTTCTTTGTTCCAAAAAAGTTGATGCTTTTTGTTTTTCGATATTATTTCCCCGTTTTCATATGAGAAAAATAATATTCTAATTTTATTATTTTTCGCCAACAAATGTAATTTATAATATTTTTTACAAAAAATGTTTTTAAATTAAATCTAAACACACACAGCTGGGCTTTTAATCAGATATAAAACTGATTTTTCTGAATTAATTGCATACAAAATTAAAACGATATATGCTTATTGGATTGTTTGGAATAATAATGTATCAAAGTCAACTGCACCATCGTCAATGGAAAGTTTAATAATTGAAAAATAAGTTGAGGTAAAAAGAAAATATTTGAGAAAGGACTTAATATTTAAATAACAAATTTGTCACTTTAGCTGTCTATTATTTGAAAAAGAATTTACTTACCTTTACAGAATTATTCAAATAATATAATTTACTTTAGTCTAGTCCTCTCTTATAGTTGCATTGACATAGGCATGGCATGCGCTGCGGCAGCTAAAGTTTGACTAAAACAGCCATTAATGGAAAACAAAGAAAACGCGGGTGACATACTTCGCCCTTTTCGACGTATAAGTCTGATTTTATTTTATTTTCCTGTCAAGTTTTCGGTATTCATATTAATGTCCCGATTAATTCAAATTTATATTGCTTAAGCTCATCAAAGGAGAAGCGTTTTATATTAGAATTTTTTCACAACTTGCGCTCGAACTTCATACTTCTAGTTAAGAATAGAGGAATCATATCAGGAAAATAACACTATATAATCGCTCAAAATAATAACAGATAAAATATACTCCTATTTTGTGTGTGTATATATATATATATATATATATTATACAAATTATATATTTTTACAACTACCGAATATAAATAATTTTTGCTGCAGGCTAAAAGTGACCTTTGTCCTCGTCATATCCATCACGCCACAACTTTTAATTATGTTAAAGCAATATATACAGATCAAACCAGCAACCTAAAAATTATGTAAGTAAATCACTAACTTGTACAATAGGTTAATATTCACATAAAATGTACATTTTCAATCTCATACAAAGTAAAGTATTTTGTCAAATAGCCATAGGTCTCCAATGAATGATGCTGAAAATAGTACTCCTTTACCAACTTGCTCTCTTTTATATTCTCCAAGCTAAGTATGATATTGTCAACTACACCTTGATGTATATTCCTTCTAAATTTTGATTATCTATCTTTTCGATAAAATTATCAAGTGTTGCTTTAACGAGAAATTTTACATTATCACATCACTCAGACGTATAGGCGTATTTAGTATAGAAGTTACGGTTCAACTGAACCCATTATTGCTATTCATACTTTGTACTTTTACCCAAAAAATTATTAAATATGTACAAATAATAAATTTTGAATCCATTAAATTAGATGAGATGTGGTAGAATTACGAATCTGAACCCATAAAGTTTAAATCCTAGATCTATCTCCGCTCAGATGATATTTATAGGTAAACCTCCTTAAAATATACTCCTTCTGTTCACTTTTACTTGTCCAGTATTCTAAAAATAGATTTTCACTTTTACTTGTCACTTTTCGCATATCAAGAGAAGACAATTTCTTTTTTCCTGTTATACCCATAGTATTAATTACTCATTTCAAACCATTTTCTCAAAAAACCACTAAAAATATGCATCAATTAATATGGGTATCATGAAAAATTATGCACTTCATTTATTATTTCTTAAGGAGTGTGCAAAGTCTATAATGGACAAGTAAAAATGAACGGAGGATATATATACATGTGAAAATTCACTAAAATTTTAATATAATTTGATTTAAACCCATAATTTAGAAAGTAGTTAGGATTTACTGCTAGAACCTTAAATGTGGAACCCATCAAGTTTGTATGTTGAGTTGCCACTGCACAACAATCTATAAGTGAAACTAAAAGGGCAGTCCGGTGCGTAATGCATCTCGCGTTCAAATAGAATACGGGGAGGGACCGCACCTTAAGGGGTGTGATTTAGACAATCCATCCTAATGCAAGTATTAGTGGTTGAGGGTGTGATTTACACAATCCATCCTAATGCAAGTATTAGTGGTTGCTTCCACGGCTCGAGTCCGTAACCTATAGGTCACACGAAGACAATTCTACCATTGCTCCAAGGCTCTCCTTCCTGTAATAAGTGAAACTATTTACCTAAAAGACAAAGCATATATTTTGTTACAGTGGTTTAAACTACTCTAACACTATTTACCTAAAAGATAAAACATGCATTTTCTTACCACAGTTTAAATTACACCGACAGTATAAAATTACTCATATTATCAACGACTCATGTATATAATTGTATATAAGTTAAGTGCTTTTCTAGTGAGTCAATGTAGCTCATTCTTCTAGCTCTTCTATGGCATGCAAAATCATTATCATTCTTTTCTTCTTCCACACAATTTTCCAATCTCAACTACACAATTCCATAGCAGCAGAAACTTGGATAAAAGCTGGTTATTATCAAGCTAATGATATATCTTACTCTCCAAATATCCAAAGCATCAATTCAACTCTTTACACTCACCTCATCTATGGCTTTGCTAATATTGACTTCAATACATCAACAGACCAAATGATTGTCTCAATATCAGATGATGAACAATTGAAAAACTTCAATAACATTGTCAAGAAAAAAAATCCATCTCTTAAGACTCTCTTATCAATTGGTGGAAAAGACCAATCTTCTTATGACTCAGGTATTTACTTATTAATGTCAAGTACCTATTTTTCTGGAAGAAAATTCTTTATTGAATCTTCCATCAAAATCGCTCGTCTTTATGGATTTGATGGACTAGATTTTTGTTGGATTTCACCTAGTTCGTCACAAGAAATGACGAATTTGGGTACCCTTTTGGATGATTGGAGAATTGCTATTGATTTCGAGTCCAAGAACTCGAAAAAATCACAACTTTTATTGACCATGGCTGTTCAATACACACCCTGGATTCAAGATTTGAGTTTCCCAATTGAGTCAATGAGGAAATATTTGGATTGGATACATGTTTTTGCCTTTGATTATTATAATCCAGAGTCAACAAATAGTACATCTCCAGTTGCAGCATTATACGATTCGAATAGTGATTTGAACACTGAATATGGTATAAATGCATGGATTAAATCAGGTTTTCCAACTCAAAAACTCGTTTTGGGATTACCCTTTTATGGCTATGTATGGACATTGGTTAGTCCTAAAGATAATAAAATTGGCGCGACAGGAACAGGACCGGGGCCTAAAGATTATTCGTTTGGTGCTGAAGCTGAAAATGAGCCGTTTTCGAGTATAAGTAGTTGGTTAAGATTCAATGATATTAAGAGAGGTATGATAAAATATCGTGCTAATAATGCATCGTATAATGCAACTTATGTGATGAATTATGTCTCTGTTGGGACAAGTTGGGTTGGTTTTGATGATGTTGAGGCAGTGAAAACCAAAGTTGCCTATGCAAAAGAGAAGCATTTGAGAGGCTATCTTGCATGGCAAGTCTCATATGATTGGAATTCTGTTCTTTCTCAGGCTGCTGCAGAAGGTAATTAATCAGTTATGACATTCTTCTTTTGCACATTCAGTATATCCGGAATACACTAGCCCGATTAATCCAGATTAATCGAGTATAGTAAATCAACTAAGGGCGAAACCAAGAATGTTGATAAGACTGTTCAAGATTTCATATTTAAGGGAAGCCTGGCAGCTACTAATGCTTGCATTAGGGTAGGCTGACTATATCAGACTTTTTGGGGTGTGACCCTTTCCGGACCCTGCGTGAGCCCATAATGCCTTGTACAGCAGGCTGCCCTTTTTTCTTGTTCAAGATTTCATATATATGTATAACAAGTAATATTTGACCTATATATATACAGTATAATTTTTCGGCGAAGGGTGTCAATTAACCACCATTCGCCGGCTATAAGTCTGCACGTGGATAAAACGCTCCATACCAAGAGGTTCTTCGGACTCGAATTATCACATTATTCATAATTTGTTATTCAATTCTTGCTTTATATATAAATGAATGTCTTTACAATTTGTTTTCATTTTTAGAAGTTGAAGATATACAAGAAGGAGTAATTGATCAGTCAGGAATACACAAGAAGAAAAAACTCAATCGACTGATTCTCATTTTGATTCCAGTTGGAGCAGTTTTGATCTTGTTGTTGCTTGTCTTTACACTGTGGTGTCTTAGAAAGGGACGACTATTTAAGTTCCAAGGTAATTCTTTACTTTTTTTGTTAACACAAGAACCGACTGTCGCTATCTTTCTGGTGCGCACAATGTAAACCCCGTTCCTGTGCCCGCAAACCACACGGTTAAATAGCTTTATTTTAGTGGAAAACTTGGGTTTAAAATATTTGTTGTCTTCATCATATTATTGATGCATACGAGGTCTTTTCCATTTTCTTCTCTTTACATTTTTTTCTTTTCTTTTTTTATGTCGGTGTTTAACTGAATATTAATTGGAAATAGGAAGAATGCAAAGGAACAAAATTGGAAGCAAAAATGAAGATAGAAGAGGTGGAGAGAGCAGCAATTTGCATGTATTCACTTTTGAAGAGATGAAGGCAGCTACAAATAATTTTTCAGTTAACAACGAGCTTGGCCGAGGTGGATATGGACCTGTTTACAAGGTAATTAACATTATGACCTATTTTTCAAGATCTGTCTGGTTAAATAGCGAGAAACGAGACGTAGTTGTTGTTATTATTATTATTAAAATATCTATGTTTAACCCTCAGACTATGTATACTGCGTGAAGATAGACAGAAAAAAGGAGTTCAACTGAGTATTCTTTGTTGAAAAATTATATCATGCAAATATGGCAAAACGATCTTTTTAGTTATAAATAAACTGTTTAATCCATTTATCATAGGAAAAAACTAAAAAATTATTTTAAGTCACATGTTTTTAATATTTTTTTTAAAAGTTTGTTAGATAAATTTCGAAATTCGCCACTAAATCTACGAAGGTTAGGGATCCGGATCAGGCGGGTCCCACATTGATCGAGTCGAGCCAGTTCATGGTCAGCTCGACCAACTTGTCACGTTTAAATTAGCAGCATGTTGAGCCTTAGTCAACTACATTGCATTGTAAAATCTCATGAAAGCAACTACTTAATCAAATTGTTATATAGATATTATTTTTCTGATTTTAAAAAGTCAAGTTCTTCTCCCTTAGCCTCCTGATTTACCGGTTTTAGAATGAGTCAATGATCATTGTTCCCAAAAATTATAAAATTTCTAGTGAGCAAATAAAGTTTTAATTGTAGTTTTTTTATCTATGTAGTTGAAATATATTTATCAATATTAATAAAAATGTTAAGCATATTTTATTAATCCAATTAGGGAAAGTTGAGAAATGGGCAAGAAATAGCTGTGAAAAGGCTCTCAGAAACTTCTACTCAAGGATTGGAAGAGTTTGAAAATGAGGTGATCCTTACAGCAAAATTACAACATATAAATCTTGTAAAAGTTGTGGGTTTTTGCATTCAAAGAAAAGAGAAGATGTTGATCTACGAATACATGCCCAACAAGAGCTTGGACTACTACATTTATAGTAAGTTATTCTTTTTCTCCCTTTCTTTTTTTTAAAGTTTAATTAGGCTTTATAGTCTGGTCCCTGTCCCTGGTAAGGTCTGATTGTTATCCGTAAATCTTGTTTTGACCGGAGGAAGGTGAACTTTGCAAAAGTGCTTATTTGGTTGGGAAGAATAGGACTTCTGACTCCAAGTCTACCCTACCCGAAAGAGTTTAGCTTATATATATGACACTGCAAAAAATTTTACACTCTATCCTGTCATTTAAAAAAAAATACATGCATTCATATAGTTCATATATTTGGATTTAGTTACTTGAAACATAAGACAAGTATTATGTTAAAACGGGTTAAATTACACTAATAGTGTAAGCAATTATTAGGTTGTTAGTGGCTATAAATACTACTCATTCCCTATGGTTTCATTTTATATGTCACACTCTTCCTTTTATAGTTTATTAAAATAAAATATTATATTTTTATATTAGAAAATAATTTAATTTTAAACTCCGACCCATACATAATGACATGTTTACGATCATAAATTTTAAAAATTTTCTTTCTTTCTCAAATAGTGTCATATAAAATAAAGGAGGGAGTAGTATATAACAAACATTGTTATTCATTTTTAGTTTACTAGAAAGAAATTTATCTTCCCCGGTAGTATATCTGTTTTATGTTTTTCATTAACTTGTTTTTTCATGTATAGATCAGGTCAGACGATTACTTCTAAATTGGGAAAAACGAGTTCAAGTAATTGAAGGCATTATTCAAGGGCTCCTATATCTCCAAGAATACTCAAGATTAACAATTATTCATAGGGATTTGAAAGCCAGCAATATTTTATTGGATATAGATATGAAACCAAAGATCTCTGACTTTGGAATGGCAAGAATATTTAAGAAGGATGAAGTTGAAGCAAATACCCTACGAGTAGTTGGAACAATGTAAGTAGTATATATATTTCGAGTTTCACTTATATACATTGACAATATAAATAAATTTTATACTATCAAATTATATTTATTTGTCGTAGAAGGCAACCTGACTTAGTTTCAAGAAATATATATATTTTTTTTTTTAATTTATGAAAAGTTACTTATAAATATCTTTTTTGGGTGATTTGAATATTTTGTATAAATTTCTTAAACTATCGTTAGACTCATTTATTCATATGTATATCTTAGCAAAAAGCATTCTTATGAATTATGATTATATTCTTAATTTACCATATCTATATTTTCAATGAGTTGCAGGGGTTATATTCCACCTGAATATGTGGAACAAGGCATCTATTCAACAAAATCTGATGTTTTCAGTTTTGGAGTACTTCTTCTTCAAATCATAAGTGGAAAGAAGAACACATGCCTACACGGTCCAGATGAAAACTTGAACCTTCTTGAATATGTGAGTTGTGATTATAACTTCAATATCTGTTTACTAAGTATTTATTAGGGTTTAACTTATTTATACCGATATTATAAAAGAATTTTACACTATTAGCATATTTTAATCTATTTGTAGCTAAGTTGTCTGTTTTATATAGTTACATGTAGCTATGTTTTAGATAACCTAACAGTATAAAAAAATTTCTACACTGTTATTGTATCTCAAATAAACTCATACAATTAAAAGCTTAACTTTTATATGCTAACAATACAAGAGAATTTTTATACAATCATGTCATCTAAAATAGGACAACAAATAACCATCCATATTAAGTAAGTGGAATTTGTAACCTGAAAAGTACGATAAGTAATCTATTGGAACAGATAAAAGTATATTGATACTATAAAAAATATTTTACACTATCAGTGTATATATCTTAAATCTTGAGCCGAGAGTCTATCGTGAATAACCTCTCTACCTCCACAAGGTAAAAATAAGGTCTGTGTATACACTATCCTTCCCATATCCCACTTGTAAAAATACACCGGATATGTTATTGTTGTATTTAATTAAATTTATTTTAACTTTTTCTTTTATAATCCAGGCATTTGAGATGTGGAGAGATGGAAATGGTATGCAGTTTATGGATCCATCACTTGATGATACAACCTCATCATGTAAACTATTGAAATGCATGCAAATTTCTCTATTATGTGTCCAAAAAAATCCATTGGATAGGCCTACAATGTTAGAAGTTTCTTATTTATTAAAGGATGTGAATTTAGCTATGAATTCTCCCAAAAGGCCTGCATTTTCTTCAAGGGAAGATGAAGAAGTTGGTAATTTAAATGGCTCAGTACAGGAAATTGGAGAAGTTGACACTGCAACAATTACACAATTGGTTGCACGATAATGTTACTCTTTGTAATTCAATGAATCACTTGAAAAATTGTAAGAAAGATGTTCTATTAATTATATTAATTACAATTTCTTTTTCAATTCTTCGCTCTGTGTCCTAGTTGGTAGGATTTTATGAAGCTGGGATTCAAATTAACTCTTGATATAAAGTTATATACACGCTGATAGAGATGGATGAACCCTCTTCCGCTTATCTAGTTTCACAGCTGGCTGACAGTATAACGTAATTCAACATCTCATACATATCAAAAGGTGATTCAAAAAATAAAAAAACTTAAATATGCAGAGAAGTCAAAGGCATTCAACATCTCATACATACATACATACATACATATATATATATATATATATATATATATATATATATATATATATATATATATATATATATAAAATGTAATCTCTCGGCGAAGGGAGTTCGGATGAACCCTCTTTCGCCCATCTAGCTCCACCACTGACTGATAGTATAAAATATTTTAAGATTATTTATAGCAGGATTTTCTTTTATTTTCAGTTTATTAAATCGATTATCATGTTTGACGTGAAGAGGTAGTTGTTACTGTAAGTTAATTTTATCTGATGGTGGAAAAAATATATACGTACACTGTCCACGCATAGAACTAATTAAACTCCTTCAATTACTATAGCAGTGACAACTAAACTGCTAGACTTGACTTTTAATTAGCCAACTTGTTACAGTGTACATGAACATGTATAGCTGTCGAGAATATTTTTCCTTCCATCTAATACGCGATATTAGTCAACTGTTAGGGTGTATGGTATGTACTTAGTAAGAAGGGAAAAATCAGAAAATAGAGAAAACACAACTGAAAAGATAGAGAGACAGATGGAAAATCATTCACAAAAAATTGTGTATTGTTGAAAAGGAATTAATTCGTATATATACCTAACCTTGAAACTTATTTTCTATTATTTTTTGAATCTGGAAGCAATACTGTATAGAATAACATATGTTATGCTAAGTGGTTGCATAAGAGAGTGACACGAGGAGCCGACGGCGAAGGATAGTTAAAACAAAAGACAATTGTTTCATTTGTCACAGTAAAGAATGACGCTCATAAAGATGCAATAAATATCTGTCACCCGATAGCATTTAATGGAGAATATTCTACAGCATTTAGTACACTGTCCATTACAAAGAATTTGTTATTTACGCTCACCGTTACACATTCTTCAATGGCTCTCGTAATTGACATTAAAGAAAGGCATGATCCTAGGACCTTGTTCCTTAGGTGCAGCTATAAATTATGAGCCATGTTATCATTATAACGGACACGAATTTTCTGGCAAACTTATAATATAATCAATTCAAAGCTTTATAAAATTTTATTTTCTTAATCCTTGATTTCATTACTGTTGTGCCCGGAAGCCCTGCTCCCGGAGCTACTGTTTCTGCTATTTTATCTTCATTTCAAGGCTAAGTATTGCATATTTCTTCAATTATTTTATTATTCAGGATCAAATAATTCACTTGTCCATATTTCACATAAAAATTCAACTGTATCGTTTTACGGATAAACAGTTTGGGCGCCCACCGTGGGGCCTAGACAGTCATGTAATTAAGTTGATCCTTCTCTCTTTTACTAACGTGTTTTGATTTATTTGTCTTAGCAAAAAATCGCAAAAAATGGCAGATAATGGTGTTAACACACACAATCTTGAGGCCCAAGGAGACCAACCTCATCATGAGGATTCAGTCAGTGACACCTGCAATGAAGGGAATGATGCTATTCTGGTCCACGACAGGCAGCACCCCTGACATGTTCGGGAGGCGACTCCCGATGATGCTGAAGAGGAGCATGTTGTTGAAGCGGTAAGGTTCCTGCAAGAGCAACAAGCGATCATTCTAGGCCATCTCACACGGCAGGATAAGGTTATGACGGAGTTGAAGAAGGCATTATCGGGGGCTTCCAATAATGCGAATGGACGAGGTCCAGTTCCTCCTGATGCTCCCACGAATCAAACAACAGAGAGTGTAGACAACAACACCACGAGGGGCGAGGTTGGCTCCGATGGGGCTAGGGGGAGCGGATTCGGCCCCAACAATGAGAATGATCCCTTCAAGAGCGAACTCTTATGGTTTATGAGGGAAGTGAACACCCGTGTGGACCAAATCCTGGGTGCGCCACTGGTGCTGAAAGGGCCGGACTCAAAGAAGTATACTCAGATGCCGAATAAACCAAGCGCGGCACCAGAATTTATCCCGAAGCAATTTAAAATGCCCGGCATGCCGAAGTATGATGTCACTTTAGACCCTCAAGAGCATATTACCACATATACAACGGCGGTAAAGGCGAACGATTTATCTCCGTACGAGATTGAATTTATTTTGCTAAAGAAATTCGGAGAGATTCTCACGAGGAGAGCCTTGACGTGGTATTCATTATTACCCGAGCATTCCATAGGTTCTTTTGAGATACTCGCAGACTCTTTTATTAAGGCCCATGTCGGGGCCAGAAAGGTGTAGCCCGAAAGACCGACATATTCAGAATTGCACAAGGAGAGTCAGAGTTGCTGCGGGAATTCGTCATCCGGTTCCAAAAGGAGAGGATGTTATTCCCATCTATTCCGGATGAATGGGTGGCTAGAGCATTCACCAAGGGTCTGAATCTGAGAAGTTCTGACGCTTCCCGGAAATTGAAGGAAAGCTTGCTTGAATTCTAAGTGACAACTTGGGTGGATGTCCACAATTGTTACGAATCTAAGATAAGGATTGAAGATTATCAGATTGCCGTCCCGTCGTCGGCAAAAGGATGGGAGAAAAGTAAAGAAAAATCAAAAGACAATATCGACAAAAATAGGCAGTCTTCGAGGGGTCGATTTTTGCCTTACGAACAGGCCGAAGGACGCAACGGAGGTTTTCGATCAGCAAATAGGTTTGTTACCGACAAAAGAACTGATCGCGGTCAGAACGACAAATCCATGCAGGACAAAGAAGCGTCAGGTACACGGGGTTCTTCCTACCCCAGGCTGTCAGAAAACAAATTCAATGTCAGTGTAGTGGAGTTGGTATCAGCTATGAGAAACATTAAAGAAACATGGTTCCCGAAGCCGATGAGGTTCGATCCCAGCTAGAGGGATCCCAATTTGCGGTGCGAGTACCACAGAACGAATGGCCACCAGTCTGGGAACTGCCGACATCTGCTTGAAGAAGTGGCGACACTATTGAAAAATGGCCATCTCAAGGAATTCTTAAATGACTGGGCCAAGACTTACGGTCGCAACTGTGATAACGCGAAGCCCTCGAAAGTAGGAGAAGATCCCTTGTGCCAGAAGATCAACATGATCTTCGGGGGGGGGGGGGG
>MCJB01014711.1:0-46463 GCA_002018475.1 Nicotiana obtusifolia
GTATTGATTTCAAAGGGGTGAAATAGCAACGAGGAAGAGGAAGCAAAAGATAAAGAAGGGCGAAGCAGAGTAATGAAAGAAAAGAAACAAATGTTGGCATTTAAAAGGGGTATTTATACCCAACCGCGGGCGGCGGCACCAAACACGAGGAACCCTCGCATTTAAATCACTGACAGGTTGCAAAGGTGACGGGTACGATGTTCAATGATGATTTCTTGCCTAAGAAGCTTGTATACGTCACGAAGCTGCCCTCATCAGAATAAAATCAAGAAAGGGAAGCTTGTCCACACATTATACTTGGTAGATATATCGGCCACGTATCTTGAGAGTTGAACGGTAAAAGCTCAGGTCGTTTATCATTTCATAATAAACGAGGGGACTATCTGTACTGGGTCGAATACAACTGAACAAGGCCGGGTCGGAAGTCACTAGGTCGAAATGCATGGACCGAAATCATGAAGTATAATTCGGGAACCAAATCCGGTTCGGTTGATCAGAAAGAGGTCGAACAGCCAAGGTTCGATCCTAACCCATCGCGTTCCATCTCCGGACGAGTCGAATATCCTCGTATTTCCTCGATAGTCATGCCATTATTTAGAAATACTAAATATACTGAATCTCGTAATAATTAATGTTTTCCTTTGTAATTCGCATGTCACTTTTATTGTAAGACTTTACACTTATCCATGTATCTTTTAAATTTATCTATGTAACCTTTGCACTTACCCATGTAACATTAAATGCGGAAACTCTTCAGCTAACCCAGGCGGGAAAAAGAGTTTATAAGGATGAAATGCATCCTATGTACGGGGAACTTTTTGGATAATCTGAAAAATAGAATTTTTTGCAAGCTCTCTCATTATCTTTCCTCTTCAGAATCTCTTATCAATTGATAATTTGATCGTTCCATTGTTGTTTCAATTATAAACACGTAAATTTCGCCTTCACCTGATAGTGAAATAATTTACGGATCCTTAGTCTCACTATAAATTCAATTGTTACCCAATTTCAAGGGTAAAACAATCTGAAATTCATAAACTATCCTTTATAGTGAAACATGCATGTTGACAGAGAGCTGTTAAACTCTCACTTATAGAATAAGAGAAAACAACTAGCGAAGGTTGGAGCACGGGCCCAATAACTATATTATGCGATGCGAGAATTTCTTTTGCAATACATTTTTTTTTATTTGTCTATACGTTAAAGAATTGATCCAATTCAAAGATTATTAGTACGTTTTATAATTTAATATATGTTCGAGAGATATTAATATATGCAAGTAGTTACATGATATATATTGTCTTTTATGTTTTTATTATATATCTTTGTGTTTTATGTAGTCAAATCTCTTTATAACTGTATGGGATCGAATTCGATCACTTGTATAGGGAATATCGGTTTCGAATTCATACGACCGGCGTCGATTGGAGTTACTGCTCGATAGGCCGAGATCGAGACATCGAGAGATGAAGGCCAAGACCGGATGCCATCGGAACGGAGCTCGAAGCCAAAGCGCTCGAGACGAGATCGTTGAGGTCGATTAGGGTAAAACATCCTAGGGTAAAATTATCATATTTGCGTAATTGAAGGACCAGAAATACCGTGAAACGTAAATATCTCGGCGGGAATCACGGCAGAAATCAGTAAAGACGTTGAAGCCATTAATTCTACGGGTTTTTTACCTTGTAGATAGGGTTTTTACCTTGTATAAGACTCATTCCCCTCCCTATATAAAGGGGCAGCACAATTGTAAAAGACAGACACAATCAACGATCAATATACAAAGTACTGTCGCTTCTAATTGCTTTCTTTATTAATTTGCTTTACATTTGTCTATCTTAGAGAATTCTGCCACAGTGAAACTGTTCTACATTGTGGTTTGTATTCTTTATCAATTTACTTATTGAATTTAGTCTTCATTTTCATTCTTTATTTGTATCAAATCAAATCACGTGTCCTTAAAACCACGTACAAATTTAATTGTTATTCGTAGCCAAGGGTAAACAGTTTGGCACCCACCTTGGGGCTAAGGATAATAGTGAACGTTTGATATAATTTTCTGTCACACAAATTATTTTACGCTTGTTCTTTGGAGAATTTTTTGATTTCAGGTTACAATACAATCATGTCGCACTCACAATCTGTGCCTCCATACGTCGATGGCGAGTTTGACCACCAGGGCGAAAACAACAACGTGGCACCCGGTGATGAAGTTCCGGCCGACGCTAATTCACAAATGGCGGTCGATGTGGATCAGACTACTGGCCCATCAAACAGTATTCGTAGAGAATACCGTTCAACAACTCAAAACGATGAAGGGGACGGGATTAACCTCAGGATGATCTTCAACATGTTGCAAGCCCAGCAAGCGGCCATTGCCCAATTGCAAAATCGGAGCCAACTTTCGAATAAGGTTGAGGTTGTCCCCTCTCGGGAAACCGTCCTCGAAAATGAACCAATCGCATAGGAACCGAGCGAAGGCGGATCGGGGGCGAATTTCGGGATCATGAAGATGCTCGAGGAGCTGACCAGACGAGTCGAGTCTGGTGAGAAGAAGATCGAGGCCAACGACAAAAAAGTGGAGACATATAACTCGAGGGTGGATCAAATCCCAGGAGCACCCCGATATTGAAAGGCTTAGATTCCAAGAAATTCGTACAGAAACCTTTCCCGTCAAGCGCCGCTCCAAAACCCATACTGAAGAAGTTTCGCGTGCCGAAAATTCCCAAATACAACGGGACATCTTATCCAAACGAGCACGTGACAGCGTACACGTGCGCCACAAAGGGAAACGATTTAGAAAATGATGAGATCGAGTCTGTTCTCCTGAAGAAATTCGGGGAAACCTTGTCAAAGGGGGCAATGACTTGGTATCATAATTTGTCCCCGAATTCCATCGATTCTTTTGCCATGCTCGCATATACCTTCGTAAAAGCACATGCAGGTGCCATCAAAGTGGAGACGCGGAAATCGGACCTGTTCAAAGTTAGACAAAGGGATAACGAGATGCTTAGGGAATTTGTATTTCGCTTTTAGATGGAACGGATGGATCTGCCACCGGTCACTGATGATTGGGCCGTACAAGCCTTCACCCAAGGACTCAACGCTCGAAGTTCAACGGCTTCGCAACAGCTTAAATAGAGCTTGATTGAATATCCAGCCGCCACATGGGCGGATATACACAATCGATATCAGTCGAAGATCAGGATCGAAGATGACCAACTTGGAGCCCCTTCGGGATCTACTTACCCCATCAGAGCTCATGATAGGATTCAAATGGATATTTATCGAGAACCGAGGTCGAGCAGAGACAGGCATCGACCATATCCTGGGGACAGGAAAGTCATTCCAGCAAGGCAGGGCTCCCCAAGACGAGAAAGGAGGAATGATCATAATCGGAACAACCGAGGACCCTTGGTGAGAAACAACTTCGAGAGAACTACTAGCCATTGAGAACCACCGCGACTATCCGAATACAACTTCAACATCGATTCCGCTACTCTCGTGTCGGCCATCGATCGTATTAAGGACACTAAGTGGCCTCGACCGCTACAATCGGATCCTGCCAAGAGGGATCCCAGTTTGATATGCAAATATCATAGTACGCATGGGCACACGACAGAAGATTGTCGACAGTTGAGAGAGGAGGTGGCACGGTTGCTCGAAAATGGGCATCTTCGAGAGTTTTTGAGCGACCGAGCCAAAAACTATTATGGGAACAGGAATAAACCGGTGAACCACTCGGAACCTCAGCACACGATCAATATGATCATCGGTGGGGTAGATGCGCCCCAAGGTCCGGTATTAAAGCGCACTAAAACATCCATTACCCGGGAAAAGCGCACCCGGGATTATGCGATAGAGGGAATTTTGCATTTTAGCGAGGAAGATGTAGAAGGAATCATGCAACCTCACAATGATGCGTTAGTAATATCGGTGCTTGTACATAAAACGAAGGTAAAGCGCGTACTGGTCGATCCTGGTAGTTCGGCCAACATAATCCGATCATGGGTTATCGAACAGCTCGGGCTGACAGATCGAATTATCCCTGTAGTTCGGATTCTCAATGGATTCAACATGGCGTGCGAAACGACCAAAGGCGAAATAACATTACCGATGAACACTACCGGTACCATTCGAGAAACAAAATTCTGCGTAACTGACGGAGACATGAGGTATAACGCCCTGCTTGGGAGACCGTGGATTCACGATATGAGAGCGGTACCCTCAACACTACACCAAGTATTGAAATTCCCATCGACTGATGGGATTGTAACAGTTTACGGGAAACAACCTGTCGTGAAAGAGATGTTTGCAATAGAAGAAGCAGTACCGATACCAACAGTTCCTCCCCAAAGGGTCAAATAGCAATCACAGGCATCGCCTTCGACAAACGAAGGTGAACAGCAGCCTCTCGAAGGTGACGACTATGGGGTTCCCCGGTCATTCGTCGGTCCCGATGAATCTGACGCAACTAAATAAATGGTCGAGGAACTCGAGCAACTTTCACTCCGAGAAGACTTGCCGGATCGAAAGGTATACCTGGGCTCGGGCCTAAGTTCTGAGCTCAGGGCAAAACTTATACAATTTCTTCTAGCTAACAAAGATTCTTTCGCTTGGTCCCATCTCGACATAACAGGTATACCACCGGAGATCACGACCCACAAACTAAGCATCGATCCGAAATTCCAGCCGGTCAAGTAAAAAGGAGGCCTCAATCCGAAGTCAAACAAGCGTTCATCAAGGATGAGGTAACTAAGCTTTTAAATATAGGGTCCATTCGGGAAGTTAAATACCCAGAATGGTTAGCAAACGTAGTTGTAGTCCCTAAAAAGGGAAATAAATTAAGAACGTGCATAGATTATAAGGACTTAAACAAGACATGCCCTAAAGATTCTTTTCCTTTGCCCAATATCGATCGCATGATCGATGTACTACTGGCCATGAGATCCTTAGCTTTCTCGATGCTTACTCTGGCTATAACCAAATACGAATGGACCAGGATGATCAGGAAAAGATATCCTTCATCACTAAGTATGGTACATACTGTTATAACGTGATGCCATTCGAGTTAAAGAATGCGAGGCCCACTTATCAACGCCTAACAAACAAAATGTTTGAAGAACAACTAGGAAAAACAATGGAGGTTTACATTGATGATATGTTAGTTAAGTCCCTGCGAGCAGAGGACCATTTGAGCCATTTGCAGGAGACGTTCGATGTGCTGAGACGGTAACATGAAGTTGAACCCGGAGAAATGCGCATTTGGTGTGGGCTCGGGAAAATTCCTCGGTTTCATAGTCTCGAATCGAGGAATAGAAATCAACCCTGAAAAGATCAAAGCCATCGAAGACATTACAATTGTAGACAGTGTAAAGGCCGTACAAAAGCCGACAGACCGGATAACTACTTTGGGCTGATTCATCTCGAGATCGTCCAATAGGAGCCACCGATTTTTTAACTTGTTGAAAAAGAAGAACAATTTCTCGTGGACTCCAGAGTGTCAGCGCGCGTTAGAAGAACTTAAGAGGCACCTCTCTAGCCCACCTTTGCTGCATACACCAAAAACAGGTGAGCGACTATACCTCTACCTTGCCGTCTCGGAAGTAGCGGTAAATGGGTCCTGGTTCGAGAAGAACAAGGTACGCAGTTTCCTATTTATTACGTTAGTAGAACCTTAAGCGAGGCCGAAACTAGATACCCGCATTTAGAAAAATTAGCACTCGCTTTATTGAGTGCTTCCAGGAAACTAAAACCCTACTTCCAATGCCATCCCATATGTGTAGTAAAGACTTACCCACTGAGAAATATAATGCACAAGCCCGAGCTATCCAGCCGATTGGCCAAGTGGGCTATCGAAGTAAGCCGGTACGATATCGAGTATCGGCCCCAGACTGCGATTAAATCTCAAGTGTTGGGGATTTTGTCGCTGCTTTTGCGCCGTCGCTAATACCTGAGGTCGAGAAAGAATTAATGATCGAATCGGGGACTCCTTCGGGAGTGTGGACTCTGTTCAATGACGGCGCCTCGAACGCGAAGGGATCGGGGCTTGGTATCGTGCTAAATCCCCCGACTGGGAATACAATTCGGCAGTCTATCAAGACTGTAAAATTAACTAACAACGAAGCAGAGTATGAAGCTATGATTGCAGGTTTAGAACTGGCCAAAAGCCTAGGAGCGGAGATAATCAAAGCCAAGTGCGATTCCCTCCTCATAGTCAATCAAGTGAACAGGACTTTCGAAGTCAGAGAAGGGTGAATGCAGAGGTATTTGGACAAGCTTCAAGTCACACTACATAGGTTTAAAGAGTGGACCTTGCAATACATACCTCGAGAGCAAAACAGTGAGGTCGACGCCCTCGCCAATTTGGGATCATCGATCAAAGATGATGAGATCGAGACCGAGAAGGTCGTACAACTTTTGAGGTCGGTGGTGGAGGAAGGCCATGCCGTAATCAATTCAACAAGTTTGACCTGGGATTGGAGGAACAAGTATATAGAGTATCTCAGCTAAGGTAAGCTCCCTTCGGACCCCAAAGAATCGAGAACATTACGCACAAAGGCAGCTCGGTTCTATTTATCCGATGATGGAACCCTATTTAGAAGGACATTCGGTAGCCCCCTCGCAATATGTCTGGGACCGGGTGACACCGAGTATATCTTAAGGGAAATACACGATGGCACATGCGGGAATCATTCCGGCGTCGAATCCCTGGTCTGAAAAATAATCCGAGTCGGCTATTATTTGATCGATATGGAAAAAGATGCAAAGGAGTTTGTTTGCAAGTGTAACGAGTGCCAAAGACACGCACCGATGATCCATCAGCCCAGGGAGATGCTGCATTCGGTCTTGTCGCCGTGGCCGTTCATGAAATGGGGAATGGACATCGTCGGCCCTCTCCCCTACACGCCAGGCAAGGCTCAATTCATTCTTTTTATGACTGACTACTTCTCCAAATGGGTTGAAGCGCAGGCATACGAGAAGGTTAGGGAAAAGAAAGTGATCGACTTCATCTGGATCACATCGTATGTCGATTTGGGATGTCATCAGAGATCGTCTGCGATAATGGCAAGCAATTCATCGGCAGCAAAGTGATGAAGTTCTTCGAAGATAACAAGATCAAAAGGATCCTATCGACGTCTATCACCCCAGCGGCAACGGTCAAGCTGAATCGACCAACAAAACCATAATTCGAAACCTCAAGAAGAGGTTAACCGACGCGAAGGGGAAATGGAAAGAAATATTGCCTGAAGTTCTATGGGCATATCGCACAACCGAGAAACCACCACCAGGGCCACTCCTTTCTCCTTAGTGTACGGTGCTGAAGCGTTGATACCAGTCGAAGTAGGCGAACCAAGTATCAGGTTTCGCTACGCAACCGAAGAATCGAATTGCGAAGCTATGAATACCAATTTGGAATTATTGGATGAAAGAAGGGAAGCAGCCCTTGTTCGAATGGCAGCCCAAAAGCAAAAGATTGAAAGGTACTACAACCGGAGAGCCCATCTTCGACACTTCAAAATTGGAGACCTAGTGCTCAGAAAAATCACACCCAATACTCGAGTCCCAAACGAGGGGAAGTTAGGGCCGAACTTGGAAGGGCCTTACACCATCTTAAAAATTACGGGAAAGGGATCGTACAAGCTTGGAACAATGGATGGCAAACAGCTGCCGAACAATTGGAACATAAACTACTTGAAACGATACTATTGTTGAGGTATGATCTTTCATTCTTCGTTTGTTTGTTTTATGTTACTAACACCTGCAAGTATCAAACGAAGTAACCTCGAGCCGGAAAGCATAGGACATTAGGATTGAAAGCACGCGTTAGACTCTTTTTCCCTTCGACCGGTTTTTTCCCAAATTGGATTTTACGGCAAGGTTTTTAATGAGGCAACCAGGAAACGTGCTAACTTAGATCGGTCACATATCGAAGGCAACAATGTTTGGTGCTCAACTTCGATCGACCTTAAATATCAGAAGACTGCTTAGCTACTTCAATTCACTGCTTAGCTACTTCAATTCGGGGGAACTTCTCATAGATCATTAGCAATCGATGTAAGGGTCAAACGGTCAAAAGAATCGTGCCCAAGTAGATTGATCTACCCCTCAAGCAAATTGTACAAGCACTTGAATGCTAATAAAAGTTCTTTGGCACCGATACCTTGTCTCCGAGCCCAAGGGCCATTCCGATTTTCGTTGTTCGTTCAAAAAACTAGCATTGCTCAAAGTTTCATACAAAAATCAGGCAAAGGGGAGCAAGACTTGTTAAGGCAAACCCCGAATTATTAAAAGGCTAAGGCCGGATCGAGTCAATGAAACTCGAAGGGGAGTAAGACTTGTTAAGGTAAACCCTGAATTCTTAAAAGGCTAAGGCCGAACCAAGTCAATGAAACTCGAAGGGGAGTGCGAACCCATATTTCTTAGAAGGCCAAGGCCAAATCGAGTTAGTGAAACTCGAAGGGAAGTAAGACCGATTGAGGCAAACCCTGGACCTTTTCGAGGCTAAGGCCTTACCTAATCGATCGAAGAAAGGGAAAATATGCTAAGGCATGTAAAAGTCTAAGCTAAGTCTGAAAAACAGAAAATTTAACAAGTTGAACCATCGGTTCTAGTACGGAGAATCAAAATAAGTCAGCAGGGAATGGAAGGAAGATCTTTATATATATATGAACAGAGTATGTTACAGAAATGGGGACTTCATTACAAAAAAAAAAGGAGTTATACAAAAGAGGCGCTTTATTCAGAATTCTCGGAGTCTTCTTCTTCTTCTTCTTCTTCTTCTGGGAAGGCCTTTTTCTGGCTTCGGCTTCGATCTTTTTTGCATCATCGATCTCGGTAGATAGATCGAAGCCCCGAGCTTGTAACTCTTCAAGAACAGAGAGGCGGGTTTGGCACTTGGTATATTCGACCAAAATCTTCGATTGTTCCTGAGCAACCTCGGCATCGGCTCTATATTAGGCTACTAACTCATCGGCCTCAGCCTTGGATGCAGCAACCTCCGATTTTGCCGATTGCAGCTTGTTGACCAAAATTTTGCGATCCGAAGTGAGCGCCTCGACTTGGGATTGAAGCTCATCGGTGCTCTTAGTCAGAGCCCCGATTTTCTCTTTTGCCTCCAATAATTGATTTTCTGAAGAAACCATTTAAGCTTGGAGGGCCTCTTTTTTCGAAGTCAGCAGATCGGTCTTGGTTCTCCATTCATTGATTTCTGCTTCGGCCCCACTCATCGCAAATCGGAATTGGTTTATTTGGTCAAGTTGTTGCCCCATCTGGTCGATCATGCCATAATTTTCTTTACGCACGAAGTCTAGTTCGGCCCGAAGGGCCGACATCTCCCCTTCAAGCCGCTCACGACGTGCCTTTTCTTTCCTTTGTCGAAGAAAAGCCTCATGATCAAGCATCGAGGCCTATAAGTACAAGAGAAAATATGATAGTTAGTCAAAGTTTGAAATGCAAAATGGCAAGGCTTATCAGAAGTTTACCTTATTTGATGCTTGTTGAGCCTCATTGAACAAGCAGGGTGCATCCACCTCATCCATTGCGGCCTGATCTTCTTCGGTCACCAAACATCGAAGATAACTAGCCACCCCCACAGGCGCAGAAAAGACCCTAGCATCTTCGGGAATGGAAAACATTATTATTCGTTTTCGATCAGGGTCTGAACTCGGAGCAGGAAATCTATCGACCAGCTTTGGACCGAAAGATGCCTTGCTCGTTCCGGTGGAGGGACTCTTCCTCGGCACTTCGAGCCTAAAATTATCCGCTGATGGCACACCGTCGAAGAAATCATGAAAAGGTCCTTCCGGTATAGGGCCTTTGCTCGGTGAATGTGCTTTTGCGGCTCGGGTTTCGTTAAAAGTTGACTCCGAAAAAGAAGGGGAGTCCATCGTTTCTGGGGGCCCGGGATTCCCTACGTCGCTTCTCCCGCATCGGCAGAATCCCCAGTTCTCGCTCCCATCTCGGGGCCCTCTACTCGATCAAGATGAGTTTCATCTGCCCTCTGCTCGGGTACTGCCCGAGATGGCTCACTACCCAAAAGTTCGAGGCCTTCGTCTTCCTCGGACTCATAATCTAGTTGATAAGCCAAGTCCGAGATTTTGGTTCTATGAGCTATACTTTTCTTCGGCCTCTTGATCTTGGGCCCAGAAGAACTAGGGAGTTCTTTCCTCTTTTTCTCCTTCTCCTGCTCTGAGGCAGGGGGATGGCAGGGAATCTCTCTACCAGGGGACGCTGGCCTCATTTCAACGTCCTTCGGTAGACCTGCAAATGAAGAGTGAAGTAAGTTATAAATCAGCAGCATTACCAATAATATGAGGCGTAGAATTCAAACGTTATCAGTCTCACCATGATTTTTGGCCTCCCACCGGCCCTTCGATATCTCGCGCCAGGCACATTCTGAATAGGTCCTTTGAGACACCACCTTCTTGACCCATTCTTTCAAGTGCATAATCGTAGCCGGCGTTCGAGAAATAGCTACACCATGAGAAATCGGTTAGTGAGATAACGAAGGAAAAACACCAGACAAATTGAAATAGGAGTATAGCACTTACGATTCATGTTCCACCTCTCAGGGAATGACATGTCGTCGGCAGGAATCAGGTCCGATGTCTTTATTTGAACAAATCAGCTCATCTAACCTCGATCCCTGTTCTCGTCGATGCTCGAGAAATGGGCCTTGCTTGCCTGGCGAGCAAGTTTTATTAATCCCCCTCGGAATATTCGGGGACTGTATAACCGTAAGAGATGATCGAGGGTGAAAGGGTGCCCATCGATCTTGCTTACAAAAAACCGGAAGAGAATGACTATTCTCCAAACGGAGGGGTGAATCTGGCCCAGCATTACATCATACCTTTTGCAAAGGGCGACGATGATAGGGTCCAACGGGCCAACATGAAGGGTAAGTGTAAACACTGAAGTAGCCCTCCACGTAGGTGGTAATCACCTCTTCCGGCGCGGGAACCACCACGTCCTTACCAACCCAGTTTCAATCTTCCTTCATCCTGTCGATGGTTTTGTTCATAATCGAACAAATGTATCTAGTGACCGGTTCGCCCCGGCCCGGAACAACAGAAGCCTTCTCTACCTTAAAATCAGAACCGATTGAACACCCAACCTGTATGAACGCTTTTAGAGGGGGATTGGTCGTAGTTTCCTCAACAACGACATGCTTAGTTTCTTCAGCGGGTTGAGAGGAAGAGGGGTTTTGTTTCTGGGGAACAGATTTGGATGTCTTTGCCATTGAAAATAAAGAGTTAAAGAAGCTAGTAGATGCTGGAGTGAGACAAGAACAAAGGAGAAGGTCACTTGTGAAAAAACTTAGAGAACTTGAAGAATATAATGCTCAGATAACGCAAACTTTGACTGAAGGAAAAGAGGGCTATTTATACCCTCTTAAAGGTGGCGGTTCGAGTCCCAAAATGAGGAAACATTAATTAGCGTTTGCAGGCGTTGCAGAGTTTTGTCTTCAGTTGGACTGTGAAAGGACGTTTTTGATACTTGCCACGTGCGTCATCATGCTACCGTCATTTATCAATGACATTTTCCTTCTTTTGATGTGATACCCCGAATTCCGTGTCGCGCACCATAAGTATGTCTCCATTTGACCTAATCTTAAAAGCGACGGCTCATATCGTTTTTCATCATTACTTTCTAAAAAACGAGGGGACTATCTGTATGGGGTCAAATTCGATCGCTTGCGTAGGGAATATCGGTTTTGAGTTCGTACGACCGGCGTCGATTGGAATTACTGCTCGATAGGTCGAGACCGAGATATCGAGAGATGAAGGTCGAGACCGAATGTCATCGGAACGGAGCTCGAAGCCAAGGTATCCGAGACGAGATCGTTGAGATCGATTGGGGTAAAACGCCCTAGGGTAAAATTATCAGATCTGCGTAACAGAAGGACCAGAAATCCCGTGATACGTAAATATCTCGGCGGAAATCATGGCAGAAATCAGCAAAGACGTTGAAGTCATTAATTCTAGGGGTTTTTTACCTTGTAGATAGGTTTTTTACCTTGTATAAGACTCATTCCCCTCCCTATATAAAGGGGCAACATAATTGTAAAAGGCATGATATAATCAACGATCAATATACAAAAAATACAGTCTGCTCTAATTATTTTCTCGATCTATTTGCTTCATATTTTATCTTAGAGAATTCTACCACAGTGAAGCTATTTTATATTGGTGGTTTGTATTCTTTCTTAATTTACTTACTGAATTCAGTCTTTATTTTCATTTATTCTTTATTTGTATCAAACTAAATCACGTGTCCTTAAAACCACGTATAAATTTAATTGTTATCCGAAGCCAAAAGTAAACACAAATCTATACACACATTGCAATTGACCCAGTCCTCCTATGCACTGGTAACTCTTTGTTGCATGCCAAGTCTCACGGGGTTGTATTTACTGATTAGAAGACGATCTCTTATGAAGGAGGGCCATGCCTTGAATTAGTCATGTGTATCACAAATACTTGAACGTGTCATATGTTTCACGAATAGAAATGGGAGGGCGAATCAATTTATATACACAGATAGTGCAAAAGTTTAGAGACAAGAAAACGAGAAGCTTACTAGTTAAGACAGCAGTTATTTCACAATCCCATCAAAATATCATAAAACAAGATGACCAAACTGATTGGAAAATTCCGGGGGCCCTGGCTCCGTTAATGGGTTTTTAAGGCTTCTGATTCTGTGATGGGCTTTAAAATGGACCGACCCAAAGGCTTGGTACCCAAGGTCTGGATCAGTATGTGTAATCATAAGGCGGATTTAACTCCAAATGGGTGAAGGCTTGCGTAATAATTTCGCTGGGCAGCCTATTTGCAAAGTGATTTAAAGCACAATCACTTTTTTAAATACTTTGCCTCGGTAGCTAGTTATTGGATTTTCAGCATTAAAATCACCATTGTTGCCAGTTTTAAGAAGTCGGTCTTAAATTTTAAATACGAAAATTAAGTTAAAATCAAATGAGTATTATTGGAAAAACTTATTTTTTTCTTCCAACAGCTCTTATATCAGGGGTGTATCTAAGTAGAAGGGCATGCGTTCACGTGAATTCATGCACCTCACCCTAAATTATGTATATTAATAATATATTTTTTTATAAAATTATTTGGTGCACCTCTACAATTGATGTTGATTATTTAATTACTGCGTCTATTTTGTGTTTTAATTAAGTACTTTATTCATTAACTACTTTTTTTTTGTCTTTCTTTCTTTGTTTATTTCTTCAGAATCCCCAAGTTCTTAACGATTTTTATATATAATTAAAGAAATGACTATAAATCTAATAGCATTGGAGTAGATGTAGCATATAATCAATGGTTAATTAATGATCCAATATTCTCATTACAGAGTACAAATATATATGTGAAAATTTATAAAACTTTTTCAGAAAAATTAATACAAGTTTAATACATAATTTTAAATGTGTAATAAATTTAATACAAGAACCTAAAAGTTAAACCATAAAATTAAAATCATGAATTCACTTATTAATAATAGTGCATTTGTACACTTGAAATTCTAGATCCGCCTCTATTTTATATGTAAAATTTTACAAAGTAAAGTAAAACACCATCTAAAAAACTATTATTACAAACTTAAAGAAGTCTTGAATTTCAAATACTATGAAAGACGGAAACGAAATGGATAGAACGATAATTAATCTATGTTAACATATCTGGCTAGTATAAAAGTTTCCTCAATTAAGTAAACAAGAATTTTTTGGGACTTTAGAACACCCAAGAGATCCGCTGATGGCGACACGCATATATAATTAGCTAAAAAAACAAAAAAGACTGAGGCACTTAAAATAGCCAAAATAGAGATGTAGTCATCTAACTACGTCTTTGTCCAGTTGTGTAGTTTTCCTACAAAATCCAAAAAAGAGCCTTGCACGCTCACGTTAAACATCATAGTCAAAACGAAGGGACACTTTATTCTACAAAAGCAACCTGAGGCTGAGATTTGAAAATTGCAAAAAGCCAAAAGGTGGCTTAACCTTTTGCATGAATAACTCAATGTATTGACTTAAATTCACACGAATGGTATGTGCACAGTGCACGCTCACGCTAATAATCCATTGCAGATCTAGCTTTCTAGAAGAAGAAATAAAAAACAGAATAGCTTACTATAGACACATGTATTTGTAACGTTTTGATATTTCGATCTCCTTAATTTTAGTCTATAGGTTTTCATTCAGCCATGGGTGGCTCGATTATAAGGCCATTAAAGTAATCGCTTGGGACCCCAATTTTTGGGGGCTCCCATTTTTTTCTTAAAAATGTATTGTATATATATTATTAAAAAAATATGTGTACATCTAAATTAAAATTTTTTTTTAGAGCGAACGTACATTAACTTTAATGTGAGAATCGTTATAATAATTAGAGAATGGAATAAGTTTTAATGAATTGTTTCCTTACATCGGTAGGTAGTTATTTCTTTTTTTTTTTTTTGCATCAGTTTTATCCTAACAACTAATACCGGCCTACATTATTATTTATATATTTTTCTTGTTCATTCTCTCTTTTACTATTCTTATTCTCAATATTGAAAAGTCTCTCAATCGGCAACTTACCACGGCTTACAAATTGTCTTATTCAAAATATCAAGCATTACAACAAGCAATCATTATATTGAAGCGATGCAATACTTTTCGATATCATTCTATCAACATCTTGCTTTATCGTTTCTTACCCTTTGATTTATGCTACTATCTATTATTTCTTGTACTTCGATTATCTTATTTATCTGTGATACCTATTACTCCTTTTTAGACTGCTTAATCAGACCCCCTTTATATAGTAGGAGAGTCTTACATTAGGTACAACTCTATAAAAGGTAAAAATCCTCTAATTAACTGATTGCAGATCTCTTATCGATATGTGCCGAGATCTCCGCCGTGATATTCGGTCGGTCGCGGATATCACGGCCTTCTGTTCGCCGAGCTTGACTACCTGATAACGTTCTTCGAAGTTAATCGAGGCTAGGGACCGATCCCGAATCACGACCCCGACATCTTCGAGGGCGGGCATTATGGTACAGACTCCAAATTGACGAGATATCTACCTCGATCTAAGCTTCCCTGTTACCATATCTCGAGCTTGGCTTATCATGTTGGAGACAGGGATGTACTATGAGACCGATTCTACCCGTATACAGATAGTCCCCTCGTTTATTGAAAAATGAGTTGACGAGAAACAACATGAGATTCCTAGTTCTTTCCCCGGGACGTCGTATCAGAAACGACAACAATGCGAAATGTCTCGTCACTCATGTCATAATGGCATTAAATGTTTGTCAACCGTCGGTCGGCTACCCCTGAACTCGAAGCGTCGCTGAGTTCCTATAAATACCATCACCTTTGTTCATTTTTATTTTACGTCAAACTTTCTGCCCTCGAGCTTTCAAGATTTCTGCACTCCTCTAGTGTTTTTTCCTCCATCACTCAGTATCTTTTGCAAAAAATTTCATCCATCTTCTTCTCAAGCTAACAAGCCTAATTCTTCAATCTTCCTTTCTTTCTTCATCTTTTCCAGATTTTCCTCCATTTTTGCTTTCTAGAAGAAAATGGCAAAGACTTCGAAAACAGTTCCCCAGAAAGAGAACCCTTCTACTTCGCGGCCGGCCACTGGGGCCGAGGCGATCGCTCCGAGCATAAAAACTGATGAACTAGTGGCCTAACCTCCATTGAAAATGTTCGTTCCCGGGGGTTGCACGGTAAATAACGATTTCAAAGTTGAAAGAACTTCCTCCGTACCGGGACGATGCGAAGACTTCTTGAGATATATCTGTTCGATTACCGAGGAGATCTTCTCTATGGTTTGGATAGATTGCAACTGGGCCAACAAAACTGTAGTGGTCCCTGACCCCAGGAGGCCATCACCACCCATGCCGAGGGATACCTGAGTGTTTACACTTATCCCTTCACACTGGTACCGATGGACCGATCATCATAGATTTTTGCAAGAGGTATGACGTTTTCCTCGGCAGATCCATCCTTCAATGTTGAAGATAGTAATCCTCCTATGGTTCTTTGTGAGCAAAATTGATGGATGCCAGTTCACCGTAGATCACCTACTTCGGTTGTACAGTCCCCGACTATTCCGAGGGGGGATGATAAAGCTTGTGCGTTGGGCCAACAAAGCCCCATTTTCTAGCATTGATGAGGACCGGGACTGAGGCTGGCAACAACGTTTTCTGTGAGTGAGGACTTCAGACTTGATTCCGGCAGAACACATGCCATTCCCTGAGAAGTGAAATACAAAACGTAAGTGGAGCTTTCCTTTGAATGTTGATTTTACGTTTACTTTTCTTTTTCTTATTGATGTTTATGGTGGTGCAGCCATTGCCCGGGTTCCAAGTGCTGTCCCCCGACTCAAGGAGTGGATCGAGGGTCTCGTTTCCCAGATGCCCTACTCTGAGCATTCGTGGCGCGAACTCTCAAAGGGCCGTTGGAGGCCCGTTCCCATGGTAATATCACTTTTCCGACTGGTTTGTGTTAGGCCTCTCTTTTTACTATCAAGTTCTTACTCCCTATGTTTTTTTTCTCAGGTTTGCCTAAGGATGTCGAGCTTAGGCCTTCGGTTGGTGAGCAGGACTTGCCCGTCGAGTCTCTTGCTCCGGGTTAGGCCGGAGAGAAGAAGAGGAGGAGGGCTCCGAGCTCCCCGAGCTCGAAGAAAAAGAAATCGAGGAGGAGGCTGGTCTGCAAGCCAAAAGAAATCTCCAGCTCCCAAATACATGACTCGGACTCCCTCTACCGACTCAGGGATGAGCCCGAGGAGGATGAAATTTTAGCGGCCTGGGGGCCATCGGTCCCTGAAGAACGGGCATCAACCGAGGGGGGACGACATATGCCAATCCCTCCCAAACTCAAGAGGCCGATGCAACAGTAAGGGTCAAGAACCCTCAAGATGCTGGTTCTGCTCCACCTGGTGTCATCGATATAACGGGATCGCCTTCGTTCATGGACTCGATGTTCGGTGAAGCTCGAGCGAGGAAGGAACGGCAAATGAGGGGATCCAAGGAGCGAATGATCCCTCCAAAGATTTTTTGATGACGTGGATTCTACTATCACGGATGATGTCACCGGATTGGGTGACTTAGAAGTACCAAGGAAAAGTCCGCCCTTGGGGGCAGGTGGGTCTAGTTCGAGCTCGAGACTAGTCAATCGGTTCCCTGCCCCGAATGCCGATTCCGGTCGGAAGCGGTCGATCATTATCTCTGTTTTGGAGGACGCTCGGGTCCTTTTCGTGCTCGTTGGGGTAGCTAGTTACCTCTGGTGCTTGGTGACTGAAGAAGACCAGGAAAAGGTGAATGTGGTGGAATCTCCATGCTTGTTTAATGAAGCACAGCAGACACTGAATCGGGTAAGGTGTTATCAAACCTTTTCATTTTCTAACTTTGGTTACTTAATAATCTTAATATTTCTCCTTTTTTTCATTCGTAGGCCTCGGTGCTTCACCACGGGAGCTCCCCGATACTGAGAAGAGCTAAGTATCCTCGAAGATGAAGCCAAAGAGCTTACTGAGGAGAGAGATATGTACAAACTTCTCAGTGAGCAACACGAGGAAGAGGCTAAGAGTCTTCAGGATGAGTTGGACGCGGCTCAGAAAGAACATGCCGACCTGGTGGAAAAGGTAAAAGTCTTTGAGATTAGTGACGATGAGCTAGAATCGGTGACTAACGGTCTGAACCGGCAGGTCCAATAGAAGCTTGACCGGATCGACCAGCTTCGGGCAGAGATGGACGTGATAAAGGTCGAGGCCGAAGAATGGAAAAGCAAAATGGACTCGAAAAAGGAAACTGCCCGGGGCCAACTAGCTTCGGCAGAGGCTCAACTTTGAATGATGGGGGAGAAGGCTGAGGCACATTCCCAGAGAGCCGAGGAGCTCCAATCTCAACTGGGCTCGGTTGTTGCAAATTGCGAGGCCCTCGCCAAGAAGCTTAAAGCGGCAAAGTCGGTGGCTGAAGTAACCAAAGCTGATGCCGATAAGATGGTGACCCAGTAAAGAGTCGATGCCGAGGCGGCGCAGAACCGCTTAAAAGACATTGTTGAATATGAGAAGCGGCAGTCGAGAATGTTAGAAAATATGCCCAACGCTAGAGTGAGGGTGAATAGCGTTGTAAGGAACGTTTAAAAATTTTCGCAATATAAATGAAGAATTAAAAGCGTAAGTGAGAAAATAAAAGAGCGAAGGATAAAGTGCGAAATTAAAAGAAGAACGAACACACCGATATATAGTGATTCACTACAACTTGTAGCTAGTCCACTCCTCGAGAGACTCTCTCGATTATTCCACTACCTTCGTTAAACTTCCGGGTGCCTAACAAACTGTTTACAACACGAACGCTTGAGTCACACAAGCTTCGTCAACAACCAAGGAAGAATCTCTTCATAACTACAACAAGGGACAACCTCCCAAATGTGTAGGACAACACACAAACCACTCAAAAAATATTCTCTCAAAAGAGTAGATAGAGTGAAATAGTTTACGCTCAAGGACACAACTCTTTTCTTCAAGAAATGGCTCAAAATAGCTTGGATGATTATGAAAACTTAAAGCAATAAAATCTGATGATTATGAAGAAGTGTTGTATTTAAAATGAGGCTTGAAGGGGTCTATTTATAGCCCAAAAGCCTCAGGTATCCGTTGGGAACATTGGCTAGGCTCCCATTTCAACATCTAGGTTGAAAACAGGAGCTAGAGGACAAAAACTGTACTGTCCGCTGCCAAACAATCGATTGTTAACTACAGACAATTGATTGTCATAAAAAACTAGTTGTTGGGCTCCAACGGTAATATGACAATCGATTGTCTAAGGCAGGACAATCGATTATTAAAGTCCACTGGAACAAAACAATTGATTGTCTATGCCAGACAATCGATTGTTGGCCAGTGTCCAACAATGAAATCCCACAATCGATTGTCTTGGCTAGACAATCGATTGTTGGCCTGGCACCTAACAGGGATTAGGTCAAGTTTCGGTCTATTTTGAAAACCATGAGTTTGACTTGATTATTTTGAAAATGTTTCAATGTTTATTTTAATATTATGAAATCGTTTTTAGACTTTGAGCCAAGTTCTTAAAAACGAGAGTCGGTTCGAGATCACATTGAGACTCAAGACAACGTCTTCGGTCTTCGATCTTTTGATTTTCAATTTTTTTGCTCCAACGACTTGTTCCATTCATCGACTTGTATCCAACGTCTTGAAAGATTGACTCGTAGTCCCAACGAAGTCTATAGCAATCTCGGCAGTTTGTCGATGATGGTTTGTTGATTATCAAAACCTACAACAAAAAACGCAAAGTCATTAGTGCTTCGGTTTCGTGAATGCGTTTTCCAACAGAGAAGAGAGGCCCTCGAGGAGATTCACGCTCTGGGTTTTGATCTGTCGGCCGAGATCGAAACTGCTAAGGGGCTCGAGGCCGAGGCCAAGAAGTTAGCTTACCCCGAGGAAGAAGAAGAAGAAGAGTCCGAGGGTTCCGGTGGATCCGGGGGTGGAGAAGACCAGGCCATTTAGACGCCTTTGTAGATGTTTTTGATTTTTTGTTTTTTATAGTTGTGTACTTTTGTACTTTTTGTCAAGGCCGTTTGGCCTTTGTAAAGACTTTATGTATATATAATACAAGGCTTTCTTTTTTCCTTTGAAAATTTCTGAGTTTTGTTTTCCTTTGCTTTATTCTTTATGTTTGCAAAGATCGAAATGCCTTAGCATGAACTCATTAGGTCATGTTTGGAGGTTCGAACAGGCCTTGCCTTTGACATTTTTGCTCTAAGGCATCGTGGGGTTTTGTATGACCAGAACTTTTTCCCAAAGTACTTATAATTGTTTTTTAGATTATAGTTTGCCGAGGGTAGCCTTTAGAATCGGTTTAGAAATTTTTCAAGGCCTTATTTTTTATTATAGGTCACGGACGTCTCCGAGCCGTTTTAATATGGTCGTAACCTTTTTAGTTCAGGTGTTTCCCAATGGGCTTGTCACCTCGAGTTATCCGGGCTTGCGTAGGATAACAGTCCCCGAATGGGGATGGTCGTAGCCTTTAAGGTTTGGGCGTTGCCTAATAGGTCTTGTACCCATGGGCTCCCTTAGCCCGAGCTGTCCGAGTTTGTTATTGGGAGTGATCGTTTGAACCCGGATAAAGGCGGCTCTTGGGCTCGATACCTTTAAGGGATCGAATGTAGGAAATTCTTTAAATGGAGAAAAAAGAGAAATTTTTAAGGGACAAGATATTTATCCGCAAGGTAGAGACTTCTTTTTATTCTTGTGCGTAATAGTTACATATGTATACAAGCTTTGTGCCAGGGCTCGAGCAGTTTATGCGGGCACGGTTCATTTGACCGTTTGGCCCTTATAGTAAATTCTTTCGATTGAGCCGAGACCATTCAATCATAAATTTTCTTTCCTTGCTAAAGTTGTTATCCGAGTGTAATGCCTCCCAGTGTTCGGGGCTGATCGTAGAAAGGCCTCGATTACTGTTGTCGTGATCTTCCACACTGATTCATAGCCGGCCTTCAATTATAAGTTAGCACGATTTACTGTTGCCTCATTAAAAACCTTGCCGGAAAACCCATTTGGGACAAAACTGGTTCAACGGAAAAAGAGTGCAATGCATGCTTTCAGGCCTAAAAACTGTATCATTCCTTGTTTGTTACCTGCAAGTGTTAGTTCAAAATAAATGAAATGAATGGGGCTGTATCTTAGCAGTCATATCATTGCAAGTGAATTATATTCTAGTTGTTCGGTAGTTGCTCGCGTTCATTGCTCCGAGTTTGTAGGACCCCTTTCCGGTGATCTCGATGATTTGATACGGACCTTCCCAGTTCGGCCCAACTTCCCTTCATTCAGGTTTCGGGTGTTTAGTGTAACCTTCCTTAATACCAAGTCCCCGACATTGAAGTGTCGAAGGTTGGACCTTCGATTATAATATCTCTCGATCCGCTGCTTTTGGGCGGCCATCCAAACAAGGGCGGCTTCACGCCTTTCATCTAATAGATCCAGGCTTGTATTCATGGCCTCGTTGTTTGATTCCTTGGTTGCATATCGGAATCTGAGACTTGGTTCTCCGATTTCGACCGGTATTAGAGCATCGACACTATAAACCAGTGAGAATGGGGTGGCTCCGGTACTGGACTTCGAGGTCGTATGGTATGCCCATATAACTTCGGGCAGGATTTTCTTCCATTTTCCTTTGGCATCAGTTAACCTCTTTTTGAGGTTTTAGAGTATGGTTTCGTTGGTCGATTCTGCTTGTCCGTTCCCATTAGGGTGAGAGGGTGTTGATAGAATCCTTTTGATCTTGTGATTTTCGAGAAACTTGGTTACTTTGCTGCCGATGAATTGTTTCCCGTTGTTGCACACGATCTCGGCCGGCATTCCGAACCGACATGATGTGGTCCCAAATAAAGACGATGACATTCTTCTCCCTGAACTTCTCGCTCGCCTGGGCTTCCACCCACTTAGAAATATAGTCAGTCATAAACAATATAAATTGAGCCTTACCGGGTGCCCGTGGAAGGGGGCCAACGATGTCCATTCTCCACTTCATGAACGGCCATGGTGACAGAACTGAATGCAACAACTCCTCGGGATGATGAATCATCAGAGCATGTTTTTTATATTCATCACATTTTCATGTGAACTCATTCGCATCCTTTTCAATATCGATCCAGTAGTAGTCGGCTCTGATTACTTTTCGAACCTATGATTCGGCCCGAATGATTTCCACATGTGCCTTTGTATATTTTCCTCAGAACGTACTCGGTATCACCTGGTCCTAGACATGTCGCGAGTGGGCCATCGAATATTCTTCTTAACAGAGTTCCATCTTCGGACAAACTAAATCGGGCTGCCTTCGTACGTAGGGTCCACGATTCTTTTGGATCCGAAGGCAGTTTTTCGGCCTTCAGGTATTCTATATATTTATTTCTCCAGTTCCAAGTTAGGCTATTTGAGTTAATCTCAGCATGGCCTTCTTCCACTACCGATCTCATGAGTTGTACGACTGCCCCCGAGTTGAACTCGTCGTCTTCGAGCGATGATCCTAAGTTAGCAAGGGCATCAGCTTCACTCTTTTGATCCCGAGGTATGTGTTGCAAAGTCCACTCCTTGAATCGATGTAATATTACCTGCAACTTATCCAGGTACCTTTGCATTCGTTCTTCTCTGACCTCGAACGTCCCATTAACTTGGTTCACCACGAGGAGGGAGTCGCACTTAGCTTCGATCACCTCCGATCCCAAGCTTTTGGCTGGTTCGAGACCTGCAATTATGGCCTCATATTCAGCCTCGTTGTTAGTCAATTTCACAGTCCTAATAGATTGTCTAACTACATTGCCTGTTGGTTGCTTCAATACGATGCCATGTTTGGACCCTTTTGCATTCGAGGCACCGACCGTAAAGAGGGTCCAGATCCCCGATGACGTCCCCAAGTTCACTATCAACTCTCTATCGACCTCGGGTATTAGGGTCAGCATAAAGTCGACTACGAAGTCCGCTAATGTTTGAGATTTAATGGTGGTCGGGGGTCAAAATTCAATATCGTACCCGCTGATTCGACGACCCATTTGGCCAATCGTCCCCAGAGCTCGGGTTTATACATTATATTTCGCAATGGGTAAGTAGTCTAACACATATAGGATGACATTGAAAATATGATTTCAGCTTCCTAGAGGTGCTTAGCAAAGCGAGTGCCAATTTTTCTAGGTGAGGGTACCTAGTTTTGGCCTCACCTAGAGTCTTGCTAACATAGTAAAATGGAAATTGCGTACCTTGCTCTTCCCGAACCAAGACTCCTCTTACCGCTATCTCCGACAATGCCAAGTACAGGTATAGTTGTTTGTCTATCTTCGGCGTGTGAAGCAGCAGTGGGCTCGATAGATACCGCTTGAGTTCCTCCAAGGCCCGTTGGCACTCCAGGGTCCAAGAGAAGTTATTATTCTTCTTCAATAGTGAGAAGAATCGGTGGCTCTTATCGAAGGACCTCGAGATGAATCGCCCTAGGACGGCTATGCGTCCGGTTAATCTTTGCACGGCCTTCACGTTCTCCACAACCGTGATATCTTCGATGGCTTTGATCTTGTCGAGGGTTGATCTCGATTTCCCAATTGGATACCATGAGTCCGAGGAATTTACCTGATCCAACTCCAAATGCACATTTCTCTGGGTTCAGCTTCATATTGTATTTCTTCAATATACTGAAGGTTTCCTACAAATGTTTTAAATGGTCCTTTGCTTGCAGAGATTTAACCAATATATCGTCAATGTAAACCTCTATTGATTTTCCTATTTGTTCCTCGAACATCCAGTTTACTAGGCGTTGGTAAGTGGCACCGACATTTTGTATCCCGAATGGCATCACGTTATAACAGTATGTGCCGTATTTAGTGATGAAGGAGGTTTTTTCCTGATCACCCGAATTCATCCATATTTAGTTGTACCCACAGTAGGCATCGAGAAAATTAAGGATCTCGTGGTCGGCCGTGGCATCGATCATGCGATCGATGTTGGGCAAAGGGAAGGAGTCCTTAGGACATGCCTTATTCAAATCCTTATAGTCTACACACATTCTTAATTTATTCCCTGTACTAGGGACTACCACTACATTCGCTAACTAATCCGGGTATTTAACCTCCCGAACCCTATTTTAAGGAGTTTAGATACCTCGTCCTTGATGAAAGCATGTTTGACCTCGGACTGAGGTCTCCTCTTCTGCTTGACCGGATAGAACTTCAGGTCCAAGCTTAGCTTGTGAGTGGTTATTTCCGGCGGGATCCCTGTCATATCAAGGTGGGACCAAGCGAAACAATCTATGTTAGTTATAAGAAACTGAATGAGTTTTTCCCTGAGCTCGGGACATAACCCCATGCCAGGTATACCTTCCGGTTGGGTAGATGCTCGATCAATATGACATGTTCCAGCTCCTTGACTCGATTTAGTGGTCTCGGAATCATTGGGGGCTATAAAAGACCTAGGAACCCCGTAATCATCGTCTTCATCAGTCCCCTTGTTTCTCTAGTTGGGTCGGGGCTGGTGTCGGTAATTGCTATTTAGCTTCTTGCTTTGTGACCGAACTCGGCCCCTTTGTCATTGCAAGTGCAGATATCGGAATCGTCTCTTCGACCGCAAACATCTCCTTTGCGACTAGCTATTCTCCGTAGATTTTTATAATTCCACCTGGTGTTCGGAATTTCAACACTTGGTGCAAAGTCGAGGGCACTGCCCTCATGTTGTGGATCCATGGCCTCCCGAACAAAGCATTGTACCTCATGTCTCCTTCGATCACATAAAACTTAGCTTCCAGGATGGTCCCGGCGGTATTCACCGGTAATGTTATCTCCCCCTTAGTGGTTTCACATGCCATATTGAATCCGTTTAAAATCCGGACTACAGGCACGATTTGATCTTGTACACCGAGCTGCTCCATGACCCTCGATCGAATGACGTTGGCCGAGCTACCTGGATCAATTAACACACGCTTAACTCAAGATTTATTTATGAGTACAGATATTGCCAGTGCATCATTGTGGGATTGGATGATCCCTTTCGCGTCCTCGTCGTTGAAAGACAAGGTTCCTTCCAGTATATAATCTCGAGTTCGGTTTTCCCTCGTGATGGATACTTTGTGCGCTTCAACATCGGCCCCTGAGGGACATCGACCCCACCGATGATCATGTTAATGACAGGTTGAGGTTCTTCTTATTTGGTCTGCTAGTTAGAATCCCTATTCCCGAAATGATTCTTGGCTCGGTCGCTTAGGAATTCTCGTAGATGCCCGTTGTTTAATAGTCGGGCTACTTCCTCTCTCAACTGTCGGCAATCCTCCGTTTTGTGGCCGTGAGTGCGTGATATTTGCACATCTAGTTAGGATCCCCTTGGGTTGATCAGATTGCAGAGGTCGAGGCCATTTGGTGTCTTTGATGCGTCCGATAGCTAATACAATGGCTGCAGCATCGACGTTAAAGTTGTATTCCGATAAACTCGGTGCTTCCTTAGGCCCGATAGGCCTGTCAAAACCGTTCATGCCCATGAGTCTTTGGTTACTTTGACCTCGATCACTTCTTTTTTCACTTCTTATGGGATTTCTCCTGGATCTGTTACCTCTTCGATCCCCATTGTACGGTTGATAACGATCCCTGCTTGATATCGGTTCACGATCAATGTCTCTCTTGGTTCTATCGACAGCTCTGACGGGATAAACGGACCGCAAAGGGGCCCCAAGTTGATCATTTTCGACTTTGATTTGCGATTGATACCAGTTATGCATGTCGACCCAAGTAATGGCCGGATATTCTATCAGGTTTTGTTTCAACTGCTGTGAAGCCACCGAGCTTCGAGCATTGAGTCCCTGGGTGAAAGCTTGAATGGCCTAATCGTCTGCAACCAGGGGTAAGTCCATTCTCTCCATTTGGAATCGGGACACAGACTCTCTAAGCATTTTATTATCCCTCTGTTTTACTTTGAAGAGGTCCGACTTCCTGGTCTCGACCTTGATAGCTACGGCGTGTGCTTTAACGAAAGAATCTACAAGCATAGCAAATGAGTCAATAGAATTAGGAGGTAAGTTGTGATACCATGTCATAGCTCCTTTTGACAGGGTCTCTCCGATCTTCTTCAACAAGACAGACTCGATCTCATCATCCTCCAAATCGTTCCCTTTAATGGCACATGTGTAGAAGGTTACACGCTTATTTGCGTCGGTCGTTCCGTTGTACTTAGGAATCTCGAGCATGCAGAACTTCTTAGGGATCGGCTTTGGAGCCGCGTGGTCTCGTCCAATTTCACTCCTCTATTCGAGGTTATGAAAACGGTCGATGCAATAGTAATACCCAACAAGAGTCGGGGTCGAATTCCGCAGGGAGCTATATGTATGGGAGTTATTAGCATGTATCTTAGCGTGTGAGTTTGTATATCTAAATTTGCACTTCCACAAAAATTGATTGTTTTAAAGTCTAATCTAAACTACAATTGCAATTTAAAAAATAAAACTTGAAGATTAGTTTTGTTGTTTTTCATATTTTGTAAAAGGCCTAGGGGTATGGCCTTCATGTAGGTATTTGCCTAATGGGATATAAACTTTAAAGATTATTTTATTGGTCGGGGTGTATTATAACTATCAACACTCGATTACCCACTCAATACCTCTCGGTCAGAGAGTGATTTTGTCCAATTTGGCTTTCTCAAGTCCAACAAAATGGTTGATAAAAAACTCAAGTCGGGTTTTACTATCTCTAGGTTCAACCCTTTAATTGGGTTTATCAATCACTCGATTGGCCCAATTTCTTGCTAACCAAGTTTTCCTAGACTAAGTCTCTCTTTCTCAAGTAGAGACCAAGTCAAATAGGTAAAAACTAATGTTTGCAACCATTAATTCCACAAAATAAAGTAAGAACAAGGCTAAATAATAAACACCCAAAACCATAAACAAGCAATAAATCAAACACCCATTAAGTTTACACACTAGGGCTAAGTCACAACCCTAGTAAAAATCTTGCTACTCATGCTTGAAATTGAAGAAAAAGAAGAAGACATGATAATTAAATTCATATTGCAAGATTGAAATGATAAAATCTATGTTAAAATAGCTCAAAATATAAAAAAACTACTAAAAAAAGTAAAGAGAAACGACTACTGTAGCTGCTGATGTCCAAAGTTAACCTAAAAATGTGAAACTTGTCTATTTATACAAGGCTAGAAATTTCGGACAAATATGCCCTTTCGGAGGTTCTGCGGCCGCACAATGCCATGTGCGGTCCGCATAGTTCTTCAGCTTGACAGGATTGGAAGTCTGCGGCCGTATAATTCTGAACTGCGGCTGCACTACACTCTTTTAGCGGTCCAAACTTTTACATGTGCGGCCGCACAGCTCCTCTTCTGTGGCCGTACAATAATTGTGCGGTCCGCACTTTTGCTTGACTTGAATTGCAGATTCTTTGAACTTTGCTCTGACCTAGCTTCTGAATTGTACGAACTGCCCTTTGCACCAGTCTCTGATGGGTTTTTCTTCATAACCTGCGGCCGCAGATGATATTCTGCGGTCCGCACTTTTGAGCTTTTGTGCCTTTGTCGTTGAGTTCAGATTACTCCTTCTTGAGTTGGATTTCATCCAGGAGTTCATCTTCTAATATTCCTGCAATAAAGCATATTTCATCAGTTTCGGGAACACAATTAAACACTTTTGGACTAAAACGAAAGCTAAAAGGCGCTAATAAGTAGTCAAAATCCCTACTTATCACCACGCTCGGGGAAAATATTTTTGCACGAACTTCTTGGAATCCAGGCCTTTCAATATCGGTGGTGCTCCTGGGAATTTAGTCGATCCTGAAATTATAGGTTTTCACCTTTTTGTCATTAGCTTCGATTTTCTTCTCCCCTGATTCTACCCATTTTGTCAGTTCCTCGAGCATATTTGTGATCTCCGGGTTAGTCCCCGATTCATTTTCATTCGACCTCTCTACGACCGATTCATCACTGCGGGTGACTTTCCGAGGTGGATCGGGTTCAACTCTGCTCGGTGCGCGGCTTTGGTTCTGTAACTGAGCTATTGCCGCCTGTTGAGCCTGCAACATTTCGAAGATCACCCGTAATTGATCCCGTCTCCTCCAATGTTTTGTGTATTTTGAGCCGTTGATCGGGCTCCACCACCGACGCTATTCTCGGGGTCGGTAGGAAGGTTTGTGTTGATAGCCACATGTGAATTAGCGTCAATCGGGTCCGCGGCCGGAATTCCGATAAGATCAACAGGTGGTATCTCGTCACCGGCCGCTACGTTGTTAGTTTCACCGTGATGACCAGACTCATTGTCACCATGTAGGGGTGTTGATTGAGAGTTTGACATTTTGTGTTTTAAACTAAAATTAGATACACTTCAAAGAACAAGTGTAAAGTAGTGTGTGTTATGAAGATTTGTATCAAATAACCCCTATTATCCTTAGCCCCACGATGGGCGCTAAACTGTTTACCCTCAAACTCGGATAACAATTTAAGTTGTAAGTGGTTTCAAGGATACATGGATTGACTTGACACAAAATGATAAATTAGATTGCAATTGAAATAAATAATGATAAAGTAAATGCAAACCACACGAATTGGATAATTTCAGCGTTGGAAGGTTAGCCACCCTCGAGCCGAATGCACTTCGATCGGTATCAAGACACAGAGGAATAAGAGTTTAAAGAGTATTAATAATGTATTGCTTTGTAATGCATGTTACAATGTCCTTTACAAGTAATCTGACCCTCTTTATATAGTAGGAGAGTCCTACATTAGTTACAACTCTATAAAAGATAAAAATCCTCTACTTAACTGATTGCTGATCTCTTATCGATATGTGCCGAGATCTCCGCCGTGATATTCGATTGGTCACGAATATCACGGCTTTGTGTTGACCGAGCTTGACTACCTGACAACGTTCTTCGAAGTTAATAGAGGCTAGGGACCGATCTTGAATTACGACCCCGGAATCTTCGAGGGCGGACGTTATGGTACGGACTCCAAATTAACGAGATCTCTATCTCGATCTAAACTCCCCTGTTATCATATCTCGAGCTTGTCTTATTATGTCGGAGACCGAGATGTATTACGAGACCATTTCTACTCGTATACAACATGACGACCCCTCACTCATAACTCATAAGTTAATCTGTTATTTCCTTTTTGTCCCCCGAGAAATAAGGTATGTACATAAGTCACTGACGCGAGTTTAGCGTACGGCTGACTTGAAAACTTTTCTTCCTTTCCTCTCTCCGCCTTCACGTTCTTTTTGTTTGCTCCTTGCTGTATAAGAAAAATAATTTTAAATAAAACTATTTATCACTATGAAAAACACTATAATATGTTAATAAGATTTCGCGTAACTAAAACAGCGTTAAAGCTCTCTCTTCCTAATACAAGTCTTGTCTATTTAATTAGTCTTCCTAAATTCCCTCATGTCCACTTCGCAAATCATCCCCATTTAGCCACAAATGATAGTTTTCCACAAAGTTTTGGGGTTGAGTTAAACTTAAAATTACTTTTCTCAAAATAAATAATATTTTAGTATGCATTAGCAAATACTCGTTTGACATCACTATTTGCAAATATAATTTCTGAAATAGTAGAAATTTTTGAAAAACTTGTCTAAAATGAGTTTTAAGTGAAACAGATTTTTCAAAACACTTTTTTTTTTCAATTTCAACTTTAAATTAATTTCTAGACGTGGCTGAAATATTCTTCCATCTTGTTTATGCTTATCAATCCTATGAAAATGGAGTAGTTATTGATTTATTCTCTACCACTCCAAAGTCTTATCCTGGCTCAAGTTAAATTACTTACATAACTTTTCTTCAACAACGGTAACTTATGTTTTACCCATCTTCTGAGTGCAGATCTTTGCCCCAGCCATATTCCAATAGTAAATTGATGAGTCTATAAAACATGCTCGGTCCAATGTTGATCTCAGTAATTCACATTATGAATCAATTCGACTAGTTTTTCCGATTACATTGAGACCTCTCTATAACAACATCCTTATATAACAGTCATTTGTTATAAAAAGTTAAGTTTTTCTCAAAAACGATTTTTTAAGTTATATTTTACCTTTCTATAATAGCAACAACAATATTTATAGCATAACGCTCTTTGTAAAATTACCCCTTTATAACAACCATATAAAATCTTTAGGATTACTAATATTCTAAAAATATGTACACAATTTTTTCCATTAAACAAAGTTTCTATCTTGCGTAAGACATAAAATTTGAAGATTTGCACATGATATCTTTTCCATGGGACAAATTCCAAAAAATATTTAGATAAAAAGTTTAACTATTAAGCTCTTAGATTGTCTTCAAGAGAAAGCTATTAGATACCTTTTTGTTGAAATTTGGACATAAATCTTCACCAATTCAAGCGTTATATCGCTATTAAGAGAATGAATTCTACGAAACAAACTACAATTACAAAGTTCTTCTATCAATTTTGAAAGAATTTATTTTTCTTGCTAAGTAGCTATAAAATGTCAGTGTTAAATTTTAAATCTTTATACTTTTAGTTATGAATTTATTAATAATGTTTTAGCTTTTTTCAATATTTAACCAGTGAAAAATACATATCTTTTAAGATTTTAAATTTGGATAATTTTTGTAATTAAAAGGGAAAAATAATTAATTTTTGGATAATTTTTATCTATAACACCCAAAAGATATTTAAACGTCAAATATTATTATAGGTGTATAACAATCATTCATTATAAAAGCCAAAAAATATCGGAACAATTTATAGGGAGGATTGACTGTATATGCCAAATATTTCTGTTAACAAGGCTTATTAATATAACTTAGAATATTTAATTTTGCCCTCATTTTCGTTTTTCACTCTCACATAGGCACATGCATTCAAACAAGATTGTGTACATTTTCAAATATTTGCTTCTTTGTTTTTCATAGGCTTCCATGTTACTATTAGATCAAGACTTAATATTCGTGAAATATCTATTCACAGTAGAATATGAGGATACGTGCGATGATGCACTACACTTTTTACACTTGTTCTTTTAAAACAATATTTAATTCGCCGAAGTTTGGACTTTGTATGGATGAGATTCAATAGAATATAACACTTCCATTCTAAAACCAAAAATATAGACGCAGCCTTGTGTAGGGCCATTAAGCCATTGTGCATATCCATTGGTAGATTTGTAGAACAGTAAATTGCATTCAGGGATTTGACCAGATTTTGATGATCTTAATCGGACAAATAAAAGTACATTATTCTGTTAAAATTATACAAATTAAACTATATTCTGCTGATCTTATTATGTGAAGTTACAGATCATATCACATACGGGGAGTGTATATGGAAAGGGATCGGGTAATATAAATATTTCATATCGAGCCAAACGTTAATTTTATGTTCACTCGTCATATTGTTTTTTCCTTATTTTGTTGTATGTGTTTCGAGATTAGATCTATAGCTAATCTTACTAATTTTCCTTTACTTATTTATTATTTTTTTTAATCAATCACCCACATTAAGAAATGACTAAAGGGTTTGATCAAAACCTCTTACAAAATGGAGAATTTATAAAATAGCATTCAAATAGTCAATTAATTAAGACAATCTGGGCTTTTGGAGTCGCATACTAGCAGTACATAACGCATAGTTTAATCATGGATACTATAATAATTAATCTTAGATCTACCAAGAATATATAATCATTATAATTACTCCTACGACTTTCAAATAAAGTACTTTAATTTAATGCATTACATCTATTCAGAAGTTTTTCTTTTTTCATGCACGTGAGAATATTGTACGACGTGTCTAAGTAATGCTCTTAGACTTGTAACAACTTGATATAATTTTATTACTAATGTAGTCATGACTAACTAAATGAGTAATTAGACTACACTAGCTGGAGAAGAGAACAGTAACTAACTTAGTTCATTTTCTTTTTTTGGCGAAATAGACAGTAGTGTGAATGTATGACTATTACATGTTTGAACCAAGGAAAGAAAAACTTAATGGAACATATAATTATTTTATAAATTATATGATTGTGTAAATACTTATTACCACGTAACTAGTGCACACAAGTTGATCTAGATTAAAATTATATATGTAGGAGTACCAATTTAAACGAGACCTATAGAGCACCTTTGACTTTTAATAAGGGTACATTTGGAAATACAAAATAGGTCCAGGGACAAAGAGGCTACTCAAATTCACATTTATTCATTAGTTAGACTTAGGGCTGGTTATCGGGCGGTTATTTACTCTTAACGATTTGACTTATCGGCTATAGGCTTTTAAATGTATTAATCCGCTAGCCATCCGATAAGATATCAGACGGATTGGTATTGCTTTAGCTATTATCGGGCGGTTATCGGGCGATTTATCGGTCTAGTATTATCTGTATTAGAGAGGCTAATTTTGCTCCTTTATGTTACACTTTTACTAGTAAATATCAGTAAAAAGCCAGTTTACTTTGCATGTATTCCCACCATTTTTCACCGTTACCTTCACTGATTGTAAAACACAAGCCATTATTTGTTACTATCTTCTTTTGGCCAACAATCTGGTCCATTTGGTAGCATTAGAATCTCATTTACCTATATATTTGTAACATGCAAAGAAGCAGATTGTTGACATGTTATAGGTTTGAGCAACAGAAAAAAAAAAAAATTCTTCACAGTGGATAAGTGGAACTGTGGAAGGGATATTCAATATATATATATATATATATATACAGTTTTTCCGATAAGAAAATTAAATGATCCGCTCCGAAACCGATAAGTCGTTAATAATAAAATTTCAATCCGTTCTCCATCCGTTGAACCGATAACCCAATACCAATAAGCTATTAAGCCCCTTTTGCGGTTTGATTTTCGGTTTTGGTTCGATTTTGAACACCCAAGTTAAAATAGAAATTCATAACGGAGGTTTCTTCCTATCTCTACGTGGTCGCTACGACTTTTCACATTAGACCCTCGGAAATGGATCAAATTACAGACTTACCCCACTATATAATAAAAATGACGTCGGCTATAAATGAGATATCTCTTCCTTTTTAATCGCTTCCATCAACCCCCTAATTCTCTAGCTCTGTCTCATATTCATAATAAAACCTACTAAGAATAAACGTGTTTTCTTTTTGTTGTGTTCTTTCTTCTCTGCTTCTTCCATTGGGATCGTCAAAACTTGAAGATCGGATCGACAACTTTCTCACAGCAACCCTAGGCCTCCACTCCCTCCTATGAACCAAGAATGAATTAATCTTCCATTTTCGAATGCCTTCTCTCGTTTCTTTTTATAGAGGTAAGTGAAAGTTTTTAAGGAGTATATATATGCCAACTATATCCTATGAGACCCCTCGAAAAGTTGAAGATCTAAGTATTAAATCCTGTTTATATTCGTTTTGTTCATTTTCTACTTGCTCCATTCTTGGCAGATGTTAGTTTTAAGGAGAGTCAAAGGATTAAAGTTTGATCTATAGAAGTTTCGAAAGTACAAGGTGAGATTATTAAAGTTTGATCTATAGAAGTTTCGAAAGTACAAGGTGAGATTATCCTTTGTGTTCTTTTAACTCTTCTCTCTTTTTTCTTTTTGGATCTTTATTTCTTTTTGTGAATTGGAGAAAAGTTTGGCTTGATAAGGAAATACAATAAATTTTATGTTGATGTAGAGAGATCTTGATTCACTTACTAACTTGGGCTCTTAAACCACAACTGCAAGTAATTTCCTCTTCACCGCTGTCTCTCTACATAACCACTTCTTTTTTCTTTCTTTTTTTTAATTTTCTTTTCGGTGCAAAATGTGTCATAAAAATCTACCCTTTTGCTTATTCATTGGTTGGAATATTTTCGAAGAATCGGATCGAGTATGAACTTTGGTACTACTTTTTAGGAAGAATTGGCCAGCAATTTTTGTTACTAATCAACCTCAGCTTCTATTTTCACTCCTCCCCAGTTTCCTTGAATAAATAAATGAAAAGACCTCTTTTTTCTATGTAGATTGTTATTTTATTTACTTGCCATGTTTGCTTCAATATGACTCTAATGCCTTTCTACTCCAAAATTGTTAATTAATGAAACAGCTTCTTTAATACCATGCATTCTTTAATACTGTCAAATTTATAATCTACTCCATTGTTTATTGATTACCTATTTTGAGTAAATATATTTCCAGTACAAAATCTGAAGACTACAATTTATTTATCACACTGCAAAATGTAATTTGTATCATTTTCTGAGGCTTCATAATTTGTTTGTTCTTATAGAGGCTTTCATTTGTCTACAACAATAGGGAGGCCAGCGATGTCCTCCTCGAACTCTCCGTGTGCAGCATGCAAATTGTTGCGTCGAAAATGCACTCAGGAATGTGTTTTTGCACCATACTTCCCACCTGATCAACCCCAGAAATTTGCCAATGTTCACAAGGTTTTTGGGGCTAGTAATGTGACTAAATTACTCAACGAATTAAACGCCACTCAACGTGAAGATGCTGTAAATTCCCTCGCCTATGAGGCTGAATATCGCCTTCGAGATCCAGTTTATGGTTGTGTTGGCCTAATTTCGGTACTTCAACATAAACTCAAGCAAGTCCAAGATGATTTATTGAATGCTAAGAAAGAATTAGCAACTTACATAGGTCCTTCAGCAATGTTGCCAATTCTTCAACACCCGGGGTACATACAACAGCATCCGAATAATCCGTCTTCTTCTACCATGATGCCTTATAATATGCAGCCAATGTTGGGATTGCCAACTGGGATGCAACAACAACAACATGGTGCTCAGTTAATGTTGCGTGATTCTCAACAACAACAGCAGCAGCAAAATCAGCAGCAAGTTATTGAACCTCATCAATTAGCAGCAGCGATGGCAGCGAGGGAGCAACAGGAAATGTTGAGAACTTATGAACAACAAGCACAACAGCAGCAGCATCCACAATTCAACAGTGGGTTTGATTCCGCAGGTAGTGGCGGATGTAAGTTTAAAGGATAGGTTCAATTATCTACATAATTATGTACTATAATGTATATGTGTGTGTGAGAAAATATGAAAAATTATTAGACATAGGGTTTGTTTGGTGTGATAGAAGTTATTTTTAGGGAATTCTTTTACTAGGAAATCATTTTGTGGTGTTTGAAATATTTTTCAAAGAAAATATTTTCTAGAAAAGGAAAAAATGACTTTTCTCACTTGTAGGCGAAAATCACATTTTCCGTACAACTATTATATTATAAGTTGCTTAAACAAACACTTAAATATCATTGCTAATTTATAGGAATAGTGAATTTTGATCGATATATTGTGATTTGCTAATACTATTATTAATGTTTAAGATATGTTTTTTCTAAGAATAGTTTCTTTTCACTAACCAAACTTCTGAAAATAGTTTCAAAAATAATATTCTCTATGAAAACCAATTTTCAAGAAAACATATTAATTGAAAATGACTACCATCATATATGCCAAAAGAAGTTAGAATTCGGAAGTTTGAATTAATAAAGATTAAATTTTGAATTCGTATATGTCTGCAGGCCCGGTAACTGCTACCGGATTTCATCAAATGAGTTCTTCAGTATCACCTTCATTGGCTTTGGGCTCCTTTGATAATCCTTATCAAATTCAGCATAGCCAGCAGGAACATTGCGGCCAGGTTCAACTTCAGCAGCATGAATTGCTCCAACAGCAACAGCAGCAGCTACCGCAACAACCACAAACACCACAACAGCAACAAAGAGCCAAAAGTGAAGATGAAAGGAGCGTTGGACCTTCTTGTTAACTTCTTCACTACATGCCATTGAAGCTTTTTCCTTTCAACAATTTTTTTATCTTGGTAACTTTCTAGTTCAAATCTCTTTCTTTCCTCTTCATTTATTCACATTTGTTGCTCCTCTTTCGTGTATTTTGGGTCATCCTGGGGGATGGTTGGTTACATTTTTTCCTTAAATTCCTTTTGCATACTTCTTAAAAAATTAGTGGGTAATCACTATTTCCCGTCTAGTTGAAAATAAATACTTTTTCGTTGTCACAAAAGTTAAAAGACTGAGTTTAACTAATAAACATAATGCTGTGAAAAAAATTACGCTATCAACTGTTGCAATAGTACAAAATTTCTTATTACTATGTATATGTAAGTTAAACTCTAAATCAGATTTTACTAGATTTTTCACTATATAATGTCACCTCACTTGTTAATGATTCCTGTTAGCCCCAAGTCTTTTCATATTACAGTGGTTTTGCGTCTCATACGTCTATATGCTTGGGATAGTTTGAATTACGTACAACATTTTGACTTTGACGTTAATGGTAGTGTGCCGTGTGTTTGAAAGGAGATATCTTACCAAGTATACATGATTCTTTCCGTAAGTGAGTTCTTCGAAGAGAACAAGAAATAATTTAATTTGTATACATTGATAGGAAAGAACTTTTACACCATTAAAGTATTTTATTTTGTTATCAAGTTATTACAATATATTTTAGGTTATGAACAATGCTTATTAATTAAGTAGGTACTTTTTATAAGTATATACAAATGATTTAAGTTATATACCTGCGTGATATTGCAAATAATTATTATATTGGCACCGCAATTTAACCTGTTGTAGTAGGGGACTTATTTTATTTTAAAATTATCATAGCAAGTTTACTATGAAAATTACATGGTAATTGTTTCAGATAAACTTTTAAAATAGTGTAAACGTTACTACTATACATTGTGAAAGCTTAATTTTTTTTTTTACTGATTCAGCTATGCAACTGGCTTTCTTCTAACATTCTTTCTGTGGCTGATGCATAAACCAGCGTACAAAGAAGAGAAATGGAGATTGAGATGGAGATGAGGATATTCAACTCCGATAGTGAAAGGTCGTAAGCATCTGGCCTTCTTTTTTGGATTTTCTTTCTTGTCACCCCCATTTGAGGTTTGAAGGACATGATTAAATTATTGGGGAGGTGAAGTTTTTGAAACTTAGGAGCTTCGTTTTAACATTACCATTGTCTTTTCTTTACCTATAGATGCCAACTTTCTGCTCCCATCATGCCGATTATTTCATACAGTTCATTCTTTTTTCACATTTCTTTTATATTTTTTCCTTTCTTCAGCTTTGACTAGCTTACGCTCAATAATTTACCTCTCTCCAAAGGAATACGAATGAATTTGTTCAGTTGCATTTGAAGGTGTGGCCTAACAGTGTGGTAAAACTATGAGAGATTAGAACTCAAATCTCAGCAAAGACTAAAGTAAAAAGTAGGGGCTTTTGCATCTGTATTCACTTTTGGGATCACAATTGAATTTATATTCATTTTGCAAAAAAATTTGCAAGCGTACCCACTTTACGATCAACTACAGACTTATCGAGTCTGAAGTAAAAAAAAAATTAGTCTGAAGTGAAAAAATTATACTTCAAATGCACTTAAAGCCAAATAGGTCTGAAGTGCAACCAATAGTTTCATGCACTTAAGGCTAATAAATCTGAAGTGAAAAATTACACTTCAGATGTACTTAAGGCCTATAAGTCTGAAGTGAAAAATTGTACTAAAAATACACTTAAGGCCAAAAAGTCTAAAGTGCAACAAACGTTTTTATTCACTTAAGGCCAATAAGTATGAAGTGAAAATTTGCATTTTAGATGCACTTGCCAAATATGTAAGAAGTGTAACCAATGGTTTCATGCACTTAAGGCTAATAAGTCTGAAGTCTGAAATGAAAAATTGCACTTCAGATGCACTTAAGACCAAAAGGTCTGAAGTGCAACAAACGTTTTGCTACACTTAGGGCCAATAAGTCTGAAGTTGAAAATTGCACTTCAGATGCACTTAAGGCCAAAAGGTCTGAAGTGCAACTAACGCTTTGCTACACATAAGGCCAATAAGTCTGAAGTGAAAAATTGCACTTCAGATGCACTTAAGGCCAAAAGGTTGATCTGAAGTGCAACAAATGTTTTTATGCACTTAATGCCAAATAGGCTTGAAGTATAAATTGTCCAAAATTAGAAATTTGTTCTTCGAATTATAACAATCCAATATACGATTTAATACATAAATCTACTCCAATTGAGCTTAAATTTGAAACATAATCTCCAAATATCATTAGCAAAAAACCCCAATAATCAATTTGTCAAAACAATAAATCTAATGAACCCGTTTTGTAATTAAGAAAAAGAAGAAAAAACCTTAAGCAATAGTAAAAAATAAATTGTCATAACAATTCACTATTGTAAACATCATAAACTACATTAAAATATGTTCACAACCACCATATAAAATCATTGGAGGAAGAAGAGGAGGAGAAGGAGAAGAAGAAAATGAAGGAGGAGGAGGAGGAGGAGGAGGAGGAGGAGACATGAAATTGTTAAAAAAATAGGTACAAATTAAAACTTTTTAAAAAAGTAACTATACGTTAAATGGGATGATCAAATAAGGCGCCCAGTGCAATTTTTACTAAAAAGTACTTTATCTTGTATCTTCTCATCTGGCGTAAAATATTGCAGATATAGGTATCGGATGAAATAGTCAGCATGCAAACTAAACGGGCTCGAACACCATTATATATATATATCTCCACTCCACTTCGTCTAAAGGTACAGGTCGTGGGCTGTCTCATAATTTAATTTCAAACAGAAGATAAATGAATAGAAAATAAATTGTAGTACTTTTCCCAAACAATGCAAGTAACAGCCAATAGCAGCATAGTATGATGAGTATAAGACGCTTCTTCTTACTGGCAACAAATTATTAGATTATGAGAGACAAATACAGCTGCATCTGGAACTAGAATAAGACCTGACATTATTGACCTGAATTTTTTTCCCCCTTAAAATCTTATTACCACTGTCTCCTAAAAGTTCAATTTTGTTATGGATTTCAGAGCTTCCATAAAGGATATAGTATTAAGAAATATTTTTAATTAAGTTACAGTTGGGTTCATAGATTTCATGAAATCGCTTCGATGGCCATGTGCTATTTGACTTTAAAAGATGGAGGTTAGTGTAAGCTAGTTATAATATTAGGCTACTCTTTTACTAAAAGTTCCTTTAATATTGAGGATCAAAATGTAGGAAATATTGGAAGACTTCTCAGATATCCTGCACATGGCCCTTCTTTTATTTTGTAAGACCAAGGTGCAAGCTGGTATCTACCAATAAAGAAGTGTCAAAAGGACGAAATAATTATGTTAAATTTGGATAGATTAAAATATATTCATGAGTTAACGAACGAGTAATGTCTTCTCCTTGCCTAAATTTGATGGATGAGTTTGATTAATGAGTAATAGCCCTTCTCTTACCTAATTTAAAACTATTTTTCTATTTACTTATTTTTGTTTCTTAAATATATAGGTATACAATTAAATTGCTAAAAGTGATGTATTGTACAACAGAGTAGCATATATAACTTAAATTAATCGAATTTTTTTTATTTCGTGCCTTTTAACAAAACTATTAAATGTTGATTTAAGTTACTAATGTAAGTTAATTGACCTAACCTTTTCGTTGCATTGATTTTGATCGCACTTATTTTAATCGATTAGTATGTCGCCTATCTATCCGTCGAGCCAAAGTTGAACAAAGTGGATGAGAGTGAATTATACAATTTAGGTTAAAAATTGACATCCCTGCTTGTCATGGAATGTTAATAATAGTTAGTTACATGACATATATCATTGGTGATATGTACGTATTTATGGCGATTATTATCTGTTTCCAGTCAACTACTAAAAATCCTACCTAACTGAAGAAATTTGCTTCACAGTTAAGAAGCTCGATTGAGTAACAATGGCAGAAGTTTCTAAAGAGAAGAGGAGAATATTTTCAGAGAAAAAAAATAATATCTTAATAATAATATTGAGCATCTGTGTATTTATATACATGTGTCATCTAACAAACTAACACGTTGACTAACAACACTAATAACAAACTAACTATAAATTACAACTAACTCTTGTACAGCGATATCTACATATACACAGTCAGCTTCACATATGCTAATACTCCTCCTCAAGTGCAAGGGTGTAACACGTTGAACACTTATAACTTGCCCATCAAATACACATGTTGAGTACTACTCAAAGTTTTAGTTAAGAGATCAACCTGTTGATCCTTAATACCCACGAATTGAGTTTTGATGATCCTAGCTTTAATCTTGTCTCTAATAAAATGACAATTGATCTCTATATGTTTCATGCCGTTCTTGAAAAATAGAATTTGCTGCGATTTGCAGGGTAGCCTTACTATCACTGAGGACTGTCACATGTTGTAAAATTGGCACTCCTAGCTCTTGAAACAGACCAAGCAACCAAAAGATTTTTGTCACGCAAGACGCCATGCTCCTGTATTCAGCTTCTGCGGAGCTTCTCGAGACAGTCTGTTGTTTCTTAGATTTTCAGGATATCAAAGAGTCTCCAAACTTAATTACAAATCTAGTTACTGACCTTCTAGTATTAGGACGCGCTGCCTAGTCAGAGTCAAACCAACAAGTCAGTTCTCGAGCTGGTTCTGATCTCAAAATAATCCCTTACCCTGGTGCTCCCTTCAAGTATCTCATTACTCTAATAGCAGCCTCCCAGTGTGAAAGCTTTGGGCGCATGAATTGGCTTAAGGTCTGAACAGTGTCGCTAATGTCAGGCCTTGTTATTGTCACATACAACAATTTTTCCATTAGCCTCTGATAAGCACCTACATCTGCTAGTTGTTTATCATTCTCTGTCTTCATTGTTTCATCATATTCTAGAGTTGTGAGCCTTCTGTTTGTTTCCAGAGGTGTAGCTGCAATTTTTGCTCCACTTAGTCCCATTCTTGAGATCAATTCTAAGACATATTTCATTTGATTCAGTAGTACACCAGCCTTGGACCTCATGATCTCTATCCCCAAAAATTATTCCAATTCACCTAGATCTTCACTTTAAATTTCTGCTGCAGAATTTTCTTGGTTGTGTCTATCGACTGACAATTGCTCCCTGTTATGAACAAATCATCCACGTAAAACAGAATAATCATAATGTCTCCACCTCTCTTCATGGTGAATAGAGAGTAGTCATGGCTGCTCTGAACAAAACCTGCATCTGTCAAAGCCTCAGTCAACTTAATATTCCACTGCCTAGAGGCTTGTTTAAGACCTTATAATGATTTGATAAGTTTGTACACTTTCTTCTCCCCCTAGCTTCCAAATCCTTCTGTCATTTGCATACAGACTTCTTTATACAAATATCCTTGCAAAAAAGCATTATACACATCAATTTGAAATAACTCCCAACCTTTTGAGGCTGTCAGTGCTATAACAGACCTTACTGTGACCATTTTGCCAAAGGTGAGAAGGTCTCATGATAATCTAACCCCTCTCTTTGACTGTACCCCTTTGTTACTAGCCTTGCCTTAAATCTCTCTACTTCCCCATTTGACTTGAACTTAATTTTGTATACCTATTTTGATCCTTTAGTGGTCTTTCCAGTAGGTAGATCCACTACTTCCCATATTTTATTTTCCTCTAATGCCTTGATTTTTTGCTTCATAGCTTCAATCCATCTAGCATCTTTAACAACTTCCTTGAAGGTTTGTGGTTTAACAACTGATGAGAACTTAGCAAGATAGCACTGATATTTCATTGAGGTGTTTGCATAAGATAGGTAATTTGATATGGGGTAAAGGCAATGTGCCTTTGGTGGATGTGTAACATAATCTTTCAGCAAAATAGGTTGTTTGGATTCTCTAGTTATTTTTCTTCTTTCATCGACAACAAGAATGCTAGTATCTTTTGTAGGAACTTGATCCGATCTTGCTCTAACTCTTCATCTTCAACACCTTGCTCATGCCCCAACCCTCATTTACATCATCTTGTTCATGCTCAACTTCAATGAATGGATGTTCTTTTGTCTCTGTAGGTGCAGGTACTTGAACCTGCTGCATATATGTTGTGTGTGTTGTCTCTACTGGTGTCAAGGGATTATCATCATATAGATGCCTTGACACAATACTTGGAGGTATCATCTCTGCAGAAAGCTCTTGTTTGAAAGGAAAGATTGTCTCTTTGAACACCACATCCCTGCTTATAAAAAACATATTAGAAGACAAATCCAGTAATATGTTGCCCTTTTGGATCTCTGAGAAACCAAGAAGTACTGCTGCCCTTTGTGCAAACTTGTCTTCTTTGACCAACCTTGTAGCATAACACAATCAGCCTAGAACTCTGATGTGTCCAAGAGTTGGCTTCTTCTGATACAATATCTCATAGGGAACCTTACCATTCAAAAATCTAGAAGATAACCTATTTATCAAATAGACTGCTGCTTGCACACACATACCGCAGTACCTTATGGGAATACTAGTCTGAAACCTTAAGGCCATCGCCACATCTAGGATATGTCTGTGCTTACTTTCCACAACTCCATTCTGTTGTGGAGTATATATGAAACTGCTCTGATGTATTATCCCAAAATCATGTAACAATGTATTACCTTGAGAGTTAAAGAACTATGTACCATTGTTTGATCTTATCACCTTAATCATAGTTCCAAAATGATTTTTAACCATGGCCAAAAACTGCTTTAAAACAACAATAACTTCAGATTTTAATTGCAGAAAATAAATTCATGTGTATATAGTATTGTCATCCATAACAGTTAAGAAGTAATGCTTTCTATTAAAAGTAGGCACTTTATAGGGTCCCTAAAGGTCTAGATGTACAAGATTGAATGGCAAATTAGCTCTAAAACTACCGATTGAAAAGTGTAATCTAGACTGCCTTGCCAATGGGCGTACACGACAATCATTTTGTATAGTACTACTAACTTTATTCCTTAAGTCTGCTATATGCTTCATAGTTGTAACAGATGAGTGGCCCAACCTCCTGTACCATAGATTGCCTTCTTCACTGTAATTGCTTACTATAACAACTCTTATTCAAGCAATTCTGTTTGCATCTAAATTTTCCTTAAGAATGCATAAGCCTCCTCTTTCTACTAATACCCTTCACCCTGCCACTGTAAAGATCCTGAAATACATAGAAATCAGGAAAAAATGTGGCAGCACAAGACAACTCTTTGGTCAGCTTTGATATTGACAGTAGATTGAACCTAAAGTTAGGTACATATAAAACATTCTAAACAACATCTTTATCAAACAAGTTCACATTACCAATGTGTGTGATATCAGTTACTTCCCCTGTTGGTAGGTGCACTTTATCAGTTCGAGATGTCCCTACATCATCACAACATTGTAATATTTTTAAGCTAGCAGCAATATGATGAGTAGCACTGGAATCTATGATCCATTCCTTTGGTGTGTGCTCAGACATCAAGCAAGTAACAGTACCTGCAAAGTTGGCATGATTCTCCTTTGTACAATTGGCCTGTTTCTCTCCTGGTTCTTTGTTCAACAGTTCCAAAATTTGCTTATGTTGCTCATCAGTAAAAAAATAGTCGTCTTTGTGTTAAGATGTCCCTGATTAGTTCTAGCTCGCTGCAATGATGAAGATCCTTCCACACTGTTGACTGTTGCAAGAGGTTCTCTTCTCTAGCCATTCGAGTTTCCTGCTCCAAATTTCTTCTTAGGCTTGAAACTATGGGATAGTCAATGATACTTCATCCCACAATGTTCACATTGAAGAAATTGTTTCTTTCCTTTAAATCCTTGGACTCTTCCAGCTTGCATAGGCATATGATCCATTTCATCAGATAGAACAGTAGCTCCAACAGATTGTTGGCTTTCATCTTGAATTATCACCGCATAAACTTGATTGAGATTAGGCGCATTAATCTTCATAAGGATCTGTCGCCTTGATTGATCATAGGAATCATTGAGCCTTCTCAGAAATTGCATAACTCTTTGTTGATGCTTTGTTCCCCATGATCCTTTGATTTTGGACAGCCACAGTCAAAAAAAGGCACCAATACATCATATTCATGCCAAAGCTTCTTTAACCGTGAAATATATCGAAACAGAGTCAGTGCACTGTGATAAGGTTGCAATTTCCCTGTGTAATTGAAAATTCGCGCTCGATTGAATTTGTCTAATCTCTCTCAAAAATCTTCCCAAATGAGGTGAACATCTAATGCATAGACAATTCCACCAAGGAGTTCTGCCGAAACATTGTTCATTATCCATGAAAGGACAATCGCATTATAGGTTTCCCATTGCTCCAGCAAGTCATCTTTGTACGAGTCTCTCTTACACTTTCTAGTGACCGAACCCTAACTTCTTCTTCCCCATAAGTGCAATCCGCATTGACCCTTCTCATAGATCATAATTCTCTTATCCTGTGAACTTTATAGGAACAATTACTGAACTAGGAGTGTCCGTCTATACAGAGGATGAGTGTGGTCGATCACAGCTTCTATCGCTGACGAAGACATATCGCCCTTTGTTGAAGATAACAAGCTTTGAAGTTACTGAGAACAAACAACACAGAAAACTAATTGAATCATATATTAGATCGCATGAGATTCCAGTATCTCCCGCTCTGATACCATGAAGAAACTTGCTTCACAGTTGAGAAGTTCGATTAAGTAACAATGGCAGAAGTTTTTAGAGAGAAGAGGAGAATATTTTCAGAAAAAGGAAATGATATCTCACTAATGTTATTGAGCATCTGAGTATTTATATACATGTATCATGCAACAAACGAACACATGCACTAACAGCACTAACCAACTAACTATTAATTACAACTAACTCTTATACAGCTGGATATAAGCTGGGCATGTACTGATATACAGTCAGCTTCATATATGCCAATACTAACGAACCAAGGCTTATACTCCAACCCTTTGTGAAAGCATAGGTACACTATAATTTGCGTCTCCCGAATGACATGTGACGATAGTGATTAATCTTTCAGTAAGGAGTAAGGACTAAAGACAAAGTGGATTGATATTCATAAATGTATTGCATAGTTAAGGCCATCCATGAGCCGTGTTGTAGCACATGGAACTCCTTGGGAAATCCGATTGGTCTCCAATTATTTGTAAAATCACGTTTAATCCCACTGTTATATGATGATATTTAATTGCACAAAAAAGTTAAAAAGTAAAAGTCTTCTTCTTCTTCTTCTTCTTCTTCTTCTTCCTCCTCTTTTTCTTCTTCCTCCTCCTCCTCCTCCCCCTCCTCCTCTTCCTCCTCTTCTGATTAAGTAGCCCAGCATTGAACTAAAAATGTGTTGATCTGATTGGTTTTGGAATTGAAAGCATAAGCTGCTGAATGTGATTCCTCATCCCTTCGGACATCCGATAAAATTGGAATGATATAGAGAATATTAGCGTGGCCCTTACACAAGGATGACACATGAATCAAGAATTAAAAAATAGTACAGATAACATGATTGTTTACCCCAAAAATGGGTAACAATTAAACTTGTACGTGGTTTAATTTAATATGAATTAATTAGAATTACAGATAGAATAAGTAAAGACAAAATAAATGATCAAACCAATTGCAATATGACGACCATTCCTTTTCTTAGATTAGACAATGGAGTTCGTCCTTGATCGAACCCTCGACACAAGCTCGATCGTGAGTAAAGGACAGGGCAAAGAAGCGATGCTTTGAACCGTACCTAGAGGATAAAAGAAAACCTTGTATTGCCTTGAATTGCATGTTACAGTGTGTCAGACTAAAGAAAACTTTTCCCTTTATATAGTAGGAGAGTTTCAACCCTAATACAAGTCTTAAAAAGGTAAAAATCTGGTTCTCCCGGCAATTTTTGATCCATGATTGATACCGACGGGATTCACGTCATAAAATCTGGTAGAGGGCGAATATTATGGCCCCCTATCCATAATGAATAACCGTCTATCTCGTCTCCCAAGTTCTAGGAGCCGTACTTGATCTGGGGGTACATTGCTTTGACGTGTCCGATCCTAGATACATCATTCGTCTTTTCCTGAGTCTCGACATGAGGAGTTCCCGAGGTCAAGAAGTCATACTCCGTCTGTGCTTCCCCTTCGTTCTTTCATCGTGAAATCGGGAAAGGCATTGCCCCCAATTTTACCCATACACAGATAGTCCCCTCATTTTTTGGAAAGTAGGTTTATGAAAGCGACAGGAAGCGATAAATTAACCTCAGTTTCTTTTTTCGTACTTTACAACCAGGTTGACGGGTCAGCGAAACATCCCATCAGTCACGTTGTTCAGACTTTGAACACGTGTCGGCCACCTATTGACTATCCTCGAACGCAAAAAGTCACACAATGATTACTCTTTCCCTCTATAAAACTCCAACCCTTTTTTTACTTTTTCACTTTTTGATTTCAGAGCTGTTTGATTTACCCTCATATTTCCCACTAAACTCTAAGCTCTTCAAATCTTCATATCGTTTTCCAGATCTTTATATCTTCATCTTTCAATCTTCAAACCTTCAAATCAAATCTTCATATCTTCATCCCCAACTTCAACCTTCATATTTTTCTTCATATCTTCATATTTTCTAAAATTCGATGGCAAAAGCTTCCAAATTCATGCCTCAACAAACCGCCCCTTCGACTTCCAATCCGACTGCAAATGTCGAGGCGTCCGTTCTTGAGGTGGTCCTAGAACCTACTTTGAAGAACTTCGTTCCTAGGGGCTGTTCCATCAAAAACGACTTCAAAGCCGAGAAGGCCTCCAGCAAGCAAGACCGAGGCGAGGGGGTGTGGGTGTATATATCCTCTATCACCGAAGATATACTCCCCATAGCCCGAGTGGATTGCAACTGGGCGGGCAAGGAGGTGGTGGTCGTTCCCGGTCCCAATGAGGACATTACTACCCACGTAAAGGGGTATTTAAGTATCTACACTTACCCCTTCATGCTCGCCCAGGTGGATCCTTTAGTCCTCGGCTTCTGCTAATAGTACGAGGTCTGCCTTGGGAAAATTCATCCATACTTTTAGAGGATCGTAATCCTCCTCCGTCACTTCGTGAACAACACCGAGGCACATTGGTTCACCCTCGACCATCTGCTTCGTCTCTATAGTCCCCGAATCTTCCGGGGGGGG
>MCJB01014711.1:46490-70537 GCA_002018475.1 Nicotiana obtusifolia
GGGGGGGGAGGGAGGGAGGGATGATTAAGCTAGTTCGTCGAGTAACTAAAGCTCCATTCTCGAGTATCGATGAAGATCAAGATCAAGGTTGGCAGGGGAGGTTCATTCGGGTAAAAACCGAAAATCTTATTCCCCTCGAATTTCTACTGTTTCCTGAAAAGTGGAACTCATCAAGTAAGTCTTCTCTTTCTCGAGTGTTTGCTATTTCCTTTTGTTCTTTTTCTAATTTCATGCATCTACCGTCGTGCAGTGATCGCACAAGACCTTAATGTAGTCCCCCACTTCAAGGAGTGGATTGAGGGGATTTGCAAACAAATGTCTTACTTTTAGCGCGAATGGCGCAAGCTCTCGAGAGGCAAGTGGGAGGCCCTTTCCCACGATCAGTCTTCTGCCCGAATAATTAAATTTACATACTTAAATTTTACATTTACTAAGTCTTTTTCCATCTCATAGGCTTGCCCAAGACCATCGAGCTTCGGCCATTGGATGGGGATGAGTCCCCGTCCTTGCTTATGGAACCCTTTGCTTCAGGAATGCCCGAAGCTGCTACAAAGGAGGAGAAAAAGAGAAAACGGAAATCCTCTGCCTCTTCAGAAGCCGAGGTAAAGAAGAAGAAGGTTGCTGTTCGGATCCAAAGAAGCAACAAAAAGAACACCAAAGCTACGGTACCGGGCCCCCGATTCCCTCTTCCAGCTCAAGGATTTTGTTGAGGATGACGACCTTGAGTTCATTGCTCATGAGTCGACCAACAACGAAGGAGTGCAGGCAACGATCGGGGAGGATGGCCAAGGGGTCGATTCCTCTCTAGCTCAGGAACTAAAAGGAGGATCGGAGGCCATGACCTCCCGAGAAGCCGCTCCGGCCCCAAAAGAGGTAGTCAGTGTCATTGAAATTGGGGAGATGCCGTCCCACACAGAGTCCATGTTCAAAGAAGCTCGGGCGGATAAAGAGAAATCAAGCGAGACGGCACCAGGCCCGGATGATGCCCATAACATGTTCTTTGACGAAATGGACATGAGCGCGCTGGAGGACTACTTCGGGCTTGGTCACCTGGAGGTCAAAAAAAAGGACGTGCCATTGGGAGTGGGCGAGCCGAACTCGAGCCCCAAGCTAGTGAGGCTGTTCCCTGCCCCGTGTGTGGATCCCGACTGCAATAGATTTGTCGTTTTACTATCCCGGCAGATGCCTAGGCGCTGTCCACTCTGGTGGGTGTGGCCAGCTACCTTCGTTGCTAGGTGACCGAGGAGGACCAGGAGAAAATGAACGAAGTAGGTACATCGAGCCTCATCAACGAGGCGCAACATGCAGTGAACCGTGTAAGACATATATTCTTTGTATCCTTTGTGAATTTTACTTAGTTTTAGCATCGATTGTACAAGTTTGTGAAGAGGGCTGGACAAGTGGTATGAGGGAAAGCGGCTCGATCGACAAAAAACAAAAGTAGCCTCCATAGAACCTGGCAAAGTCATTATCAATGAAATCCTGAGCAATTCTCGACCAACATATGCGATTCATTCCTGTAAAGATTATAACACACAAGAAGACTCCTTACCGCTCCTTAGGGAGTGGGATGAGTGATACATCTAGCGAGCTCCGGTGAATAATGATAGAAGAAGGACATGTACAGATCTCTCAATGAATAACAAACGAGGCTCTCAAGGACCTCCCGATTCTCCGAGTCGAGTTGGGAAAGGCACAGAGGGAGGCCTCATCCGTGAAATGGGAGCATGCCGAATTGGTCGACAAGTTAAAGATCTTTGAGGCTAAAAAAAATAAGCTACTTGTGGTGACTAATGACGCAACTTCGCAGGTCCAAGAGAAATAGACTTGATCGACCAGCTTTGGGCCGAGGTGGATGAGGTCAAGACCATGGCCAAGGCACTGAAAGGTAGAATGGACCTGCTAGCTTTGAGAAAGGAGGCCACAAAAGAGGAGCTAGCATCGGTCAACGACCAACTCCGGGTAGCAAAAGACAAAGTCAACAAGTGGTTTCGACGAACGACGAGCTCCGGTCACAACTGGCTTCAGCCGCCTCTTAACGAGATGCCTTTGGCCAAGAATATACCGTGTTGAAGTACAAATTAGAGGCGATCTCGGCTGATTCGTCTGAGGTCGATGAAATTTTGGCTTAGTATAAAACCGATGTGGAGGTGGTCGAGGCCCGCTTAAAAACGAAGACCAAGTATGTAAAGCGGCTATCTCGAAGGGAGACCCTTAAGAAGATTCATGCCCACAGTTTTGACCTGTTGATCAAGATCGAAGAAGACAAGAGGCTCGAAGCCGAGGCAAGGGAGATATATGAGCCCGAAGGTTTGGAAGGCTCCAACGACTCCAAAGGTTCGGGTGCTGAGTCGAGCCCCTATGAAGATTAGGCAGAGGTGCCTTAGTTCTTTTTTAGGCTTTTCCTTGTATATTTTCTCTCTTGCTTATTTTGAGGCTGTTTTATCGTGCCTTTGTAAATATTTTTTGAAATGTATAAAATTTTTCCCTTTTTCAATACCATGCTTTTAATTTTCAGTATCTATTTGTAGTGTTTTGTTTGTGCATCATTCTTATTGACTTAGCATAGGACTAAACGTAATATGGGATATTTGTTCTTCGGAGGCCCGAATGGAGACCAATTTCGATGGTAACTCCGGATTACTCGTGGCTTCGAGATTTCGATAAAGTCGAAGGCCTTTTAAGATGCTTAAGTGTTTTAGTCATATATGACGATGTTTTTGCCGAGGGTAACCTTTTAATAGGTTTTAATTACAATGTTTTTGCTGAGGGTAACCTTTTAATAGGTTTTAATTATATATAAGGGATTTACTTTCTGAGTACAGACTTTGGACGCCTCTGAGCCATTTTAGGGTGGCCATAGCCTTTCATATTGGGGCATGGTGCCTTCGGGATTCGATAACCCGGGCCATCTATGGTTTTATTAGACGACAGTCCCCGAGCCAGGGTATCCCGTGGGCTTTAGGTTCTAGGAATTGTTGTGAAGCATCGACTAGCAAAATGCAAAATGCGTAATAATAAAGTTTGAGGGAAGCAAAGTTTCCTTTCATTGTTTTATATGTAAGGTACATAATCGAAGGCGTATAATCCTTGTGCCATGGCTGGAGTGGGCTAGATGGGCACAATTTGTATGATCGTCTGGCCCTTACAACGAATCCTTATCACCAAGCGTCGGCTTTTGACTTATAAAACTTTTCCTTTCTAAGGATCTTAATCTAGGGGTAATGGCCCCCAGTACTTGAGTCTGAACTTGTTACGGCTCGAATACTGTTGGCTCGGTGCAAGCGATCAATGATTCCATTTTAAGGTGAGTCTTCAAAACTAAGGTAGCACATTTTACTATTGCCTCGTTAAAAATCTTGCCGAAAAACCCGCTTCGGGACAAAATCGATTCAAAGGAAAAAGAGTACAACGCGCGCTTTCAGACCTAATAGTCACATTCGCCCTTGGATGAGTACCTGTATACATTAGTCTATAATGTAACTAAATTAAAAAAGGAATTAATTTAGTACCTTAATAGTAGTACCTTTCTCAATTAAGCTTGTACGCCGTTTCCCGATTCTAGTTTATATGAGCCTTTGCCAGTTATTTCGATGACTCTATATGGTCCTTCCAAATTCGGGCCCAGTTTTCCTTCGTTTAGGTTCCTGGTGTGTGGTGTTACCTTTCTCAGTACTAAGTCCCCGTCTTGAAAATGCCGGAGGTTGGCTCTCTGATTATAATACTTCCCTACTCGTTGTTTTTGGCCGGCCAATCGGATGAGGGCGGATCCCGCCTTTCGTCCAATAATTCCAGGCTTGTGACTATGGCCTCGTCGTTCGATACTTCGATAGCATACTGGAACCTGAGGCTCGGTTCCCCTACCTCGACTGTTGTTAAGGCTTCTGCTCCATAGACTAGAGAAAATAGGGTCTCCCCTGTACTCGACTTCAAAGTTGTACTGTAACCCCATAGTACTTGGGCAAGATTTCCTTCCGCTTCCCTTTCAAACTGGACAATCTCTTTTTCAGGTTTTGGAGTATAGTTTTGTTCGTCGATTTCGCTTGTCCGTTCCCACTAGGGTGGTAGGGCATTGATAATATCTTCTTGATCTTGTGGTCTTCGAAAATCTTACTTACCCTACTGCCGATGAACTGTTTTCTATTGTCACAAACGATCTCAGCTGGTATATGCAAATCAACATATTATGTGGTCTCTGATGAAGTCAATGACTTCTTTCTCTCTGACCTTCTCGAACGCCTGAACCTCGACCTATTTGAAAAAATAGTCGGTCATGAATAATATGTAATGGACCTTATCGGGTGCCCATGGCAAGGGACTGACGATATCCATTCCCCACTTCATAAACGGCCACGATGCCAGGATCAGGTGGAGCATCTCTCCCAGTTGATAAATCATCGGGGCGTGTCTTTGGCACTCGTCGCATTTCCTCATGAAGTCTTTCACATCCTTCTCCATTTCATTCCAGTAGTAACCGGCTCTGATTAGCTTCCAAACCAAAGATTCTGCCCCCGAATGGTTCCCGCAAGTTCCCTCGTGAAACTTCTATTATGGCGTATTTGGTCTATTCCGGACCTAAACATCTGGCCAGTGGGCCGAAGAAAGATCTTCTGAACAATGCTCCTTCGACTAAACTAAATCTGGTAGCTTTGGTGCTCAGGGATATCGAATCCTTGGGATCAGATGGTAATTTTCCTGTCCTCAGGTAGTCTATGTTTCTCCAATCCCAAGTCAAACTTGTCGAGTTTACTTCGGCATGGCCTTCTTCTACCATCGAGTTCATTAGCTGCACCACTGTCCCCGAGCTGAATTCGTCGGAATCGACAGACGACCCTAAGTTGGCTAGCGCATCGGCCTCACTGTTTTGATCTTGAGGTACATGCTGCAGAGTCCATTCCTTAAATTGGTGCAGGATTACCTGCAATTTGTCCAAGTACCTCCGCATCCGTTCCTCTTTTACTTCGAACGTTTCGTTGACTTGATTTACAACGAGGAGAGAGTCACATTTGGCTTCTATCACTTTGGCTCCGAGGCTCTTACCTAGTTCCAGACCTGCAATCATGGCATCATTCTCGGGTTCATTGTTAGTCAATTTTACAGTTCTTATAGATTGTCTAATAATGGTACCCGCTGGTGATTTTAGTATGATACCGATCCCCAAACCTTTCGCGTTGGACGCACCGTCCGTGAATAGGGTCCAGATCCTTGAGTTAGTCCCTGAGGTGAGCAGTAATTCCCTTACCGACCTCGCCTATCAAGGTCGGCATAAAGTCGTCCATAAATTCTGCCAAAATCTAAGCTTTTATGGCAGTCCGAGTCGGTACTCGATATTGTATTCGCTAATCTCCACAGCCTATTTGTCCAGCCGGCCCGAGCGCTTGGGCGTGTGCATGATATTACTCGGCGGGTAAGAGGTTACGACACATACAATGGTGGCATTGAAAGTACAGTTTCATTTTCCTAGAAGCACTTAGTAAGGCGAGTGATAACTTTTCCAAGCGAGGATACCTCATTTCGGCATTGCCTAGGTTCTACTAACATAATAAATAGGAAATTGTGTACCGGTTTCCTCCTGGACTAAAACACCACTTATCGCCACCTCGGAGATTGCCAATTAGAGGTATAGTTGTTCATCTGCCTTCGGAGTTTGCAGCAAAGTGGGGCTCAACAGGTATCGCTTGAGTTCCTCCAAATCTTGCTGGCATTTCGGGGTCCAAGAAAAATTCTTCTTCTTTTTTAGTAGCGAGAAGAACTGATGGCTCTTGTCTGATGACCTCAAGATGAACCAGCCCAATGCGGTTATACGCCCGGTCAGTCCTTGAACCACCTTGATATTGTCGACTGAGGTGATGTCCTCTAGGGCCTTTATTTTGTTAGGGTTGATCTCTATTCCCCAATTAGACACCATGAACCCGAGGAATTTGCCCGAATCGACCCCAAATGCACACTTCTCCGGGTTTAGCTTCATGTAGTATTTCCTTAGTATGTTGATGGTTTCCTGAATATAAAGTTCCACTGATTTCCCTATTTGTTCTTTGAACATTCGGTTTAGGCGTTGGTATGTGGCACCGGTGTTTTAATCCGAACGGCATTATGTTATAGCAGTAGTTACCGAATTTTGTTATGAAAGAAGTCTTTTCTTGATTATTCGGGTCCATCCAAATTTGGTTGTACCCGAAGTCGGCATCGATAAAACTGAGTATTTGGTGCCCGACCGTCGCATCGACCATTCAATCGATGTTAGGCAAAGCGAAAGAATCATTCCGGCATTCCTTGTTTAGATCTTTATAATCCACACACATTCTTAGTTTAGTTTCTTTTTAGGTGCTATCACTATGTTAGCTAACCAATTTGGGTATTTAATCTCCTGGATGGATCCTATTTTTAGACGTTTGGATACCTCATCCTTGATGAACCCGTGTTTGATCTCGGACTATGGCCTTCTCTTATGCTTAACCAGATAGGACTTTGGGTCCAAACTCAATTTGTGAGTGGTTACTTCTAGTGGGATCTATGTCATGTCCAAATGGGATCAAGCAAAATAGTCGATGTAGATTTAAGGAAATTAATAAGTTTTTTCTTGAGCTCGTAAGCCCATGCCCAGGTATAATTTTTGATCTGGTAGGTGCTTGACAAGTATAACTTATTGTAACTCCTCGACCGTTGATTTGGTGGTGTCGGTGTCATCGGGAGCGATGAATGATCTCAGGATACTGTAGACTTCCCCATCATCCGCCCTCTACTCTTCGTGTCTCTCCGGTTCGGCTGAGGTCGGTAAAAGTGATTGCTATTTAATCTCTTCTTTTATTAGCTGGTTCTTCTCTCCTCGATGTTGAAACCGCAGGCACTAGGATAACTTCATCGACAACAAACATTTCCTTCGTGGCTGGCTATTCTCCGTAGACCGTTTTGACTCTTTCTGGTGTGGGAAATTTCAGCGCCTGGTGTAAGATCGAAGGTACCGCCCTCATCCTGTGGACCCATGGGCCTTCCGAAGAAAGCATTGTACCTCATTCCCCTTCGATCACATAGAACTTCGTTTCTTGGATCATCCTGGTAATTTTTACCAAAACGTTATATCTCCATTCGTGGTCTCACACGCCATATTGAATCCATTCAATACCTGGACTGCCGGTATGATTTGATCCGATAACCCCATTTGCTTTACGACCCTTGATCTGATGATGTTGGCAGAGTTACGTAAATCAATCAGCACATTTAACCCAAAATTTAATGATAAGTACAGATATTACCAGTGCATCGTTGTGAGGCTGTATGATGCCCTCAGCATCTTCGTCGCTAAACAAAATAGCTCCCTACGGAACGTAATCCCGGGTGCATTTTTCCCTTGTAATAAATACTTTAGTGAGTTTTATCATTGGCCATTGGGGAACTTTGACTCCCCCGATTATCATGTTGATCACGTGCTGAGGTTCCTCTTGTTCGACCTATTTGTCGGCTCCCTGTTTCTGAAGTGGGTTTTGGCTCGCTCACTAAGAAATTCTCGGAGGTGCCCATTATTGAACAGTCGAGCAACTTCTTCTCTTAGATGTCGGCAATCTGCGGTCTTATGACCGTGAATGCCATGATACTTACACATCAAGTTAGGATCTCTCTGGGCTGGGGGGATCTGTGATAGCCGTGGCTGCTTGGTTTCTTCGATGCGCCCTATGGCCGACATGATGCATGCAACATCCATGTTGAAGTTATATTCTGATAATCTTGGTGCTTCCCTACTCCTGAGTGACCTGTGGAAACTGTTCTTGCTCATCAATCCCCGACCACTAGGCCTTCTATTGTTTCTCCTCTTGTTCGTTAATGAGTGACGCCGGTATTCGTTCCCCATATGATCTGAGCTCTACAGTTGATACCGATCTGGGGTCGGTCTTGGCTTCTGATCAATAACTCTCTTAGACCTTTCATCGGTCCTGATTGGATAAACAGATTCAGAAGGGGCCCCGAGTTGGTCGTACTTGACATTGATCTTTGACTGGTATTTATTGTGGATGCCGGCCCAAGTTACCGTCGGGTACTCCACCAAATTTTGTTTTAGCTATTGAGAGGCCACAGAACTTCGGAGGTTGAGCCCATGAGTGAATGCCTGAATGGCCCAATCGTCTGCAACTGGTGGCAGGTCCATCTGCTCCATATGAAATCTTGACACGAACTCCCTGAACATCTCGTTATCCCTTTGTTTGACCTTGAAAAGATCTGACTTTATGGTCTCGACCTTGATGGCTCCGGCATGGGCCTTTACGAAAACATCTGCAAGCATAGCAAACGAGTCAATGGAATTAGGAGGCAAGTTGTGATACCATATCATTGCTCACTTGGACAATGTTTTCCCAAACTTTTTCAGCAACACCAACTCGATTTCGTCATCTTAAAAATCGTTCCCTGTGATCGCGCATGTATAGGAGGTTACATGCTCATTTGGATCCATGGTCCCATTATATTTGGGAATTTCAGGCATACGAAACCTCTTTGAGATCAGCATCGTTGCCGCGCTCGGAAGAATGGGTTTCTGGATAAATATTTTGGAGTTCGGTCCCTTCAATATCGGGGGTGCCCCCGAGATCAGATCGACCCTGGAGTTGTATGTTTCCACTGTTTTGTCGTTGGTCTCAATCATTTTCTCACCTGACTCCACCCGTTTTGTCAATGCTTCGATCATGTTCGTTACCTTTGAAGTTACCTCGGGCTCAGCTTTACCCGGTCTCTTGGTAGTTTGTTCGTCTCTTCGAATGCTTTTCCGGGATTGTTCAGGTTCAACCCTATTGGGGGCGTGGCTTTGATTCTGTGGCTGTACTATTGCCGCTTGTGGAGCCTGTAACATTTGGAAAATCAATCGTAGGATTACCCCATCACCGTCACATTCGGGTGCTTTCCGAGCTGTTGGTCGGGGTCCCTCGCGAATACCGTTTTCAGGACCAGTTGGCAAATTGATGTTGATGGCCAGTTAGCATCGACCGGTCGGCGACTAGGACACTGTTGGGATCAACAGGAAGCACATCATTACTGGGTACCACATTATTATTTTTACCGTGATGGCCTGGCTCAGCGTCAACGTTCAAGTGAGCAGACTGAGAGTTTGATATTTTTACCGATACACAATAATTGTCTTCAGCTTGTTTTAGTCGATTTAATAAGCCAGCAGAAGTCCGCACCGGTAGTGGAAATGTGGAAATAAAGACTAACGCAAAAGTTCTTCAAAAATCTAGCACAAAAGGAAAATATCGTGACTAGATAATTTGTTCGACTCGACTAACGAGAAATAAGGATCACGAGCCGATGTCAGGTTGAAGTCAAATACATGAAGCTTTGTGTTTTAAACATTTCTTTGTACAATATTTTATACATACGTCCAAGTACATACAAAGTAGGTAAAGATCTTAAAGTTCAGTTATGCACGTCCGGACCTTCATGCATAAAATAAATATAAATAATTAATTTGGAATTTAGAATAAAATAAATTTGGATGGAATTCAAATCATAAAATTTAAATCTTGACTTCACTCCGCTTATGAGCTGCGAGTAGACAGAATTTGCCTTTGATACAACGATGGACTTGAGCAAGGTTTCATCTAATTAGGGCCGGCTAAAGCCAAAGGCCATTAAGGCAATGACCTTAGGTCCCCAAAATACTTAGGGTCCCAAAATTTATAAATAATATAAAATTTTTTAATCATTTGATAAAAATAGTTATAGCTAAAAGTTTTACACATCTTAAATTGTAATTACTAGTTAATTCCTGTCTTTAATTCGTCACAACTTAAATCGATCTTCTTACAATGTTAATTTAGAATATTTTTTCTTAATTCTTTGAGTGCCTTTGTAGACATTTTTCAAGCTACTTTGATAAGTAATTATTAAAGTTCGTCCTTAACATTAAATGACTCTTGAAATATATTAGTTACAACAATATTATTTGTTTTAACTTATATTTAGAATTAAAAGTGTTAGAGAAATTGTATAAGTAGAAGAACACACTAATTGGCAAACTCAATCAGGTAAAATATATTAATTCAATTACCGTTAACAATTTCTATATCAGTCGACTCTGTTGAAAAGTTTTTCAAAACAAAATTAATAAAGGTCAACATGATGACATAAGCGAGATTAAACAAATTAATTAGACATTAACAATAATTAAAGCTGATTTTAACTTCTTTAGATTTTGATGAGAGTAAAAATAATCAAAACATTTAAGGATTCACTTTTTATTTTTGCCTTAAGACCCTATATTATGTTGAGCCGCCCAGCATCTAATGTCAGGCAAAAATTGGGAAAACATCATCGAAAACAAAATAAAAGAAAAACAATTGTGCCTATCTAAGGTATTACATTCTAGAATTGGCATTCATTATTTTTACTGGAAGTGGTATTTTCTTCGATGTGACATATTTGATACTTCTTTCTTTTAAGTGAACCTGTTTGACTGGGCATGGAGTTTAAGAAAAAATGAAGACTTTTGGAGTTTGTGGTCCTAAACAAGTTAAAAAGGGGTCCAGAATATTTGTGTAGTTATAAAAGTTTCTCATTAAAGATAGAATTGTAAGTTTAAGCAAAATTATTTTCAAATTTAGAAAGGAGTCATTCTTTTTGGAATGGACCAAAAAGGAAATAGGTTCATATAAACTGGAACGGAGGGAGTATCTTTTTCATACGTTGGTGTTAAATAAAAATTTGGGTTTTACTTTTCCAGAATGTGACATCAGCCAAGCAAATGCAAAGTCCGAAACCAAAATGTGATTCTTTTAGAACCAAGCGACACAAATAGGTTAAAAAGAAAACTGTATATTATTTTATATATGGCGCAGTTATTCATCGCGCTATACCTTAACGGCAGTTTTATCCGTCATAGTATAGCGCAGTGAATACATGCGCTATACATATATAAAAACGTGAGCCTCCATCTTCCCCGACCAAAAACCAGTGCCCTCCCCCTTTCCCCATTCTAGCGGTCCCCCCCTCCATTTTTAAAGAAAAAAACTCAGTGGAGCCCACCCGTCCCCCAAAAAGTGTATCTTCTCGGTATTGTAGCAAGCTTACACCGGATCTAAGGCGTTATCGCGTAGTGGATTGCTCGTTTCGGCCCCCAAATCATCAAATCCTCACCTTTCAAAAAATTATAAATCGAGGTATTCCAACTTACTTTTTGTTAAAACTCAAGTATAAAAAATGCGTATTAGCTGTTTTTTACTATGATCTATATTTTTTCGTGATTGCTTTGTGATTTATTTAATTTATTATTTTTTATCCTGATTAGATTATTATTGTGGTAAAAAATAATAAAATAGATAAATTGTTATTTTATGAATAATTAATAGTTGTCATAAAAAATATTTATTAGTTATTTTTTATTGTGGTATATGTATTTTTGTGATTGTTTTGTGATTAAATTAATTTATTATTTTTGATGGATTAGATTATTTATGTGCTAAACGATTAGTAAAATGATAAATTGTTATTTTATGAATAATTAATGTTATTTATGTGACTTTATTGTTGTTTAGTGCCCTTTAGTGTTATGTTGTACCCGTAATTGTTATTTAGTGCCCGTAATTATAATCTAGTGCCCTTTAGCATAGTAAAATGTAGTGCCTTTTAGTGTTGTATCTTTGTAGTTATTGAAATTAATCATTTAATTATCTGTTAACCCCAAAATTACTTTTAAAAAAATAATAGTTCAAACATAAATTCTCTCGAATGCTAGTCAACAAATGTAAGAAAATAACATAAATAAATAACAATATTTGTCAAACTAAGTATTTTTATATGAATACTTATTAATTATATCATGTATAGTTATAAAATAATAAACCAACACATAAAATAATAAACTAACATATAAAATAATAAACAAATATAGAAAGTAATAAACTAACATACAAAATAATAAAGTAAGATATAAAATAATAACACAAACATATAAAATAATAAACTAACATAGAAAATAAGAAATAAACATATAAAATAATAAACTATTGTATAAAATTATAAACTAACATATAGAATAATTAACTAACATATAAAATAATAAAATAATATATAAAATAATAACCTAACATATAAAATAATAAATTAACATATAAAATAATAAATATAGAAAATGTATCAAAGTAAGTAATAATATAGTAAAAATATCGATTAAATATTAATATAAAAGATATTGCAATATATTTAAAGACTATAAGCAATCAAAAGGAAAAATATTTTAATTAATATTGTTCAATTTAAAGACATCGTCATGGACATTCCCCTGTGCATCCCGGACCTGCATCTCGAGAGCTACTGTTGCTATAGGGCAACCATAGATCTTCATACATTTGGGATGGGTAGTGTTTTTCCCAGACATTTCGCCCCAGACGTATAGACGATATGTGGGAGTTCATTAGGCACCACCCACTCAATCCCCGTATTGTTAGACGCCTTCAGGATATGGGTTTCTACAGGATCATAGAGATTGGTCGGCTCGACTAGGCGTTGATCACGGCTATGATAGAGCAGTGGCGATCGGAGACACACACATTTCATATACCCATCGGCGAGGCTACCATCATGCTTGAGGACGTAGAGGTTCTCTTCGGGCTGTCGGTTGATGGATTACCTGTAGCTTACCCGCATGCTCTTAGAGACCATAGGGGAGTGCATTACCTGCATATGTTGCAGCGACTCACTGGTTTCCAGCCAGCGGAGGAGATTGCATTGAGTGGGGCGAGTTGGTTGCAGCTGATGCCCGTCCGGCAACATCTGGCGGCGATGGATGCGGAGATTACTGATGATTCACCGGTAGAAGGATATCGATCGGCACACGAGATTGTTGTTACTGCTGATGTTTGGTAGTGTACTGTTCCCGAGCACTTCGGGAAACCTAGTCAGCTTGAGATTTCTACATTGTCTGGAGCGGCTAGATGATTTACCTGGTTACAGCTGGGGTATAGCTATTCTAGGTTACTTGTATAGGCAGATGTGTCTGGCGTGCATGGGCACCCAAAGAGACGTTGCCAGATTTTTTCCGCTGTTACAAGTGAAAACATAGTCAATTCCTTTTTTAATTATAACGTACATAGTAAAAACATACCTTAAATTATACGTCCAAAATCTATATTAGATTTGGGCCTGGGAGCGGTTCCTGTTGTTCCAGCCACCTCTACCACCGATGGCTCCGGATGCACCACCTCCACCGTTTTTGCTAGGAGGTGGGTTGATAGGCTAGGCTACGGACGCGAGTTCGAGGCTCGACATCATCTCCCCTATTATAGGGATTTGTTGGATTTGCTTGAAGGCACGCAGGTACATGTATACTTAAGTTTACTTGGCCTGGCTATATATGTGTTGCGTTTACTGACGATACCTGTGTTTAATTAATAGTTTGTATAGAGGCCATACAGCGATTAGATGGTTTGCCCGATTATTGCTCCCGCGGCCGAGCTTTGTGGAAGGAGCTCTTCTATCCCACTGATATGTCTCGATATTGTCGAGCATCATGCCACCGAGCGAGTCCTTCGCCAGTTTGGTCGACTGCAGTTTGTACCTATTCCGCCCACTTGGATTAGGACACATCACCAGCAGGAGGATCGTTCCAAGGTTGACCAGACATACTTGGCTTGGCTAGAGGCCCAGATTGAGGTTTGGGACTAGAGGTATGACCTAATTCCTCCACCCCCTCCACTTGAGCGTACGGATGGCGAGCATTAGTGGGTTGGTATTGCAGTGTTACTCGACTTCTTGTCGGGAATCCCGTTCATCGCGCTGGTGATCGGAATGCATATGCCGGGAGGCATGAGGCACTAATGTGTTATTTGTTATATTTACTTATAGCGTTATATTATCCTTATGTAATTAATATTTTACATGTTATGCAGGCTATTGCCTTACATCAGTTCTACCAGTTGGGACTGCAGATGCTGCGGTATACAAGCAAGGGAGCGACAACTTTGCATGGGTTTAGCCGTCGGGTTACTGATCTTGCTGCCAAGACATTGAGACGTGCCCGAGATGATGAGCGCTTAGGATACGAGGTTGCTTATGTGCCTCTAGAGGAGTACCATCATGGGCCACCAGTGGAGCCTGAACGTGGTAGACGTGGCAGGCGTAGGTAGAGAGGAAGAGGTGTCCCACGAGGTCATGACATGCCGTCGTTCAGCCTTCAGTTGTTGCCAGGGACTTCGCAGGTGACCCCGTCAGCTCCATTATTGATTGCGGGCACGGCCATTACGCGACAAGAGTGGGATTAGTAATTTCCTGATCCCCCAGAGCCATCGACTGTTGCTGATTCTCGTCCGACATGAGAGGTGCATAGTGGGTGATGACTGAATTATGGCTCATCACCGATGGATGCTGAGGATCTCGCACATACTTCATCTACTCTAGTGCACCTCGATGTTCCGACAGAGCCTTGCGGCGCTACTCATGTGCAAGTTTGTTTGTATTACTATTATTTCCATTTGTTTTTATCTCATTGATTATCCAGTAATATCTAAAGCGTTTTATTTTTTTTAAAGACATCGGCATCGCCCGTCACGGAGGCCGCATTGTGCGATACTGAGATGCCGGAGACGGATGATCTTATTCAGGAGCCCACTGAGACTATAGTATGACCATTAAAATTTTGTTTCCTAACACGCACATTTGTAATTATTATTTCATATAGTAAAATGTCTTATTATTCTGTAGGTTACTGCCGACCCACAGGCCGCTTCTACCGAGTCTGTCAGCCTTACCGACGATCATGCTGTAGCTCATCCTCCATAAAGAGGCGACGTGATGAGGATGATCCGTATAGCGTAGATGGACGGGATGGGATGCGCCTCAGGCCAGACAATGCTTTAAAGCATACAGACTATGGGACACATTGACATTTATTATTATTATTTGTATATATGACATTAAATATGTAATAGCAGCATTATTTATGTTTTACATAATTTGCGCATGTGTTTTTATTTCTCAAGATATTTATTAGTTTAACACTTCAACACACACAAAAAAAAAATGACAGCTTAACATAAAATTTAAATTCGGTACCAATTAAAGATAATACATGACACGTACAACATAAAAATAAAATACTACATTTAACGCATCAATATGTTTTGTGTAGTCACTATCGCCCATTATTATGTGCTTCAACCACTTAAATTTTTCCTCCAACCTATATTTTTCTTCTTCTGTGTCACGACCTAATTTCTCCTATAGGTCGTGATGTGCGCCCAACGTTGCCGTTAGACAAGCTAACAGTGAAATAACCGTGTGATTAATTCTTTTAACATTTTTAAAATAGCTGATTTTTTAATTAGTGCATAAATAGGAAATAAAAATTTAATAAGATGAGAGATAAATAATTTTAAGAGCAAATGAGATAAGTAAATATCCCAAAAAAAATATCATCATGTGTCTACTAGCATATTCTCCAAGACCTGGTGTCACAAGTGTATGAGCTACTAGTAGGATATACAAAAATAATACTACATTATTGTCTGAAGTAAAATAGACAGAAGTAAAAACAAAAGAAAGATTTCGGGTGCTGCAGAACGGGTTCGGAAGGCAGCTCACCGCTAAGTCTCGAGGAAGTCAAGGATGCGCACCGGACTGATAACCAGATGCACCTGCCTCAGATCCTGCAAGATCAGTGCAGAAGTGTAGCATGAGTACATAAACAATATGTACCCAGTAAGTATCTAGTCTAACCTCAAATAAGTAGTGATGAGGGATCGACTTCGACACTTACTATGGGCTAACAATAAAATACTGAAATTATAACTAAGCATGGACTATATAAATGCAGCTGAAAACTCAATAACAAGAAATAAATGAATAATTCTTTCACTAATATAAATCCCAAATTAATTTCCATTATTTAACAAATTAATCTCTCAAGCCAATGAAACAATATCAATTATAATTGGGTTACAAGAATTATTACGCATGAATTATGCCGAGGTCGTACGACCCGATCCAACATACAATACATAAACTATGCACTGCAGAGGGTCGAACCGCATGAACCATAGATGCATCTATTCTATTACCGAGGCATTCGACCCCCTCCACAAGAAGAGAAAATACTTTATAAACATCCGATCCAAAGATTATTAAGAGGCTATTATTCAATGAAACACCAATTCTCATTAGCGGTCAAGTAACCCGTCCAAAACTCAAATAAATAAAATTTGACCTTTTAAAATTCCTTTATCAAGTTCCAATATGTTTTAAACAATTAAATTAGCAGGTAGGGTGCAAACTTCGTAGTTTAACATGATTTGGGTCCTAGACTACCCGGACATAAGCATACTTAGTAGCTACGTACGGGCTCTAGTCACCTCGTGCGTACGTAGCCCCCCACAAATAGAAGCACATATTAAATCAATTCACCTATGTGGTTAATTTCCTATTACAAGGTTAGAAAAGGGACTTACCTCGTCTCAAAGCTTACTTTTCGATCCACAATTGTGCTTTAAACCCTCAACTCGGTGCCAAACGACTTGAAACTAGTCAAATATTATATAAATAGTCAATACATGTTCAAAAGTTCATATTCTAACTATTAAAGTAATTTCTCAACCCTAATTGAAGAATTCCTAAATTTACCCCTAGGCCTATGTGCCCCGATTCCGGAAATTTTTGAAGAAAGTTGTTACCCATAACCTCATGAACTCAAATATATGATTTTTACTAAATTTCATAATCATTTTCGTGGTTAAATCCCATTTTTATCAAAAACTTAGGTTTTCCTCAAAAATCCCATAAAGCCTATTATTTTCCATGTTAAATCTACTTATGATTCGTGTATTTAGCTAAAGAATTGATAGGGATCACGTACCTCTTGATGTTGATGGAACCCCTCCCAAAAATGCTCTCAAGATTGTCTAAGACCAAGTGGAAAATGAGGAAAATAAGGCTAAGTCCCGCAATAAAAATTGTTGCACAGGTCGCAGGTGTCGCAATTGCGACACCTTGTTTGCAAATGTGAAGGTCGCAATTGCAACAAAGTCTTCTCAAGTGCGAAGCTAAGCCCCCACTGTCAAGGTCGCATTTGCGACCACAATATCGCAAATACGAAGGGAAGCTGATCGCAAAAATGACTGGAAATCTCGCAAATGCGAGTCCTACCTTGGCAAGGCTTCGTCGCAATTGCGAAGCCTGTCTCGCAAGTGCGAACAAAATCTCGCATTTGCGATACCTGAGACAGCAGCAAAAAAAAACCAAAAAACTAAAGTCTTCCCATCCATTCGAACGCATCCAAAACTCACCCCGAGCCCTCAGGGCTTCGCACCAAACGTCCACACAAGTCTAAAAATATCATACGAACTTGCTCATGCAATTGAAACGCCGGAATAACATCTAAAAGTATGAATATGACGCCAAAATGCATGAATCAAATCATGAAAACTCAAAACGTCTAAAACACATCTGCACGTCGGATTCCTATCAAATCATGTCCAATTGACCTCAAATTTTGCATACAATCCCTAAATGACATTATGGACCTACTTCAACTTTTGGAATCGGAATCCGAACCCGATATCAAAAAGTCCACTCTCTGTCAAACTTCCCAAAAACCTTCAAATTTCCAAGTTTTGCCTAATGACCCCGAAACGACCTACGGACCTCCAAAATCCACATCCGGACGCACTCCTAAGTCCAGAATGACCATGTGGAGCTATTCTCAGGCTCAGAATCCCAAAAGGATATTTATAACTTTAAAATCCACTTCAACTCAAACTTATGAAATTCACCAAAATGCCAACTTTCAATATTGGGCGCCGAAACGTTCCCGGGTCATCCAAAACCCGATCCGAATATACGCCCAAGTCCGAAATCATCATATGACCTTATTGGAATCGTCGAAGCCCGATTCCGAGGTTGTTTACTTAAAACGTGGACCGAAGTCAAACTTATCCTTTTAAGGCCAACCTAAGGAACCAAGTGTTCCGATTTCAACCCGAACCATTCCAAATCCCGAACTAACCACCCCCACAAGTCATAAAACAGTAAGAGCACATACGGGGAGTCTTATTTAGGGGGAACGGGGTTCTGGAAAGCAAATTGACCGGTTGAGTCATTACATTCAGGCTCTTTTAGTTTCTCCTGCAATGCTGCAAATTTCTTGTAGTTTCACGATCTGGAGTTCATATTTCACCGGTCAGATTCCAAATGTTTAGCAAACATGATTTGTAGAATTTCTGATTAATGGGTTCATCATACCATTCATCAAAACCACATTTCTTTTCGTCCTTCCAATGAGAGAATAACACAAGGCTTTTAATTAATATGTTATATAAAAAGTATTAACAAATATTTCTTCCAAGAATAATAACTTACAGCTTGTTTACACATCCAACGTCTGCGCCCCGGATTGCAATTTGACAAACATGGCTTCAAAATCGCATGTTTGCCACAGTAACACCTTGGTACGTAATTGCGTCCAAACATGTCGTAATGCTCGAAAATGGAAAATTAATTGAAAGTTTTTCTATTCGTTTCGTTACGACGCAAATTATAACTAAAATGCGCGAGGTTTTTATAGGCAGCTAAGAGTGATTTTAGGTTACATATAACATATTGGTGAGGCGCTATGTTTCGCGTGATAATGATTCTTTATGGTACAAGTGCGTCCAGCTTTTCCAGGTCATTAGCTTTTTCAGGTCGACATGATAATACTCATAGCCATATTGGTGAGGCGCTATGTTTCTCATGATAATGATTCTTTCGGGTACAAGTTGGTCCAACATTTCATGTCAACAACTTTTTCAGGCAGGTAGGTTTTTTAGGTAGACATGACAATACACATAGCCATATTGGTGAAACGCTATGTTTCGCGTTCATACAGGTCGACGTGCAGCTTAGTTCTTCTTAAATTGAACCAAGAGATCAATATTCAAATACCATTTGAAGAACCAGAATAGCATCCAATTCAGAAATTCCCCTAACATTTAGTAAGTGGTTTACGAAGAGGCAAAAAGGTGAAGGTAGTTCAAAAGATCCAAATGGAACACGTCATAACACAATCGATCCCTACCTTAAAAAAAATATGATAGGTTGCTATACTAATTTGGTTGATGACAAGTGGTATGGTGTTCTGCGTCTATTGGAAAATAATCCTATCAGTATATACACTAATCTCAAAGTTGCAAGGCACATTATTGAGGGTGAAGCACATTCTACAAAGCCTGAAGGTATGCGAATTTGGGGTAAAAAACTACAATGGGTTCCCCTTTACTCAAAATAATATGATTATGAAGTACTATGTCACTAGCATGGGCTTGTTGTACCACAAGCACTGTTTGCAACCTTCCAAACAAACACATACAAAGATGAACCGGAAGTGATTCGGCATTTGATGAAGGAGATTCTAGAGATGGAAAAGGCACTCGTTGTTCATCATGCAATGGATGATCTTAACTACCTGGAAAGAACGGAAGATCAATACTGTGATTTATTAGAAAATGAAAAATTGCATAGAGACAATAATTATCCTGTTTTCCCAGCAGTTGTCGAGTGGGAGGAACTACCTAAGTGTCTCCCACAGACACTGGACGTAGGAGTCCCATATTTTGTTATAGAAATCAAGCAAGTGGTCTTATATATGATAGCGATGAAATATGAGAAATGTGTGTCAATTGGGGCCTAGATTACGATGCCCTTGGTCCCGAAGGGTGCGTACAAGATGTTGACGAAGAAGATGAAAACGGTGATAATGAAATAGTGCCAAACAGCGACGATAATAGTGAATGACAATTGTTTTTTTTATTCCTTGGGGTGTATGTTAAATTGTTATATTGAATCTTTAATTCTAAATATCAATTAGATTTAATCCCATTGGAAACATAATTTTATTTCATACATTTTGCATACCTGAACATTTACATAAATTTAGTACAACAAAATTACTCCAATAAAATACCACGTTTATCCTTGATAATTGGGCACATTGGATGAACTGCCATCTTGAGCTGAATTACCACCACTTCCAAGACTAGGTAAACGACATTTACGGTGGTAGTGTCCTGTGTGGGAATATATGCCACATTTACGCGCATAAACGGTATCACGAACATCCATTTGGTTCTGTATACGCGTTCTTTTTTGCACTTGACGCACACAATCCTTGTTACATAGCATTTTAAATGGTTTCGGCGGCCAATAATGCTTAGTATCCACTGGCTGCAACTATTCACTATAGGTGTTTAAGTATGAAGCATCACTCTATTCTTTATCAACGTATCTCGTTGCCGCGAAACCTGTATGTTGAAAGCACTTCATGGCATGTGAGTATGGAAAGTGATAGATTGACCGTTTTCCATATGAGCATAATCTTCTAGCTTCATTGACAGTGTGTGTGTTATTCCCACAGTTACAATGCAGACCCGTGCGAACTTCAAAAATATTTCGCTCGTTGTAATACTGCAAAAATGAATGCCACTGTGCTCGCTTCCTATATTTCTCAAATCGTTTCATTGGTTGTGGCATAAACTCAACACCCCTTTCCATCAATGACGATGCACCTCAAGATCTTTCAACATATATCTCCGCCATCTGCTTGAATGACATTTGCACCAAGGCAGTGACTGGTAATCCACGTGCAAACTTCAATAACCTATTGAAAGACTCTGATACATTTGTAGTCAGAATTGCCCATCTTCTACCACCATCCGTATGCAAAGTTCACTTGTCAAGCTCATGTCGCATCAACCAACGATAGGCTTCTGGGTCATCTTGCCTAATTAATTCCATCCGCCTCATGAATTTACACTCTTGGTGATCTATTGCAACCATCGACATTAAATCATGCAAGTCCTTGTTCGATAAGCCCTATGGAAGTTTGCCTTCAAGTGCCTAACACGGTAATGGTGGTAGGCATACGGTTCCTGCCATGCACGCAAATTCTTTACAGAACTTAAAATACCCCCATATGCCGATCAGATATTAGACAAATACCTGACGCTGTTTGACAACGTGCTCCTTCAAGTGGTTCAAAAATAATGTCCACATCACTTGGCTTTCGTTGGCGTAAATAGCAAATGCTAGGGGAAATATACTTCCATTAGCATCTACAGCAACGACGATCAACAACTTAATATCATACTTTCCATAGACATGAGTGCCATCTATGGATATTACCGGTTGAAAATGCGCAAAGCTATCAATGGCTAGTTTAAATGTCCGGAACACATATCTGAATATGTATTTTGGTATTCCCGGACTCCGCTCAAGCTTCCATTCAACAACAGTCCGGGGGTTAAAGTGTTGCAATGTAGCCATGTACCTAGGTAGAGCGGCAAATGACTTATCCCAGTTACCATAAACAATTTCAAACGCATGTTTACGCCCGAGAAATGCCTTTCTTTTGGTAATAGAACATCCATATACCTGGTGGACATATGTTATATACTCTTTGATCTTGTACCTTATGGACGCTTCAATGTGTGAAATCAAGACAAGAGAAATCAAGTCAACATTCAAGTTAAAATGATTCCCACTGAATGTGTCCATTTAACAATTGTGGGTGCCAATGTATTTCCTCACAATCCACATATTTGTTTTCAACTTTCTCGCACGCAGCATCCAATTACAACCTTGAAACCATCTACGACAAGTAACCTTGTATACTTCCGGAGATGACTCATGAACCACGATCTCACGACACTCTTTTATTCTGTACATTTCCACCACCCTGCTTAGGTGCGCTTTATCAGCAAGAAGCATGCCCTTTGACATCACCGTTGCTCTAGATTCATCCCACATTGCTATCCGAATTTCGTCAAGATCCCTTGTGAGGGCATAGACATCCGGCATATTTGGCAACTGATCAAGGTAGGGGACATCCCTTGAATGAAACGACACATGGGACTCGTACACTCTTGGTCCAACGAGAGGTGGAGCATGCTCCTTCGTCAAATCAGGTTCATCATTCTCATCCTCATCAACGTCACTTTCATCAGGGAAGGGTGTGTCATCTCCAGACTCGTCAGCATTGTTGTCATAATCACTATCATCTTCCTGACTCTACGCATCTGCCAGATCCCGATTAAATATGTCGTCTTCGGGCTATTGAGTAAGGACATGACCTTCAAGTTGCTCGTTTTCACTGCACAACCAATAAAATAATGAGTTTCATATATTCATCCAAACTTTACGCATAAACATTATTACTTCACTTAGAAATCATACTGTCTTGATATCCCATGATGCACATTATCCTGTTGATGATGACTCCCGGATGGACCACCATGATCCAACTCACCAAAACTAGTCATATTCCAACAGTCCGTTGGTTTATAACTTGTAAAATTCATATCTGGCCGGTACCCCCTGTGGAATACATGAGTGTTAATACAAATTCAATACATAAAAATAAATATCATAACACAAATGAAAATTGAAGTTTACCACTCGGCTTGTGGATTATGAAAACTTGGGGAGAAATTATGTCCTCGCTCCTCATTCGCCCATGGAGATAAGTTTAGATCAGGCCAAACTCTTTCACCCGGAATCTGTTCGGCTAAAACTGCTCCAAAATAACCACCCGATGATTGAGGGATATCCCTACTTTGCAGAATCTCACTATTGCGAACCTCTTTAGCATTGACGTACATTTCCAACAATTTTATCCCAAGAAGTTCCCAGAGTTCATCCGGAGTCCTCAAGAAATCTGTTAGAGTTTCATCGTCTTCGATGATAATCTCAGCATAACAAGCAACCCCTTGCGGAGTAACAGAATACGGATATCTTCCGGTTACTTTAATATTCACCGAACGTTTGCTCACACTCATTTTTTTAACATAACAACGATACCAATCTATCGTACTCCATTGTAAGTGGCAACTTAACATGACAAACAACTATAGCGTACTAAGTTATTCTTCGCTACAACCTCACCCCCCCCCTCCCCCAATATAATGAAACCCTAATTTTTTGCTCTTCGGACATCATGACAAAATGCAAAATAACTCAACAAATAAATATTTCGGAAGACTTGAAGGATTCTGAATGGATTTTTACCAAATTCTGAAAATCCTTAAATAAGAAAAAATCAGTCCAGGGAGTACAATTATTTGATGTATAGAGCATGCATAATAAGCGCTATACCCATATGAATTCTTGGTGGTTCAGTTAAGTGCAGGTGAATTATTGGTGGGGCCATATTTTATATATAACACGGTTATTCACCGCGCTATAAATATATAGTGCATGCATAATAGACGCTATACCCATATGAATTATTGATGGATCAGTTAAGTACAGATAAATTATTGATAGGGCCACATTTTATATATATCGCGATTATATATATCCAAAAGAACCGGACTCACACTACTAGAAACAGCAAAAAAGCGACCAACGTTGGTCTGACAAAAAAAACGACCAACATTGGTCGCAAAACTAGTAAAAAAAAATAAAAAAAATAAACTTAAAGCAATTTGCGACCAGAGTTGGTCACTAAGTGGTCGCAATATCCGTCAACATGTTGACCGAACTGGTCAGACCAATCTGGTCAAAGAAATTTCACAATTTGCGACCAAATTTGGTCGCTAAAGTGGACCCACGTTTACAATTTGCGACCAACGTTGGTCGCATATGTGGAAAATATAAATTTTTCCGATTTTCAGTTTGCGACCAACATTGGTCGCCAAATATAAAGTATAAATATTGGTGACCAACGTCGGTCGCTTATTAAGGGGTAAAATTTGGGAGAGATAAGCGACCAATGTTGGTCGCTTATCTGGAAAATATAAATTAATCAGAATATCTTTTTGCGACCAACGTTGGTCGCAAATGTTAAAGTATATATATTTGCGACCATATTTGGTCGCTTTCATGTCAACATTTTGCCAAAATTAAACTCACTTTTGTATTTACTGCATGTCTAAATAATATAAATGTTAGCCGTTAACGCTTTTGTAATACAAGGGATTAATATGCAGTTAAATTGTACTACGGAGCGTGCGCGCAATACATTTAGTATATATATACTATACTATATTATACTATATATATATATATCGAATATAACTTTAATATATATATATATATATATATAT
>MCJB01014711.1:73319-123296 GCA_002018475.1 Nicotiana obtusifolia
CATATGGTTTCGGATGCTTTTGGGATGCACTTTGGGGGTGATTCTAATGAAAATATTGAACAAACTCCTAATGATGAGGCAAAACGTTTTTTTGAACAATTAGAAGAAGCTAGTCGTCCACTACGCGACGGAAGTCCGCACTCTAAGCTGTCTGTTGTAGTTAGATTACTAAGTATGAAATCTGACTGGAATATTTCTCAAGGAGCCATGGACTCTTTCATCGACCTTATGCGTGAGCTAGTTGACCGTGATGTCGACTTACCTCTTGATTTTTATAAGGCAAAGAGATTGGTTTCTAAGTTAGGACTTTCGTCAATGAGAATTGATTGTTGTGAAGATGGTTGCATGTTATACTATAAAGATGATGCAGGTCTGGACAGTTGTAAATTCTGCGGAAAGCCTCGTTTCAAGAGGCTTTCCAGCGGGAAGATGGTCGCTATCAAGTCGATGCATTATTTACCTCTTATACCTAGGTTAAAGAGGTTATATACGTCGATAAGCTCTGCTCCTCATATGAGATGACACTTTGAAAATAGAAGACCACCCAGTGTTATGTGTCATCCTTCTGATGGAGAAGCTTGGAAGCACTTTGATAGGACGTATCCGGATTATGCTAGTGAACCGAGGAATGTTCGGTTGGGTTTGTGTGCCGATGGCTTCACCCTATTTTCTGTTTCTGCAACACCTTATTCATGTTGGCCTGTCTTTGTTACACCATATAATCTACCACCGGAGTTGTGCATGACTAGTCCATACATATTCTTGAACTGTATTATCCCTGGTCCACGTAATCCAAAAAGCTTAATTGATGTATATTTGCAACCACTGATTGATGAGCTAAAACAATTATGGTATGATGGTGTTGAAACATATGACATATCAACCAAACAAAATTTCAATTTGCGTGCCAATTTAATATGGACAATTAATGATTTTCCTGCGTATGGAATATTGTCTGGGTGGATGACTGCTGGGAAGCTAGCTTGTCCATACTGCATGGAAAATAGTAAAGCGTTCACTTTGAAATATGGCCGAAAGCAATCATGGTTTGATTGTCATCGTCAGTTCTTGCCTCCTGCTCATGAGTTTAGAAGGATGAAAAATGCATTCAGAAAGAATAAAATTGAATGTGATTTTCCACCTCCGATACTTTCAGGAGAGGAAATTTGGGAGAGGGTCCAGAGCTTCAGTAAAGTTACTGAAGCTCCACCTTATAGATTCCTAGGATACGATGTTACTCACAATTGGGTGAAAAGGAGTATATTTTAGGATTTGCCTTATTGGAAGGATAATCTTCTCCGTCACAACCTTGATGTCATGCACATTGAGAAGAACTATTTTGATAATCTGTTCAACACAGTGATGGATGTTAAAGGTAAGACTAAGGATAATGCAAAGGCTAGAATGGACTTGCAAGAATATTGCAGGCGGCCTGAACTACCATTGCAAACAGCACAGATTGGTAAGGTGTTCAAACCCAAAGCAAGTTACACATTCACTTTGGATGAACGACGGCAAATTGATGATTGGGTAGCGAAACTGAAGATGCCTGAGGGTTATGCTTAGAATTTTGGGCGAAAAGTTGATATGGAGGCGGGGAAGTTGAGTCATTTGAAAAGTCATGACTGTCATGTCTTCACTGCCTATTGCATTTAGTGGTTTGCCTGAAAGAATCTGGAAACCCATCACAAAGATCGGTTTGTTCTTCAAAAACATGTGTTCTTCCACGTTAAGGGAAGAAAACCTACTGCAGATGGAACAGAACATTCGTGTCACCTCTTCTAAGCTGGAACAGATATTTCCATGTGAGTTTTTTGATGTGATGGAACATCTTCCAATCCACCTTGTACACGAGGCACGACTTGGAGGGCCCGTTCAATGCAGATGGATGTATCCATTTGAGAGGTAATATTATATGTTTGATGTAATTTTCTGTGTTATTTTAATGTTCTTGGCTAACTTGAAATTATGATAGGACAATCGGCAAATGTAAACAATTCATTAGGCAGAGGAACAGGGTTGAAGGATCTATACGCGAAGCATATCTTGAAAAGGAGACTGCCCATTTTTGCTCTTATTATTTTGAGAGTAATGTGGCATGTGCTAGGAATAGGCCCAACAGGCACAAAGTCTACCTTATGAATAATCTGTCATATCCGCCTATGTCCATATTCAATCAACCAGGCCGATGTTCTAAAGATGTTAGAAAGGGGAGTTTGAGCGATGTGGAGTTCAAGTCAGCTACACTTCACGTGTTGCTAAATTATCCCGAAGTCGTACCATTTCTCAAGTAAGTATTGATTTAGCAGTTATTAAAATATAACAATTACTGTAATTACATCTCAATGCAACTGCTAAAAATGTTTGATGTGTCACAGTCACTTCGTCAGTCAATTTGGCCATGATGCTGTATATACGAGATTTGATACTTGGTTCAAACAATTTGTAAGTTTCTCCTTAAAATATGCTAACACTACATAAATAAATAATATTTGAAAGTTATGCTGACATATGAATTTTTTTTAACAATATGTAGGTAAATAATCCAAATAATAGTGTAAACCAATTTTTGAAAGATATATCTTGGGGACCTGGGGTTGAGGTCAGAACAATGTCTAAGTACGTTGTGAATGGATATAAGTTCCATACCGAGGATTGCTCAAAAAATAAAAATAGCAACAATAGTGGGGTGTGGGTTTAAGGTGCTGATGGCAACCAAGATGGAGATATTGATTACTATGATGTGATCAAAGAAATAATTGAACTAGAATATTCAGGTTGGCCATACAAGAAATTGATACTCTTTAGATATAAGTGATTTGACCCACACCCAACAAGAGGTACTAGAGTCCACAATCAGTACAACATCATTGAGGTTAATCATAAGAGGGAGTATGATCGCTATGATCCTTTCATAATTGCATATAATGTTAGGCAAGTGTATTATGCTCCTTATCCATTGCGGCGGAATAAGTCTGATTGGTGGGTTGTTATAAAAACCAAGCCTGTGGGTAGGGTGAAAGTTGAGAATGTGTTAGATGTTGCATATCAAAACGATATCTTCACTGTTGACCAAATAGTGGACGAAGTTTTAGAAAATGATTTGGAACATCATGAACACATACTGGAAGAATTTGATATTTCCGAAGTAAGAATTACAGAAAACAAAGAAGAAGTATCAACTGATGAAGCTCAAACTACCGAGGAAGAAGAATTCTCGGACGAGGAACTATACGACGATGAGCTTTAAACAGTTGGTTTCTTTAACAACTCTCGTTTATAGCTATATATTTTCTTTATATCTTTCAATCTAAATATGTATTATATTATGCGGATGACAGGCAAGGGTCGAGGTAACGATGATTCTAATAGTTCTCGGGGTCGAGAAAAGGGTAGGAAACAAAGGAGGAGGATAGAAGATTACACTCCAACTTGTCCTACCGTTCCAGAGTTGCCTATGCCTACGTTTTTTCCTCCACCCCAGGGCTATTCTAAGCTGCCCCAGCATCACCAGCCCTACACCTTCGTGCAGACATCGGGTCTTTCATCACAGGGTCCTAGGATTGTACGTCCGACGTACAGTCCAGCTACCGCACATCCACGTGGATGACAGCCATCTGCATCGCATGGACCGCATCGGTCCATGTCACATCCACATGGATCACAGTCATCAGCGCTGCAGCCACTAGGGTCACAGCTACTGGGGTTGCTGCCACTCGGGTCGCAGCCACTCGGGTCACAGCAATCAGTGACATGTCCCATTGCGGCCCATACAGCTGCGTCGCAGGGCTCGCAGCCATCTACATCGGGGACTCCATCTATTACAGGAATTCGCCTGCGAGATTCTAGCTCTGACCCCCCTACACCTTCCACACATGCCTCTGATGCACATCGTTCGGACGGTGATGGTGATGATGACAAGGAGGTGCATCGTGATCAGTATGGCAGGTTTATCATAGTCCCTGAGGGTGACGGGTAAGAGTTATTTGTTATTTTTAACGTTTATTGTTTTGTACGGTTTTACTAAGATATTAATGTGTCTTTTTTTTTTTTAATTACATTAAAGGTTTATACCCAGTAATGTTACTACGAGGATAATCACCCAAGCCACTAGAAAGCTATATGATGGCCCTTATGCGACTTGGAGTGATTTTCCATTCTTGCTTAAGGAGGCAATTTTCAATGAATTTAAGGTATAAATGTTCTTTTAAGTAGTACAATACTTTATATTTGTGATATTTTCATCTAAATACTTAACTTCTGAAATACAGAGCAAGTGTGTATGGGAACACTGCTATAGTGCGGAGGTAGTTGCTAACTTCCATCTTAAGGCTCGCAAGTTGTCGCATTGCTTTTCCAACGCTAGAAGGTCGAACCAGAAGCCCTCCTGGTTGCTTGATCGTCTATGGGATGATCTGCAAAGGCAATGGCTAACCGCAGATTTCTTAAAAAAGAGCGAGCAAGGAAAGAAAGCTCGTGCTTCGGAGAAGGGAGGCTCTCTGCACACTGGAGGTGCGATCAGCCTTGGTTCAATAAAGAGGAAAATGGTACGTTATTGCTTAATTTAATTTTAATTTTCAACGTCTAATCTGTTTATTATCTAAAATTTATGACTTTTCAGGAGAAGAAGTTGGGCCGTCCGATGAGGCAAGATGAGTTATTCAAGCAAACTCATATTGTCAAGAAGAAGAAAGATTCGGATGAAGAAAGGTAGGTCGAGGACCAAGCCTCGGCTGTACATGTAAGTTTTCAATTTTCATTAAGTACTTTGATTTAGTTTTGTATAACTTTTGAATACTAATTCAATGTAATTTTTCTTATAGAGTCGCTTCACAGCTGAGGTTGAAGAATTTGTACGCAGCCAGCCACCATCTTTATCGGGCGACCCAATCCAATCGTCGGACGAGGATGCTGAAAGACTATGGACGCAGACTGCTGGCGGTCCAAAATGGGGGAAGGTATACGGGCTTCCCACTAAGAAATTCCACCGCTACAAGTGTGGAATGCGAGGAATAGGCACTTCCGCACAAGTGGAGCAACTTGATGGGGAGAGCCTCTCCTCTGTGCGGGAGACTGTGGCAAAGCTCATAGCCGAGCTACAAGCCTCCAAGGAAAGAGAAAGGATTAGAGATGCTCAGTACATTGGCATACAAGAGCAGCTCAAATCTCTCTTGGCTTCTGGCGCTTTTCCGATTCTCCGGTCTCGTGAGTCATCGCCAGAGGCTCGCCTTCCCCGTGCTACTTCCTCCCGTCCTTCCCGTTATCATCCCTCCGGTCCTACACAACTACACCCTTTTCCATACCGTCTGCGTGATGAAACTTCATCAGACGATGACGATAATAATGTACAAACTAATCCTTGACTTGTAATAATAGTTAACTTATTTTGGTTAGTTTATGTATAAGTTCTATTGAACTTTATACTTTGTTACTTTTAATGTTGTTGTTGTTGTTTATTGTTGTTGTTGTTGTTGTTTATTGCTGTTGTTGTTTATTATTGTTGTTGTTGTTGTCGTTGTTGTTGTTGTTGTTGTTTATGGCATAAAATGCCATAAACGAATTTGATTTGTTGTTGTTGATGTTGTTGTCGTCGTTGTTGTTGTTGTTTATGGCATAAAATGCCATAAATGAATTTGATTTGTTGTTGTTGATGTTGTTGTCGTCGTTGTTGTTGTCCGTTATGGCATAAAATGCCTGTTTAGGATTTTGGTAAGCTGGCAGGTGGTGTAGCTGCCAAAACAGGCAGCTTCTGGAAAAAATGAACCAAGAAAAGCGACCAACGTTGGTCTCCAGTTGGTCGCTTTTCATTGGAAAAAAAATAATTTTCTGGAAAATAGCGACCAACCTTGGTCGCTATTTAACCCATATTTTAAAACTGTGCAAATATAGCAACCAACATTGGTCGCTTATCATAAAAAAAATATTCTTCAAGGTAGCTACCAAAGTTGGTCGCTATTTTACCTAGATTTTTAAAATCTGGAAATATGGCGACCAACGTTGGTCGCTTATGGTAAAATAAAAAATTTGTTCTTCAATGTAGCGACCAGAGTTGGTCGCTTAATTGAAATAAAAATCATAATATTAATTATATGGCAACCAAAGTTGGTCGCCGTTGTCCAGATTATAATAAATAAAAAAATACCGTTATTTATATTTAGAGACCAACGTTGGTCGCTAATTTAGCGACCAAAGTTGGACGCCATATGTTCTACCCGGAATGTTTGGTCCTTTTACCTTAGAGACCAAAGTTGGTCGCTAATTAGCGACCAACTTTGGTCGCTAAAGTAAAGGGACCAGCTGAATATGGACCAGGCCTGTTTGGTCGCTTTTTGGTCACTTTTTGCCAGATAGAGACCAACTTTGGTCGCTTTTTGTGGTCGCTTTTTTCCTGATTTCTAGTAGTGAAACCACACGCATCTTCGAAGTATTTCCAGACTTCGATAGCAAGATTTCCCTAGCTCACATGATAAATGATTAGTAATTTCAATATTGCAAATGGTGCAACAGTAACATCTTGATGGCCATGTACATTAAATCTGGTCAAAGAATCATCAATAGCAAGTTTACCATTAAGTAATCTCAGTACATGGGAAGGAAAGTTTGAATGGTAATTTTGTTGAAATATTAGTCTGGTTTTTTCTTCTACTAGTTGACCTAGTCTTTAGGAATTAATAATGTTTTTTTTAATTAGTCCAGGTTGTTATGATTTTTTAGGAGTTTATTTGCTTCATGCATTTCATGGACTGATATGGGTCCTATTTTTTGGGTATGTTCTGTTATATATTTGCCTATATATTAGGCTTGAACCTTTGAATGAAAGTATCAGTTCTCCAGTCATTATTTTCTTCACTCTTTACGTCTATCTCTCATATTTCTTCTTCTTTAGCTTCCAACAGTGGTATCAGAGCCAGGTTATCCTGAGAGAGAAAACAAGTGAGGCAGCCAAAATTTCTTTCATCTCATATTTACCAATGCTACAGAAAATAATTTTTGCAAGTAGCTATTCCACGCTTTGATGGTCACTATGATCATTGGAGCATGTTAATGGAGAATTTCATGCGGTCCAAGGAGTATTGGCAGGTCATGGAAAATGGAATTCAGCAGCCAGCAACTGGCACAACTTTGACAGATTCACAAAAAGAAGAACTCGAAGCTAGAAAGCTAAAAGACCCGAAAGCAAAGAACTATCTCTTTCAGGCAATTGATCGTCCCATCTTGGAAAGAATTCTTTGCAAAGAAACTTCCAAACATATTTGGGATTCCATGAAGAAGAAGTATCAAGGCTCTACAAGGGTGAAGCATGCACAACTTCAAGCTTTGAGAAAGGATTTTGAAACACTAGAGATGAAGGAAGGAGAATTTGTCACCAATTATTGTGCTAGAACAATGGAAATCAGCAACAAAATGCGCTTCCACGGTGAGAAGATAGACGATGTTGCCATTGTGGCGAAGATTTTGCGCTCGCTGACACCAAAATATAACTATATGGTCTGCTCAATCGAAGAGTCAAAAGATATAGATGCACTATCTCTTGATGAATTGCAAAGTTCTTTACTGGTTCATGAACAGAAGATGAACAAAAGTTCCACGGTGCAGGAGCAAGCATTGAAGGCTTCTACTAATACTCATTCCAATAACCATAGAGGAAGGGGTAGAGGTAGAGGCCGAGCAAGAGGAAGAGGAGATTGTGGAGGCAGAGATTTCAGCAGAAATTTCAAAGCCAACACTGATCAATTTCAAGGTAAAGGCAGAGGTCGAGACCATGACAAATCCAAGGTAGAATGCTATAGATATCACAGATTTGGTCATTATGCATCAGATTGTTATTCTAGACTGCATAATGATAAAGAAAAGGAAGAAAGTGCCAATTTTGTCGAAAATAAAGAAGTAGAAACTTTGTTTATGGCTGTCCAAGATGGAATAAAACATGAGTCGGATATTTGGTATATAGATACTGGATGTAGTAACCACATGTGTGGAAGTAAATTTTCTTTTTCATCTCTAAATGAAAATTTCCATTCTACTATGGCATTTGGTGATTGTTCTACTATTGAAGTGATGGGGAAATGTAATATCAAGATTAAAACCAAGAATGGTTTTGTTGAAACAATCTCTAATGTGTTGTATGTTCCCGACTTGAAAAGCAACTTACTTAGTGCTGGTCAGTTGCAAGAGAAGGGTTATGTCATCACTATTAAGAAGGGTGAGTATGAAAAATATGATCCTGTGAGAGGAACTATTGCAATAGTTCAAATGAGCTCCAACAGATTATTTCCGCTAAAGATTGATGATATTCAATCTTGTTTGATGGCTGAAGTCAAGGATTCCTAATGGCTGTGGCATTTTCGCTATGGTCATTTGAGTTTTGGAGGATTGAAGACACTCCACCAAAAAAACATGGTCACACGGCTTCCTCCAATCACTGCTCCTTCTAAAATTTGTGAAGAATGTGCTGTTAGCAAACAACCTCGCTCTCTATTTCCTAAAGGAAAGTCATGGAGAGCAAAGGATGTTTTGGAGCTTGTGCATTCAGATCTTTGTGGTCCAATAAACCCAACATCCAATGGAGGTAAAAGATATTTAATCACTTTTACCGATGATTTTTCAAGAAAAACTTGGGTTTATTTTTTGCAAGATAAATCTGATGTTTTTTCAACATTTAAAAGCTTCAAAGTTCGTGTGGAAAATGAAGCAGGAAAAAAATATCAAGACTCTCCGAACAGATCGTGGTGGCGAATATTATTCGCAAGAATTTGAAGGTTTTTGTATAGATCATAGGCATTCGGAGAGAGCTTACAATTGCGTATACATCACAATAGAATGGTGTATCGGAGAGAAAAAACAGAACCATCCTCAACATGGTGAGAAGTTTGTTGGCAAGAGGAAGCGTTCCAAAAATTTTTGGCCCGAGGCGGTAAATTGGAGTATCCATATTTTAAACAGAAGCCCAACTTTTTCTGTTCAAAATATGACACCGGAGGAGGCATGGAATGGCAGAAAACCAACAGTAGATCATTTTAGAATTTTCGGATGCATCGCATATGCTCATGTCGCAGATCAGAAGAGTAAGAAACTTGATGACAAGGCTGAAAAATGTGTTTTTCTTGGTGTAAGCGAATTTTTCAAAGCATATAAATTGTTCAATCCATTGACAAGGAAGATTGTTATTAGTAGGGATGTTGTTTTTGATGAGGAGACACTTGGGATTGGAATGGGCAGCAGCCTACCCAAGTACTCTATGATAGTGACGTTGAACTAGAGAAATTTTCAGCAGCTTGCACACCGGAAAATTCAGCAACTTCAGTAACAATTGCTGTAGAAAATGAAGAAACAACTCGGTCTATTGGGCGTATTAGAAGAAGGCCTGCTTGGATGGAAGATTATGAGGTAACTGGAATTGAAGATCCAATTACTCACTTTGCTTTGTTTTCGGATTGTGATCCTACGTCTTTTGAGAGTGCCGTGAAGGAAGAAAAATGGAGAAAAGCAATGGATGATGAAATTAATGCCATTGAACGAAATGATACTTAGGGGCTGTCTGATCTTCCAAATGGACAGAAAACTATTGGAGTAAAATGGGTCTTCAAAACGAAGTTGAAGGAAAACGGTGAAGTTGACAAGTACAAGGCACGTTTAGTGGCTAAGGGGTACAAGAAAGAATACGGGATCGATTATACAGAAATATTTTCTCCCGTTGCGAGGCATGATACAATCAGATTGATAATTGCATTAGCGGCTCAGAAATCTTAGCCTATTTTCCAGTTAGATGTCAAGTCGGCATTCTTACATGGGTACTTAGAGGAACAAGTATTTGTTGAACAACCCCCAGGTTATGTTAAAATTAGAAATGAGCATAAGGTTTACAAATTGATAAAGGCCCTTTATGGACTAAAACAAGCTCTCCGAGCTTGGTATAGTCGCATTGAGGGGTATTTCTAAAAGTTGGTTTTTCGAAATGTCCTTATGAGCATACACTTTGTTAAGATAGGGGATCAAGGAAAAATGCTCATTATTTGTTTGTATGTTGATGATCTTATATTTACTGGAAATTATGGTGTGATGATTGAAGAATTCAAGAAGTCAATGATGGATGAGTTTGAAATGTCCGATCTCGGATTACTGCATTACTTTCTTGGCATAAAAGTAGTGCAATCTGATGACGGGATCTTCATTTCTCAGAAGAAATATATAGGAGAAATTCTGGAAAGATTTCAGATGAGGGATTGTAATCCTGTTAACACTCCTACAGAGCTTGGTTTGGAGCTACACAAAGATCCTACCGGGAAGAAGGTTGACAACACACTTTACAAACAGGTTGTGGGCAGTTTGATGTATCTCACTGCAACAAGGCCCGACATAATGTATTCTGTGAGTTTAATCAGCACGTACATGGAGAATCCTACAGAAATGCATTTGTCGGCAGCGAAGAGAATTCTCCGTTACTTGCAAGGAACGAGAGACTATGGGATATTTTATAAGAAGAGTGAAAAGTCCACTTTGCTTGGTTATACTGACAGCGATTATGCTGGTGATCAAGATGATAGAAAAAGCACTTCAGGTTACTCTTTTATGTTCGGGTCTGGTGTTATTTCATGGTCAGCTAAGAAGCAACCAATTGTCACGTTTTCTAGTATGGAAGCCGAGTTTGTTGCTGCGACTGCTTGTGCTTGTCAAGCTATTTGGTTGAGGAGACTTCTAGAGGAGTTGAAATTCAAGCAACCAGGAGCTATCAAGATCTTTTGTGACAACAATTCAGCAATCCAACTATCCAAGAATACCGTGCTACATGGAAGAAGCAAGCACATTGATGTGAAGTTTTATTTCTTAAGAGATCTTAGTAATAATGAAACAATTGAATTGATCTATTGCAGGATTGAAGATCAGATTGCGGATATTTTTACCAAGGCTTTGAAGATGGAGTCATTCATGAAACTTAGAAGGCTGCTAGGTGTCTGCACAATTAAAGATGTAAACTGACTGTTAGCGAACATCAGTTTAAGAGGGGGCTGTTGAAATATTAGTCTGGTTTTTTCTTCTATTAGTTGACCTAGTCTTTAGGAATTAATTATGTTTTTTTTAATCAGTCCAGGTTGTTATGATTTTTTAGGAGTTTATTTGCTTTATGCATATCATGGATTGATATGGGTCCTATTTTTTTGGTATGTTCTGTTATATATTTGCCTGTATATTAGGCTTGAACCTTTGAATGAAAGTATCAGTTTTCCAGCCATTGTTTTCTTCACTCTTTACGTCTATATCTCATATTTCTTCTTTTTTAGCTTCCAACAAGTTTACAGTGCCAGATCTTAGAAAGAGTAAGGGAAGAACCTCTTGATTTTCTAAATATTTCCCAAGCTGATTTACTAGTGAAAGATCTAGAAGGATTAGCAAGCCAGATAGGCCGATCGATCATTCTCTTTTGGTGAAATCTTAATGGACTGAATATGAGATACCAGAAATGAGAGGGGAGAGTATCGATCATGAAGTTTATCTAGCATCCATTGGTTGTGAGAGATAAAATCAGCCACTTTTGTCTTTTTGGACTTATTTTCGTGTTGGACTAGCTTAGCAAGAGCACCTTTGTTAGTCCAGTTATCCCACCAAAATGAGAGGTTACCTTTTCCCACTTTCCACAAAATATGATCTTCACAATCCTTCTTGACTTTCATTGGCCTTCTCCAAATGTGTGACTGAGAATAGCTTTTTTTTTCTAGCAACTGTATGATATCTTTTGCAATATTTAGCTTCCAAGAAGAGGGTGAGAAGAGATTTTTGAGATGAAGGAAAAACTAATATCCAAATTCTTTTCTTTTCTATATTACAAATTTCTTTCTCATGTTTTTTTAATTCTTTATATAGTAAGTATTTAAAAAGCATATTACTTTTCATACAACACTAATTTATGTCTCAATTTCAAATAAATTAAAGGCCGACTATATAAATTTTTACTTCTTTACTAAGTTTAATTTTTATCATCGTCATATCAAATAAAATAGAGCACTTAATTACTTCCCATAATGTTCCAAATAATGAAAAGTTCTCTCTAATTGTGTTTTTATAGTTCATTTTCTGACACTATCTCGACCAACTATAAGCCAACTACCAACGGTGTTGGTTAACTAAATATTCAATGTCATCATCTGAATAGACAACTTTTTGTCTAAATATAGTTATAATCTGAAAATAATTTCCTTATTAGTTAATAGAAATTAGTGAGATTTTGTGCTAACAATTTTTATAGTACCGCTGTCCCTAGAGTTTTGATATTAGTAGTATTTGCTTTGTATGTTATTGTGTAACCTAAAAAGTTTGAATTCGTTATCATTTGTTCCGAATTCAAATTTTCAAAAGGAAACAAATTATCCCTTCATGTCATGATTTGACCAATTATATCTTTTTTATTTCAATAGTAAAGTATTTAGCAAAAAATCAGAATAAAAAATTCAAAATAAAAAATCTTTTTACTTTTATTTCTCACTGTAGATCAACTTTTGGTAAAGTTTAGGGCATTTCCTGTAATTTTATTCTTGTACCAAAAAAATATGTACGAAAAAAGAGGAAACAAGTAAAAAGTTATTAAGCATATAATTTATCATCTCTAATGCCAGACGTTAAAATTTTACGTAATTCTTACTATCTTTAATGTTAATAGTTCTATCATCATGAGTTTAGTATTTACATGAACTTGTTACTATATCTTATATTCCTCATTTCAAATCACTAGTCTCAGGTATGCGTTTTGCGCGTGTAATCAACTTTCAATACTATATTATAATTGATGTTGTTCATTTTTTTTTTAATTTCTTTCATATTCGATGCTGTTATAATGGAAATAAATTTATGTACACTAAAAGTTTTGCAATTACTTATATGATAAATTTGTAAAAAAATGGAATTTGATTCTTTAACAAATTAGTTACTAGTTCATTCCAAGTTTTTATCGTCTAACTATAACAATATTTCTATCAAACAAAAAATCTATGTTCAAATAGGATAACAAATAATTGACATTTCACTTATAAAATTTTAGTTAATTTTAAAGTTTCAAATATTAAAAAAATTATTAATTTTTTTCCGATATCAAATTTATTTTTAACGGATAAAAGATTGACCAACATGTCTTATTAGTTTTCTAGTTGAAACGTATCAAAAATATTCGACTTTCGCTGCATGATTGACACCCAAAATTTCAACCATTTTTTCAATATTTTGTATTTTAAATAACGTATAAGTCAATTTGCTAAAAAACCTTTAATTTATAAAATATTGCCTATGAATACACGAAACCTGGAAAACTTTCAAACAGAAGAAGACAAACGAGAAATACCAAAACAAACAGCAGGCGCGTGACAGCACGGCACAGTGGGTCCCGCAAATGAGATCAGCTACTTCCTGGTGCTGGCGCGTGTACAAATCTTCCTCACAAATGTCTCGATGAAAAGACAACATTTGTCCTACTATTTCACCCGCCAACTCCGTAACCTCTTAATATAATCTTTCAAAATTCCTAATTTTTATTAATTCAAAAATTTCAGTATCAATCGACTGTTTATATATATTCGAAAAAATTAATTGGTTTATCTTCCTTGTTTTCAACGAAACTCTGAGAATACTGAGATTGAGAAGGGAAAAAAATAGAGAGAGATTTTGCAGAAGCAGAGAATAGGAAGTGTTCAGTATGTGGAATTAATTTAGATTTTAATATTTAATGATAATGGATATGAAAAAGAATCAAAACGGTGGAAACAGTAGCTATGATTATTCGTTCAAGATTCTGCTAGTTGGAGATTCTGGAGTTGGAAAAAGCAGTCTTCTTCTCAGTTTTATTTCACAGCATCCTCCTCAGCACCTTTCTCCTACTATTGGTATAAAAATTAAACACCCTTTTTATAGTTTTAATCCATTTTGCTTGTGTTTAATTTTGTGCCAGTGGTTGTTCTTGTTCGTGGGGTTTGTTGTTGTTGGTTGTTATTTTACTGAACTAGTTTAGTTCTGTAGGGTTAGCTTCTGAATCCCAAGAATTGGAAAAAATTGATCTTTGTTAGATATATGTCATACTTATGCTTTGTATTTTTTCTGAGTCCCAAGTGGACAGATAACTATTCTCTGGCGTGCTATTTAGAGATTAGCGCGTACTTATTTTGTCCTTAATTTTTAAACTAAAAATCTTAACTTCACGACAATTTAGGACATTTTTGTCCCGAAAAATTTGAAGTGAAAAATTGAAATTCAGGATGCACCGACTAATTCCTAAATAGCAGCCACTTTAGAGTGGCTACCTGTTGTCATTTCTGCTTGTTTGGTTGAGGTTGATTCTACTTATTTCCACTATTTTGTTGACCTGTATGATGTTCTATGGTCCCAATATTAGTTGTTTTAACGGACTTGGATTTGTTTTTAAAGGTTTGACCTTTTAGGAAACTTAGGAGTATTTATAGGAGTACCTTATTTTTTCCAAATACACTTGCTACTTCCATTAGTAGTGCGTTAATTAACTGAAACATTTGAGAACTATTAAAGATCTTAATTATGGGGTGTAGAAAAACCTTAAAAGACAGATAGTATGAATTGGAGCTAGTAATCAATTAGCGTATGTCGTACCTTTGGAAGTTGTTACAGTTGCTCTTTGTATGGGAAAATAGGAATAAATGTGTATTTAACGCACTTTGATACTTATCAATTTTTTTACCTTTTTATACATTTCTATACTAGGATTACGATGACTGACGCATAGACAAGTAAGTCTAGCATTTCTCATTGGCATGAATGAAAGAAGGTATTTGGAGAAGCTTATGAAATGAAAATAATTCAATTTGTGAGAGGTGGGGCTTAAATTTACCATAAATGGTACTGATTACAGAGAATATCAATTGCTTCCTGATATCAAATTAGAATTTGCTCTGCACCTGTAAACTGAGACTCGATAAAAATTTCATCTACGCAAGATCTGACAACTTGAAACTCGTTACATAGTCATTAAACTTGTGTTCTCTTTCCAATTTAAGGTTGTCGTCATTGAGTTTCTCCATGTCGAGCCCCATAACAATAGTCCTACATGCTATGACTTTACCGTTTCTTGCATCATTACAAGGACAAAATCTTATAACCATCATCTCTTTGGTCATAAAAAGCTGACCGTCTGCGGAGATTGAAACGAGAATATTAATCATCATGTTTTTGTTTCCTGTGAAGGAGTAACTCGCAAAACTCTGCAACCACTCTTACCTTGTTCTGTTTTACTTCACAACTTTGAGAAAGGGACAATAATCCCTTGTAATTCCCTGTATGCTGTTTGCTTGACCTCATGTGCTAGTAGCTCGTGCATTCAAAAATATTTAAAAATTATTGTGCAATAGCAATGATAAATTTTCATATGCAAATTGCAGTGGCTGTCCCATTCTTCGTGTGAGGATGCCAATCATTGTCATGATTTAGGTGGCACATATTTTCCCTTTGCACGTCCTTGTTTTGAAGAAGCTAAAATTCCTTCTTATCTCCTAAACATAGTTCAAATACGTTAGCATTTTCTAGTTTTTTCCTCCAAAATCGGACAAGTGTAGACAATAGTTTTCAGTTACCATTGGTAGAATTCTTCTTCAAATAAATCACCTAGTGGTTTTTTATTCTGGTTGAAAAAGATAGATACTGCAGCAATAGACATGCTCCTTAGTTGTTGACTTGTTGTAGAAGTTATGCAATTTTCTTTTCATTTACTTTGTTGTGCTTTTCATATCATTTCATTACAAAAGTTGAAACATGAAAAGGTGAACAAACATATCAAGTTTTCCCTAATTGAGAGGGACAAATGCGTTTCAGTTTATTATTTTGATTACCAAAAGAAATGGAGAAAGCAGATCTCATCTCTCACATTTTATTTTGAAATGTTAAGGCGTGGACTTCAAAATCAGGATGCTAACAGTTGGTGGCAAGAGGTTAAAATTAACAATTTGGGATACAGGTAATAACACTAAGTTTGAGGTTATATATGCTATTATTTTGGGAAACCGTACCAACTTGTTGGGGAAAAAAATCATTTAAATAAAAGCAGTAGAGAGAGGTGTTAGTACTCTTCCTGTTTTACAATTTAAAAGTAAGGCTCGGTTTCTGAGTATAAGTTATCTCCCTGCAGCTGGACAAGAGAGGTTTGGGGCGTTGACAAGCTCGTATTATAGAGGGGCTCACGGAATAATACTAGGTAAGCAATCAGAGTTAATTGCTATTGCTTTGTGAGGATTATTATCAGAACTTTTGAAATTGTTCTTTCATTGACTATATGTGAATACCTTCCTCAAGTTGATCAGGTCCTAGTTGCTTGCTATTATGATAACTAATATCGATCTTTTTTAATCTTAGTGTATGATGTAACAAGGCCAGAGACCTTTAAAAATTTATCAGAAACTTGGGCGAAGGATATAAAGTTTTACTCCACGAATCCTGACTGTATCAAGATGCTAGTTGGGAACAAAGTTGACAGGGTAAGTGTGGCTTATCCTTTTGCATCATCATGAAGTCAAATGTTAGTTAATCCATTCATTTTTATTTGAATACCTAGGATGAGGAGCAAGATGTGGAAGTTAGTGGTTCATAATTTGTATTTTTTTTTAAAAAAAAAATCTTATTTTTGACTTGCAATGAGCTATTAAAAGAGTGATTTCATCAGGAATGGTTTGATGGTCATTCTTAAGTCACAGTCTGTGAACCTAATCTAGAAATGCATGTTGCAACTCAACTCTTCACTTAGATAAATCGGTCAAACCTTTTGAAGTCGAAGTATTTCGCACTTCGCTTTTGACGTCCAAAAATATTGCTAAAGCCATTTATGGTCATCGTTTAATAATTTTATTCATCAATCATGCTCAAGTAATCTCATCTTTAAGAGATATGAACCCAAAAAAGAAAAAAAAGAACTCAAGTTCAGCTGCGATGAATTTGCTCATGTTACTTACATATCCTATTTCCAGGATAGTGAAAGGGCTGTAACTAGAGAAGAAGGCCTGGCATTTGCGAAGGAGCACAATTGTTTATTTCTTGAATGTAGTGCTAGGACAAGAGAAAATGTGCAGCTGTGCTTTAAAGATCTCACAAAGAAGGTGCTCCTCTTAGGCTCTTTTTCTCCACTTTTGTTTAAGATACAGTTGATCGGAGTTTCTTGTGGCGGATGTATTGATGTTCGGTTTGCCAAATAAACAGACACAGGTCGAGGTAAACAAAAAGGGGATAGCAAACATGTGTAATGTCTTATTAGAAAACTACATCCCTCGCGGATTATTTTTCCCCCATTCGTGGGATAACCTTTTAGGCAACTGGATTCCCTACTATAAGTTGGAGCCATATATTCCTTTCTTTTCTTGCAATAAATGCAGAATATCAATATAATCTTCAAATATTGTATATAAGTGGAAACCAAATGGTCTTGTGTTGGATGGGAAAACAGCCATCTGCTCAGTGCCTACTGATCATTTGTTGGACAAATTTTGCTGGAGTTAACCCGGGCGTCATATACGTTAATTGTAGTCCCATTCAAGTTTTATTTCTACTGTCTTGAGCTATAACTATGCACTGTTTATGGAAATTAAACTAATATGTTTTCTGGGGAAAAAAGAAAAAGATACCCAGGGTATGTTTTCAGGCAGATGTTCTGAAAGTTTAAAATACGACACTCTACTCTAATAGAAACGCCGGGCTGGGCGTTTCATTAGTCTGGGGCTTTTGCAATGGAGCAATGGGTGGAGACGTGCTTTAAGTATGGGTAGTGGCTTGCAGCTAGGAATTGTGTTGCTCGGATCCTCCAAAAGTGTTGCAGCATTCATGTCGGATCCTCCAAAAATGCATAACTTTTAGATCATATTTGTCACATTTTAGGAGGACCCAACACGCACTGGGTTGCATTTTTGAAGTACCGAGCAACATAGGCTAGGATCGTTAGTTCCGAGCTTGTGCTTGACCCATTGAGGAGGACATCTTCTTTGGCATCTCTTTTCTCGGATCGTCCATGATGCGATTCCTCATCTTTCAGGATGATTTCAATCGTCCTGAAACACAATATCTCAGCTCTGCAGTTTATCATTCAGAATACATTCTCTGTAGTTGTTGCAGCTTGAATCTGCACACTTTTGCTTAGCGTTTGCTAAATGCTCAAATTTCACGTACAGATACTGGAGGTGCCAAGTCTACAGGAGAAAGGCTCAACAGTAGTGAAGAACCAAATTTTGAAAGAGAAAGGAGCGCAGAAGTCTCAACATAGCGAAAAATGTTGCTCCTAGTTGAGATATATGCTTGCTATACTCATAAACGGGGCGATGCTTGTTACGAGGATTTGCAGTCGAATGACAAGTTCATCGTACAGTCCGGGGAAGGTGCTGTTCTTTTTTTCGCTAGCTATAGCGAGATTATCTTCATGTATCTAGATGTAAAGTTTTTTTTATTTTTCATTTGTTAATCTTTAGAAGAGTGGTTTCATATTAGCGTCTCGCGGGGAGATGTAACAGGTCTTGTACCAAGACGTTTTTGGCTTATAGCAAGTGGTCAAAGATAAAAAATGTAAAAGATCAGTGTCCAATCTTTTTTAAGGATTGGTCGTTTTAGCTTCTATGTCTCGCGGAGAGACGAACAAGCTAAGTTTTGTACCAAAACAAATTTTGGGCTTTATATGAAGTTGTTCAACCTGAAAAATAAGTATATTCTTTGAATGAATTCTTGTTTGTTTGGTATGTCTTGAATTTCAATTTTTTTGTCCCGAGTTGATTTGAAGTTAAAAGTTTTATTTAAAATTCTTAGAATAAAATAAATATTACTGGTTAATTTTTAAATAGTTCTAAAATAATATTCCGAAAATGACTATTTGTGCACTTGTCCTGAATATGGCAAGTCGATGAATATAAAGCTAATAGAACTTGAAGTGAGACTGTTTAATTAGGCCAATGATTATATTTATAACACATTCGTTAGAATTACCATGATATAGGCAGTGAAATTAATGACAAACCTCACACAACAATTTATATTTTTAAGTCATAAATCATTAAGCTTATATTTTTCGTAGCGCGACGTAGCAGAATAAGTTACTCAATAGCAATTTAACTGAACAGATGGACCAAAACGCCGCGGAAGATTAATTATTCTAATTCTTTGAAACTATTATACAGCTATAAGAACTACAAGGGGTACCGTTCTTTGATCTGCACTACCTATTTCAGCTTAATACTCATTAATTTCATTTATGGAGGATCCGTTTAGCCCAACACTGTATCCGGATCCGCTCTTTACATTAAATAATTTAATGTTAAAACTAAAGTAAAAACGTATATAGCATATCCATGGTTAAGTAGTAAATATGTGTATGCAATATGAGCATATATATCTTGCATTTATTGATTTGGTATAAACACCAGGTGCAAATAAATTTTATCCTACTTAATTTTGAGTTTTGATGAACCCCTCTATGAAGTGAAGATGCGCGTGATGTGAGCTATCCTTCAACTTCATTATACAATAAAAAGATTTATCTTACCAATATAAAAAAAATTAATATATTTTAACTTGTTATAATGGAATATCTATCTTATTTTTCAAATTACATATCATTTGTTATTGATAATTCATAATAAGTGTAAAAGTTATATATAATTATTTTTAAGTAATTTGATTGTGTAAATTTTCTTGCACTGTGATTATAAAAGTTAAATGCATAATAAAACGTAAGTGTAATATAGTACATCTCAATGTTGTTAGTCTTTTTTTTTTCTATTTTCCTTTTTTCCTATTTAAGAATTCAGCAATACATTTGTCGTCTTTGCTGCAGCTACGTGGAGAAGACGATTATATTGTGAGAAAGATAATTACAATGAGCAATCTTGGATGGCAAAATGACATATCTAGCTAGTCTAGTAATTTTGTCTTCTTTGTAAAAAAATTTAAAAAAAATAATCGTTCTCTTTTCATAAGCATCGTTATGGTCATCTCAAGGAAATATAATATTCGCAAAAGTTGATATCCTATCGATAACAAATAAGTAGCTAGCTTATATAAGGGTCTGCAGGCTCCAGCAAATATATAGTTGTATACTGCTTGCTTATTATTAGAGAAAAACAATGCTCTGAAAGAGAAAGCTATAAAGAATTTCTCATCTTTTTTGCCTCTTTTCTCTCAGCATTTTTCTTCTTTAACTCCTCCTTTTCACAGAATACAACGTTTCTAAACCTATATATTAAAACCCCCTTTGTATCTCTAGCTTCATTAATCATCATAATTATAGTGAGATTAATAAGTTATTAAGGAGAATATAATCAATGAGGGGATCACCAATATGGCTGTTTCTCTCTTTGGTTCTTTGCACTTTGCTTTCCATGCAAGCCATTATTGGAGAAGAAATTTTTCTTGAATGGCATGTTGCTCAAGACAATAACATCAAACCAGTCTCTGTGGATCAACCAGTATGATTCAAAACTCTTCAATTTTTTCTTTCTTTATAACTTGATTGGTATTCTATGTTAGTCAACAAAGAGGCAAATTTAGGACATGTTTTGTCGATTCAACTTAACCAAGTATATGTGTGTGGATATACATAGAATATAATTCTTTTTTTTAATATGATAAATATACACGACGTATATTCAGAATATTTAATTTTATAATATAAAATATACCATATATTTATTGTATAAATATTATATATTTAGAGCATATTATAATTGTGTAAATATTATATAATATTACTATTATATATAAAGTAAAGAAAAGATTCATGAATGCTTCACGTTGAATAAGGCCTTTCATTTTCTTTATTGATTGAATTTTTTGGAAGGGAGAGAATATAGTGAAACGGAAGAGAAAACCATGGCATAAATGATTTTTAAATTTGTTATGACAAATTTATACAAAGAATATAACATAAATCTTTATTTATTATATAAAGATACCATGAATCTGCAACTGTTATATTCAAATATAAAAAATTATAAAATTATTAAATAAAAAATATGTGGTTATACAATATATGTTTTACACATATTTACTGAATTTAAGTTTCATTACATGCATATATACTTATAGATCTAAATGTCCAAACAATTAAGAAAAAATTTAAACCCCCAAAAAATTGAGTTTTTCATATTTTCATTACCATATAGATGAGAGAGAAACATTTAACGAGGAAGAAGGGATTAAAAATAAATCCTTGATTTAGTGAATTCTATTTATTTTCTAAACCTGCCCAAATCCTAAAAAAATCTTTCATTATTAAAATAAACCACAAGTGATGTTATTTATATAAACTAGTTTTTATGTACGTGCCTCGTACGTATAATACTCCAAAAAAGATGGAAGAACATCAAAGTACACATACTATGGTGTTAGAAAGGTAATTTTTAACCAGAAAATTGTTAATATAAGACTGTGAATGCTTATAACCAGAAAAGTGTTAAAATTTTGTAACTAATAAAAACATTAAAGACTCTACTCTTTTAGCTATTCAAACCATATATGTTTCGTTATCGCTATTACTTTTTAGTTACTTAAATGTTTCGTTATCACTATTAGTTTTTATGTGTAATCTTGATTTTGTACATTTTCAGGTGATAACTATCAATGGTAAGTTTCCTGGGCCTCTTCTCAACGCCTCCACCAATGATAATATTCATGTCAATGTGTTCAACGATATGGATCAATATCCTGTTCTCATTACATGGTAAATTTTCTTCTTTAATTTACTACCCCGACGTATTCAATTAATTTTCTGTTTACGTTACTGCTAATTAAGTAGACACTTCTAATTCTTTGTATTTACTGTTTCATCACCATGGAGGGGTCGGTTATAATTGTTTTGATAAGGCACATAGAATGCCACTTGACCTTGTAGTCAAATCTCTCTCACACACCTTCTGATTATAAAAATAATTTTATACATTCAAACTTTTTAGAAGTGTGTCCATTACACACCATTTTAACTATGTAACATCCGTGTGTTATTCACATAACTTAGGCGCGTGAATGCAAAAAAGACAGTTACGTCATAAATTTTATTTCACTTTTTATTGTTTCCTTTTTACACCAATTTAAGAAAAGAAAAAAAAAAAACCTCCCACTCTTGTCTTCTTCCCCGCCCCACCCCTCGTCCCAAAACATTCCCCCCCTCCACCGCAGCATCTCATTGTCTAACTCCATCTAATTGCATCAATTCAGTTACGAAATATACACAAAAGGACGTTACGTGGGTCCCTTTCCTAAAAACGTCCTCAATCACATGTGTAAACACAACTTGCCAGAGACCTTTCCGCAACTAAACCCCTCGCCCCTCTCATCTTCCATTGTCGAAGTAATGCAGCAGCCATATCCAATTGGGTTTTCAGAAAATTATTTATTTTTGTTAGATTTTCTAAAAAGCTTGAAAATTCAACCGGATTTTGTTAATTTTGGATTGTTGAACTGAACTTGTAACTCGATTTTGATTGACTAGTTAAGGTTACTTGGTAATCTCTTCCAATTTGTGGCAGAGTGTTGAAAATTCAATTAAGACGCTACTTGATAATTTTTACCCATTTATTTGTTTATGAATCGATCCAGAAAGGAATAGTAATTAAAAAGTTTTAAAAGTTCTTTTTCTTTTGTCTTCCTGAAAATCTTTCTCACGAACAATGATAGTGGCAGCCATGTGGGAAGATGAAGAAGGGGGTATATATGTAATTTTAAATGTGTTTTTATTTTTTAAGTTAATAACATATGAGCATATTGGTGCGTGATACACACACCTTTTGTGAAACTGGTAAAGCACAAAAGTGGTGTGTAATCGATACACTTTTGAAAGGTTTGGGTGTATAAAAATATTTTCGTGTTCAACAGGTGTATAACAAGTACTCGAGGGCAAATTCAGATGATATTTTATCTATTTTACCTTTTGATAATCTAGTTGGATTTGACATTTCATCTTAAATCTACGTAAGATTTAGTTAATCGACTTCAACTCTTTTGATTAGGCTTAGTGATTTATTGATTAAAATTATTTATAAACTTTAAACTTTACATATTTTCCTTAATGACATACTCTTATAAACAAAAAAATGTCATGTTTTGTTTAATACCACAGATCTTAGAAATAATTTTAATAATTGTCAAAAGTTTTCCTCTCTTCATTTTTAAATTTTTGTAACTATCAACCCTCCTTCCCCTAAGGGCATGAACTTATATTACAATATCCAAATGTATAATACTGCATCAAAATTAGTACCTAGTAGAGTAGGACTTAACAAATTTAAGAGAAAAAAAAATCAATGCATAGTGGCATAGTTCTTCTTCGGAAAAAGAATTGAAGAGAATATTCATTACTGGATTTGACTCTGTCATTTTAAGATGGATTGGGTTAAACGTTTTCTTGTACTAACGTACAATGCATGAAGAAAGACAGCAATTAACTATAGGGAAATTCTAACAAAATAACAACATCAATGCTCTACCAGAGACGGCAAGTCTTTTACATATGTAGGCTAATCAATAAATGTCTATCAAAATAAAATTATATGTAATTATCTTTTAAATGATATAATTTTATAAGTATTTCTTACATTGTCAGTGCAGCTATTCTCTACTAGTTGAGAATAGGTCTTAGACTTCTTGAGAATTATTATTATTATTATTATTATTATTATTATTATTATTATTATTATTATTATTATTATTATTTACTTTCAGTTCTATTAAGAAAGAAATGATGATTCATATCAGTAGCGGATGCAGGTTTCCGCTAAGGGGTTCAAAAAAGAAAATGAAAAGGTGTAGCAAGCGGGAACTGAACCAACAACCTCATAACGATTTTGCATCCCCTTGAACACTGAGCTATTCTTTTAGGGCATAAGAAGGACATTCAAAATATAATATATAGAGGCACAAAACGAATTTTACCTTATATGTACAGTGTAATTTTCCGGCGAAAGGGTTTGGGTGAACTTCCTTCCAGCTCCTTTCGCCGGAAAAGTTGCCTTGTTGTATGCATAAAACTGAAACTCAAAAAAAAAAAAAATATTACTACTCTATAAAAAACTATAACAAGGCAAGTTTTCATTTTTGAAAATTTACTAATGAGAATATTGGGCGGATAGGAATGGGATCCAGCAGAGGCACAACTCGTGGCAAGACGGAGTTTCGGGTACCAACTGTGCGATCCAGCCCGGTACCAATTGGACATATGAGTTTCAATTGAAAGACCAAATTGGAAGCTTCTTCTATTTCCCAAGCGTATATTTCGAAAAGGCTGGTGGAGGATTCGGCCCAATTCGAGTAAACAATCGGGTCGTGGTCCAACCCCCGTTTGCTGAGCCCGAAGGTGATTTCGATCTCCTAATTGGTGATTGGTATGAAGATAGCTTCCAGGTAAATATTACTCTTTGTTTCACTTTACATGACCTTATTTTACTTTTACTCTGTTGAAAAAATGACCTTCTCTAAAATTCAAAATTATTTAACTTAAAGTCATCATTTTATTTTATGAAAAGTTTGTAGTTACACAAATTAGTACTCCTATCACATGTTTTAGATCATAAATCTAAAAAAAGTTTCATTTCTCTCTTAAATTTTGTGCATAATAAAAAATATTCATCTAAAATAAAATAGAGGGAATAGTATTTAGAAATAACAATATGAATTTAGGCAAAAATAATGGGAAAAAAGCCTTAAACAACTATTTATTTGCAAGATTCTCATTTTAGGAAAAAAACTCATAATATACTTAAGGTTCCATTGACAGACCTTAAAATTAAGACAAAACCTCATGTATATCAAAAGTGAAGATCACTTGTCCTACATTATAATTTTCTTGAAAATTGAGGTGTACGTTTTTTGTTACCTAAATAAAAGTTATTAAAATTTTTTGGACTTGTGAAAAAAACGATAGGTTATTAGAGACAAGTTGGCACATGAGGGCTACAACAATACTCCAAATATAATGCTTATGAATGGGAAAGGCTCATATTTGGACCCAAAAGCAAAATCCAATGAATCCTTCACAGTACAACGAGGTAATAAGCCCAATCTTTCTCTCCCGTGACACTGTATTAGGGATCTTTACACAAACAGCCGCACACTTTTTCTAGTCGATATATATATGCTGGTACATATATTATCGAAATCTTTTATGGTTCCAGGTAAAACGTACAGATTGAGGATTTCAAATGTGGGAAGTGAATGGAGTTTAAATTTTAGGATCCAAAATCATAGCATGCTATTGGTCGAGAGCGAAGGATCGTATACCAATCAAATTACGTTGGATTCGCTCGACGTCCACGTGGGCCAATCCTACTCTGTTCTCGTCACAGCTGATCAAGATACTGCTGATTATTACATAGTTGCAACTGCAAAAATGGCAAATTCAACTCAGCTTAAAACTCTTGAGGTCGTTGGTGTGTTGCATTATGAGAATTCTACCAAACCTGCTGATGGGCCTCTTCCAAATGGGCCTGACCCATTTGATGTGAATTTCTCTATCAGTCAAGCTAGATCCATCAGGTAGGCCCATCTAAAAAAAATCACTTTTGCATATCATAGCCTGTTTGAACAAGCTTCTTTTTAGCCGAAAGTATTTTTCTAGTCAAAAGTGCCTTTTTCCAAAGTTAAGGCGTTCGACCAAGCTTTTAGAAGGAAAAAAGTATTTTTTGGTAGAATCAGAAGCAAGTTTTGAGAAGCAGAAAAAAGTAGCTTCTCACAAAAAAATACTTTTTTAAAAAGCACTTTTGAGAAGAATACACTTAGAAACACTTTTTAAAAGATTGGCCAAATATTAATTGCTGCTCAAAAGTAATTTTTTAATTAATTAGCCAAATACAAACTGCTTTTCACCAACAATATTTGAGAAAAACACTTTTCAAATAAGTTGATTTTAAAAGCTTGGCTAAACAAGTTGGATTAAGAATCTTTACACAAATAGTCGGCCGGATTTACTATTTAATTTTTTGAGCCGGTATATATACACAATTATACCCATATTATACATATACTATACATCTACGGGCTATTTTTAGTTTAAACGATTGGGTGAGCGACTATACTGATTAATTCGTCTTAATTGTTTCCCCTAGGTGGAATTTGACAACAGGTGCAGCAAGGCCTAATCCACAAGGGTCATTTAATGTATCAAATGTGACATTATCACAAACTTTTGTTCTCCAAAATTCAGTGAGCAAAAAGAATGGTATGACTAATTATGCTATTAACAATGTCTCTTATGCTACACCACAAACGCCATTAAAATTGGCGGATTATTACCTTAACGGTGGCGCCGGAGTTTACGAGCTCGATAAATTTCCGGCGAACAGTAGCCTACCGGAGACTGTTTATGGTACGTTTGTTGTCTCCGGCGAACACAAAGGGTGGCTGGAAATTGTCTTTAAGAATGAGTTACAAGTCATCGATTCTTGGCACTTGGATGGATTTGGCTTCTTTGTTGTTGGGTGAGTATTAAAAACCGGTTCATTCATTTTTGATTCTGACTAATCCAAATTCGTGTCAATAAATTAAAACACTTCCTATCAAAAGTGACTTTATTAAGACTCTAACTTGAGATTGGGATACTCACGACAATCTTTAATTTAGTGGTGAACCTTTTTTTTCTAATAACAACAACGTTACAAAATTACTTTTTTTCATACTAAAATAATTGAACTTTATCCATTTTAATAGTGAGGTCACAGTTCTTTTTGGTCACATACACTGGCTTAACTTCATCCACTATAACAATAAAGTCATCTTAACCATAGGTTGTCAATAGTGAATATAGTTTGGTGGGTTACCATTATAATGAGTATAGTATAATTGCTTTAATGGAAAATAATAGTTTGTAACTTTATAGTTATAATGGATACAATGTAGTAAATCAATGTTATAGTTGATATTTGATAACATTTTGTTACTTTAATATAACTAAAAAATAGTTCTGTGATTTTATTAATACAATGAATAAAATTCAATAATCATACGTCAAATTAATCCTAAAACATTTGTAAGATAAGAATTATCCCATGATTTTTTAAATTAAATATATATTTTATAATTATTTTGACATCTTGCTATCTTTTTTGCTCTTGGAATCTCAGATATGGTTCTGGAAATTGGACTCCTAAATCGCGTCGTACGTATAATCTTTATGATCCTGTTGTTCGTTCTACCGTTCAGGTAATTAGTTTTCTTTTTCTCTTAACAAAACCTATCAAATTCCAAGCACTTTGGCAATGCTAAAACAACATCATATTATTGAACATTTTTCATAGGTGTATCCAAAAGGATGGACAGCAGTATATGTGTATTTAGACAATCCAGGGATGTGGAATTTAAGGTCACAAAATTTGAAACATTGGTTCTTAGGACAAGAGCTTTATATCAGAGTTTATGACTCTGATCCTAATCCTGCAAAAGAACATCTTCCCCCTAAAAATCTACTTTATTGTGGTTAGTTCCTATGTAAATTTCTTTTCTGTTTATCTTATTTTCTTCTCTTTTTCTTTGAAAAAATCAAAATGTGGTTTTGCAAAGAAAATATATATGGTGTTATTTTATTTGATGTTTTTTTGGAAATTATAGGGAGTGTGCAGGCGCCCCCTTCAGCACCACCACCAAGTCCAAAGCCAGTACCCGCGCCTCCAGCTCCAGCATCCCCATCGTCTGCTCCTACTACTATTACTATAAAAAGGCAATGGTAATTTATTCATCTATTGTGACATTTACAATTTTTTATTTTCATTCAATTTGTCACATTTGTTTTTCTTTCCTTTAATTGTGTTGGTTTTTAACTATGTTGACAGGTTTAATATTATTGGGGCTATCTTTGTGCTTTTGATCATATGGGATGGGAGCTGGTGCTTATAAGTGACATGCAAACTAGCCTGTCATTTTCTTTGTTCTTTCTTACTTAGTATGTTATTCTTTTTCTTTTTTCCTTTTTCTTATAATTAATATATTTAAATTATATATACAATTTAGTATAAAGAATTTTTTACATTATTATCAGAACTTTTTCTTTTTAAATTTTGGGGTTATACATATACATAGAAATGCTCAGGCATGGATACCACTATCTGCTGATATATGAGTTGTAATTCATCAAAATAAAGCATTATTTAAAGGCAGATAGCATGACAGACACCTCTACTTATTCGCCTTTGACATCTCGGTCCCCCTACTTTACATTGACCAACTAAATTGCTCTATACTTCTTCACTACTCGTACAGGGAAGGTGGAAGAAATGAAGTCTCTCTTTTTGTTTGGGGGGAGCAGAGCAGTCAAAGAATGAACCAAAGCAAATGATTGTTCTAGAATGGCTATTCCTCACAATTGCTCCTTGTGATGCAACGGAACTATGGCAATCGAAATCTACAATCTACTTAATATAATATAGACATATAATCTAGATAGAAATTAAAAATGAAACTAATCTTTGATCTGGAATCAAAGAAAGATAATAAATGGCTCTTATGATGTGACTTGGAAGAAAGGTTTCTCTGCATAGGAAGGAATAACAATTTATTCCTATAATTTTTTATATAGAAAATCTAGTAACAAGAAGATTTAATCGGAAATATCGATAAATTCTTGTGGAGTCCAAAACAGAAAAATGGATTAAAAAAAATTGCCTTAGTTATTAACTAAGTTCGGGAAAATCAAAATTTGCATAAGTTATAGGTATAGCTCAGGAGATGAGATTGGATCTGCATCAACTGGAACTAAAGAAGCTTCGGGGTCTTTCAGGGTAAAGCGGCGCATAAAAAAGGGCTGGCCCGTCAAAAGTCTGGTTCTTTCGCGAACGAAGTTCGGAATCAACAAGGGTTTGTATAACGAATGGAGTGTATAACTAGGGCAACAACCCCACTTTTTTGTTCATAACGAGGGAGAGACAGAATGGAGTTCTTCATGAAGTTCAAAACAAAGGAATAAAAAAATATTTCTCTATGGCCTCCTCGTTTTGAGACATTTTGGCTTGGGGGCCAACTAATAGTAATTTCTATTAGGTTCCACATTTTTTTCTTTCCATACTGCCCCATCCTTGTAGCTAGATCAAGAAAGAACCTTTGGATCGAGATCCACAACTATGGATTCCAATTATTCTTTTTTTATTTGCTTCTCGTATCGACCAATTAGAAGAGATGTCAACCGGCAACCGTATTTGGAAACAACGATTAGTGGAGCTTGCATTTGTGGGAGCTGAGGCCACATTCACTACCATCGCAGTCTGGGTCCAACTAGAAGGCCTTCCTATTGAATTTTATTAGAGACATGACCACATTGAATAGGCTAGGAAAGGAAAGGAATCGAATCTTCGCGTGGACAAAGAGATCAACGGGATTCCCTTCTTTGTTTTTTTTTTATTCGAAGGGGAAGGGCCCATTGAGTTCTTAAGAATCATAATGGTAGAGCATAGCATTTCCAAGGCTGAGATTGAGGGTTCAAGTCCCTCCTTCCGCTCCTGGCTTAGTCTCCCTCCACTAAAACGGGCTGGAATGCCTGTATGCCTAATCTATGCAGAATGGGTGCTCTATTCAACAATACAGAATGTCTGCATAACTTCTTGAAGGATTTCACATATTGGCACGTTCATGATGCTTTATAATCAAAAGGCCGTAAAGTAAAGAAGACCTATGCACTTCCGTATCTTGTTCGTTCTGGAAACACGTCTTCCTGTTCCATCTTTTCTCGAATCTCCTTTAACGAAAGAAATAGAAGCTCGAGAAGGAATATCAAACTTCTTATGCTTTTTTTATCACCGAGCTTAGACCATGTCTCCCGAACAATCTCAGTACATATGGTGCAAGACGATTCCACATATCGAGGTCAGACGCACGACTAGAAGAAAGAGATCTTTCTATTGATAGGAATGGCGGAATGCTCTCCAAGCCAATTTACTTGAGTGAGACAGAGGAGAGAATATGTTAGGAAAGGAAAGGAATGGAATGGAATCTTTGCGTGGCAAAGAGAGAGAAGAGAGGGCTAGGTCAACCTTATGGATAGCGTAGCATAAGGACGGGATAGGAAAGAGCTTTGAGCTGCTAAACCGACAACGTGTATTTTGCTCATACATCCAGCGGGGAGGATGGCACTACTGGCAAAGACCGTCTGGCAAAAATGCCTTTCGATGGTGAAGGAAGAAATTATGACAATAATTGCGATAATAGAAATGAAGCATGTGGCAAAGCCTCCCAATCCAAGAACCCAATCGGGAATCTTCGTTCCTTTTTTTGATGATGAATGGAATTGCTGTCCCATGTAAGCCTTTGGAAGCAAACAATTGTAAAAAGGAAAGGGTGAAAAGCACTAAATCTTTCTTCCTGGTTGGTATACGGTGGAGGTTGGTTGAAAATGATGTTATGCGGCGTTCAAGACCAGTCTTGAAGTGAATGAATTAGAAAGAAGAAGAATACGATTAGAAATTATCAATTTGTTTCAGTAATCATTAAGGCTTTCGGGGCTGTTCTAGCTCTTTCCTGCCTACGTTTTCTTTTGATAGGCTTTGATAGAAAGATTGCGCCAAAATGGATCCATGGACATGCAGTTTTGAAAAATCCAAACATCTCAGAGATAGATAGAGAGGTAGGAATTTCTCGAATCAACCGCACTCCTTCGTATACGTCAGGAGTCCATTGATGAGAAAGAGCTGGGGAAAGCTTGAACCCAATACCTATGGTAATGAATATGAGCGCAATTGAAATTCCCGGGGAGTTATACATCGTGTGTTGATAAGACCGGGTAACTGCATCTAGTAGCGCTGACTGAAGACCAAAGCAATATCCTTTTTAGTCTAGTCTAGGCTTCTAGCCTTGGAAATGAGTCCTTAAACTCCCCTAGCTGCATTAGCGGTCTTAGGACTTTTCCTCTTTTTTCGAACGAGTCAAGCAAGTCCAGGAATAGCCGTTCGACCTGAGGAAAGTGCAGTCAAATTCAGAATCCCCAATGTCTTGGTCTTTACCTTCGCTTTACTTTAATTTTAACAGTATCTCCTGACAGTATCCGTATAAAACTATGTCGGATCTTTCCTGAAACATAATTTATAATCAGATCGTTTGAGTAATATCCTTTTGAGTAGAAGATGCCTATGAAAAAGAAATATTTAGAGGAATATAAAAAAATGCGAATTTCCTTATTGATTAACCTCATAAGCGGATAAGAAAATAGAATGGCCTAAAAATCGAAGCTCTAAATGATTCATTTTGGACTCAAAAGCAAGAACTTGAAATTTGTTACCATGCAGTGCAACAGGCAAGATCGAAGAATTTTATGCCTCCGCGCCCATCTCTTTCCAGTAGTATGTAGCTTTACTTCCTTGAACTTCTATGGAGGGCTTAGTTTGCGTGGTTGAATGGCGCTTGGAGACAATATGAGCAAAAGACAGAAATACCTAAATCCCGCAGAAAAGAACTCACTCTGGAGGGAGTGAGGGGGGTATTCAAAAAGGGGAGCCGCGGGCTGGAAAACAGTTGACCACGATTTCTAATGCTTTTCAAAAATCATTTTCTTGCAACGCCTTGATTGGACAAATAATTATGGCCACTAGATCCTTCATACTCTTAATAAAGTACACTTAAGACTCAACCAATCTTGAAAGTTCCGTGGACAACTGGCATACCTTGAATCTAGCCTACAATCCTTTCGCACTTCTCTTATCAAATTTCTAAGAAGTTCTGTTCCTACCAATAGAAAGATCTCTTTCTTCTAGTCGTGCGTCTTAAAAAGTGACTTACTTCGGAAAGGGAATCCGATCTCTCTTTTATGGGCCGTTTCCCTCGTATCTGGCCTATTCGAGTTAGCCCTCCCAAGAGAACAAAGAGTGGATCATCTGATCTTGAAATAGGTCATCCAGACTATCCCGATCTTTTATCTATTCATTTTGTCAGGTATCTGAATCATATGATTCTGAGGATTCTGCTTTTCACATTCATTCTACAAAGACCAAAATGAACTCCTAGTTGTTGAGTACCCTGAGGAAGGTACTAGATCGACTTCTAGTTGTAGCGGATCTTACTTACACCGGTTCTAGCGCTTTCTCTTGATTCTATTTTTGAAAGATCTTTCCTTGCTCTGAGGAATGCCTGGTTTAACCAGAATCATCTCGTTATCTTTTAGAGTCATCCCGGGATCTTTGGCTCTGAGGAATGCTCCAAACTTAAGAAATTCTTTCTTAGGAAGGAAGGGAAAGATAGGAAGCTTGGAGAGCTAATGGAAAGAAATAGAAATAACAAATCAAACCTTTCATATCTAGTGTCAGCCGATCCTTCAGCGTCTGCACCAACTATATCGGAAGCTTAATTCGAAAGACGAGAGTAGGCTCGAGGAGTCCTGTATTTTACAAGAGATGCTTACTTATAAATCGGATCATATTAGAGCTCACCAGGAAGCACTTGGTACTACGATCATTGGGAGAACAATACCTAATCTCGAAGATGCTCCAGAATCTTTTCGATTGCTCATTCGAGAACTACGATCTTTAGCTTTAGAACTGAATTATTTCCTTGTATCTGAGAAGAACTTCCAAATTAATCTTTCGAAAGCCACCGGGGAGGGAGAATGAATGATCGACTGCTAAAGATCTTGAATAAAGCATTGATAGCTTTGCATAGGAGAAAAACTTTGATTCTTCCCGAAGGTGTTCCTTGCATGCTGAAGTGAACAGGGGCGGTACCAACTACGACTAGAAAGCAGTCACTTCTAAAAGGAGACAAGACTCACCTCCCCCTACTTTGTCAATCACAGCAGTCTCGTCTATTCTATTCTCGAAAGCGTGTAGACAGAAGGCCCTTTTTTCGGACTGTCTTATTTCCATCCCTTGCTTCTTGCCCATAGAGAGTTAGCATATTTTGTGAGTTCCTTCGCCTAGCAGAGGTTAACCCTCATAAGGGTTTATGTACAGAGAACGGGGCATGAACGCGGGGGGNGTGGGGGGGTGGGGAAGGCCGATGACTACATGAAAGGGTGGTGCCCTTCTACAGCTTCTTCTACATAGGCTCCGTAACTTCTGGAATTGAAAAAGGAAGCTTTTCCAAGTCCGAACAAGATCAAGAGAACCACTTCACTCCAGAGCCTCGTCAGTCTTCTTGCATCTTTTCCAGCTTTAAAAATAAGTGCATGGATAAGCTCACACTAACCCGTCAATTTGGGATCCAAATTCGAGATTTTCCTTGGGAGGTATCGGGAAGGATTTTATCGTGAATCTAGAGTATTGTAGTATTTCATAGTGAAAGAAGTTGGGATGAATTTGTCAATAATAGAATACCTAGAGTAATAGGTAAAAGAAATTTCCACCCAAAAAGGAGGAAAAAGTATAAAAAGAAAAGAATCATGCTCCTTTTTCTAGTTCTTAGTCTTCTTTTATAAGCTATAGCAACTAAGATTAAACAAAAGATTCTTCTTGCTTTACTCTTGCTAGGCGGAAAGAGAAGAAAGACTATTGTGACTTTCACTTCCTTACTGTTCTCTTAGTGGAATACGTACTAACACTTCTTGCTTCCATACACTCAAAACTTTATTTATTTATCATTATCATTTTTTCTCATATGTTCTTTTTTCTCTCTAGTCTATCTAGTTCCTTCTTGTACAATTATCTGATGAAGTCTCATCAAATAGCCCTTCCACTTCCAGTGGTCATATAGTTGCATCTCCTTCGAGAAGAGCCCATAGACTATATTCTAGGTCATTCGGAAGGGTTCCGTATAGTTTTGGGGTGTAACGTTCCACCAGTAGCGGAAGAAAGGGTTACCGTACATACAAGAGTCTTCCAGTTCTTAGTAGAAGTGGAACTTTTCTTTGCATTTCTTGATCACTCGCTTCTTTTCACTTTCACGCGGAAGGTTCCCCTGCTTCTTGAGCTTCACTTGTCTGCTTTCATTCCACTCCTTTCCAACTCATTTCTCCGATTTAACAATTTAAACATCGCGCCCCTTCTCCAGGGCGGCAGATGGGTCTAGAGAACCGAGCTGTCATACGATTTCAATTCGGTTAGAAAAATTTCAAGTTTCAACCAGGCACTTGAACTAGTATAAAACAATAGTTTTAAAAACCTCCAAAACCGTGTGTTGTTCACTTGCGCTGATATAAAGGATACATCATATCCACCTTAGATAAATTAATGCCACGTCATTATTTATTTTTACAAAAAATACTTTTTAGTAAAAATGTCAAACCTATCCCTTTCTTCTCCTAAAAAAACTCAAACCTTCTTACTCTCTCTCCACCATTTTATCTCTGCCTCTTCCACCCGCTACCGCCACTACCACACACCGCCACCTTTCCTTTTCCATCTAAAAACACTCAATCAAACCTACTTTATTTTTTTTTCCTAATTTTTATCCATTACTACAATCTATTCAACCACCATTATCTCTCCTCTTATCTTCATATTCATGTCATCCTTTCAAAACCCAAACATCGAACGAATTTAAGAAAATCTGTCCTTAAATTTTATTTCAAGCCAAACACCCAAGAAGTAGCACCAAAAATATTGAAAAAGGAAGAGAAGAACTTTTCACTTAGTATTTCCTACCTCAAAATCCTTATTGACCCCTCCAGCTATAGCCGAAAAAATTTATAAAAATAACTAAATCAAGGTTTGTTGTCGTCAGCAGTCGATGACGACCCAATTTTTGTCTTGGAGCGCTATTTTCAAGCTTCACCGTCTCTTAATTCTCCGACGACTTCATCGTCTTCTTCTGTCATTTTGAGAAAAATAAAAATTAAACAACTTTGTTACTTGACTTGCTGCTCTGCTAAGCTCTATCAGTTTGGTCTTGTCATTTGTTATACTAATAATTTTTTATCATAGCTCCAGTTGATTGCTAAAATTGAAAAAGAAAATTAATGTAATGGTGTTTGAGAAAACTCTACCTGAGAAACAAAATTTAATATTAGAGGGCATGGAGCCGTGCCAATTTCAGTGGTGATTTTTTAGGGATTTGGGGGTAAGAAGAAGCGGATGGGATAGAGAGGGGCGAGCTAATGGCTAGCGTTGTTTTTTCTTTTTTCATTTTTCTCTTTTATTATTTTCTAATCAAATTTTGTACAGTTACTCGCTTTTAGGAGCGTGCAATCACTATTTTGTTTGACTCAGCAAAACAAAGGCCACATAAGTTTGGTTAATGATCAGAGGGGTTTAAAAGTAATATTTTATACAAGTTCAAGTACCTGGTTGAAACTATGTGGAGTAGGGGGACCGGGATGTCAAAGCTGAATAAGTTAAAGTGTTTGTTGGGCTATTCTGCCTTATTTAAATTGCACATTTGCACTTGCCTTTATAAGGCACCCCAAGATTAGAGATTAATTATCAGTTTATCTTGAATTTCGTTTATATTTTCTGATAAAGTAAATGAATTTTTACACGATCCATATAATCTAACATTTCCGTAAAAGATTACTTACCTTATTTTCTACTGCCAGTATATTGGAAAGTTTAAAGGGGAGCTTTGAAGCAATGATAACGTTGTCTCCGTGTGACTTATAGGTAACAGGTTCAAGTTGTAGAAGCAGCCATTAATACTTGGATTAAGCTAGGCTATCCACATCACATCCGTTAAGGTGCGGTCCTTTTCTGGACCCTGCGTTAACATGGGATATCTTGTACACCGAGCTGTCCTTTTTAATATATTGGAAAGCTAAACTTTGTATTTCTGGTAAAGAAAAAAGGATCTGAGTTTTGGTTGGAGAACAGTGGATACTAACCAAACATACACATCATCAAAACACTCGCACATCACTGTTGAGCATTGAAGTTTTGATGATTAACAAAGTATGACTAAATGTTCAAAGAACCAGGTCCTCAACATAGCTGCTTAACTGTTCTGAAGAACCAACTCCTCAGGAGAAAGAATCAGCTCCTCATAATTGATACTTGTACGTTTGTACAAGACAATAACTTTATCTCAAAGTTACCTAGGTTCGAGTTTGGTGGAAGAAGGCTGCTATAAGTGATAAGGGTCATTGCTCAAGAAGATACGGATAACTCAGTCAGAGACAAAAGTCCCAAAGCTTGTGGAATCCTTAGAACAGTAAGAGTCCTATCAAAGAGAAAGCTGACTATAAATAGACTCCTAGAAGATCTCAAGTTTTGTTTTAAATAGGATCGACTTTATACTTCTGAACTATCCTTTCACACATTAATTAAAGAGTCATAAGTCGTTTACTCATGTTAAGCACTTGCCTTGTATTCTTCCTCAGTCAGTCTACTGAATGTGTATTAGGAAATTGAGTTGTAATCAAGTGTCATAAACAATTAGTGAGTTGGAGTAAGTATTTTGCTTTACAAGTTAGAGTAACTTGTGAATCAATAGGAGTAGTAGGAGTACTGGAAAATATTTAATAATAGTCTTGTAGTTGATACATTTTGGCTCATTGTTCTAGTGGAGTTGGAGTTGAAAATCCTACGTGGTAGGCCGTGATTTTTGCACCTTTTGAGCCAGGTGATTTTCCACGTAAAAATCGCTATGTTTATTTTATTGCTTATTTACTTTACGCTTAAGGAACAGTAAAGACCCAAGTTCTTTAGTATTCCATACAAGCACTCAAACTAATACTTGGTATCAGAGCAGGTTATCTCATTTACATGGCTAACACCTAGAGAGATCGTGAAAGCAAGATGAGTGCTCCACCCGGAATTAATGAAGGACAATCAACTACCAGGCCACCCCTGTTCAATAGAAAATATTACAGTTGGTGGAAAGCAAGAATGGAAGACTTCCTGACAGCTGAAGACTATGAACTCTGGACCATAGTGAACCAAGGTCCTTTGATTCCTACTAAACAAAATGCACAAAATGAAACAGTTCATAAGGACCCCTCTGAATTTGTGGCAGCAGGTTTCAGAATGATGGACAAGAATGCAACTAAGAAAATCCTTATTTGTGGACTTGATCATGATGAGTACAATAGAATTTATGTGTGCTCTAATGCAAAGCTTATATGGGATGCACTCCAAACTGCTCAGGAAGGAACAAACCAAGTAAAGAGACCAATGATTGAGCAACTCATGAGAAACTATAAGCTTTTCTCCATGAAGGAGTCTGAGCCCATCCAGAATATGATGACTAGGTTCACTATAATAACCAATGAATTGAAATTACTTAAAAAGGTTTTTACCTCAAAAGAGTTGGTTAGCAAAATTTTAAGAATCCTTCCAGCTTCATAGGAATCAAAAGTCACTGCAATCCAGGAAGCCAAGGAATTGGACAAAATCTCACTTGATGAGTTGGTTGGAAACTTAAAAACTCATGAAATGAAAAAGATAGAACTGCGCAAGGAAGAATCAAAGAAGGATAAGGCCTTGGTTCTTAAAGTGTCTGAGGATGATAAATTTGACTATGATAATCCTGATCTAGCAATGTTTGCCAAGTTCAAGAGGTTCATGAAGAATTTCAAAAGAGTATCCAAGAGAGAGATCAGTAGTAAGCCCAAGAAGATCAACAAAGCTAACTATGATAGGCGCTACAAGTGTGGCAAGCTAGATCACATGGTCAAGGACTGCCCAATGTGAGAAATTGAGCGGAGGAAAGAACAAGCTGAAAAAGAGAAATAAGAGAATATGAGAGAAAATGATTCCAACAAAGGAAAAATCCTAGGCAAAGGATTTACTGAATCAATGAAGTAGGCATTCTTGGCAGCATATGAGGATTGTGGAAGTGATCAAGAGGAAGAAAATGAGGATGAGACTATAAGTCTCTATGCTGTAATTGATGAACACCAAGCTGTAAAGACAGAATCCCCAGTATAGCTTGGAATGCACATTGGAAGACCTCCTTTATTTGATGAACACCACTATGATGAATGAAACCTACGTATAGAAACATTTCTTCAGGCTACTGACTTTGACCTATGGGTAATTGTCAGTCATAGACCAATTCTCCCAACCAAATTGGATAGTGAAGGTAACAAGTGCAACAAAATAGAAGAGAAATATGACGAGGAAGTTCGTCAGCTAGTTCAGAAAAATGCTAAAGCAAAGGAAGTGCTCTACAGAAGCTTGTCTAGAAACACTCTCCTCAGAGTGTCCTCTTGCATCTCTGCTCATGATATATGGAGAACCTTGGAAACTGGCTTTGAAAATGTAAATATCGAAGTGGCTTTGATGGAGATTGAAGAATCCAAAATAGAGGAAGAAGTGATAGGAATGATAGCCATGCGTGATTCAGAAACTGAAGATGAAGCAAACCAGGTAAGTATATCTTACTTGGAAAACAATATTCATGCTATGTCCAAAAAACAACCGATGGCCATAATTGTGACCTTAATGAATGAAATGAATAAAATGGGTACTGGAAATGATCAGCTAATAAGCAACCTTTCTTGTGTCAAACTTGATATCAAAGAGCTTGAATCTAAGAAAGCCAGTTTAGAGAAACAGGTCAAAGACCTTAAGAACCAGGTTCTTGAGCTTACTTCTGAGAATGAGAAGTCTCCTGATATACATGGCAAAGGAAAAATGAATGATTTGTAGGATAAGCTTGAAAAGGAATTAAAAATTGCTAATGATAATCTTTGTGATGCTGAATGTTGAAATAAAGTCTTACATGAAAATCTAGAAAAGGCTAATTATGAACTCTTTAGACTAAGCAAATGGCATAGATCTTCTGATGCCTTGAATTGGCTGAATGAAAACTGTAGCTCAAACAAATCTAGAATTGGCTACAGAAAACCCGTCCCTAAGTTTGACCCAAAGTATGTAGGAATTTTTGTTAATAACATGTGCACTCATTGTGGAAGAGTAGGACACTTGAGAGTCACTTGTCCTGTCTTAATTCATGCTCAGTTTAGAAACACCTTTGGTATTGCTTAAAATGTGAAGAGGGAAGAGGAGCCAAAGGTTAATCCTCATGTCCATATTAAGTGGATTAAGGTTAACAAGAAAAAGCTTCTAATCCTCTCCCCTTCTAGGCAAGAAGGGATCTGATTCATCATTTTCCCAACAAAAAGGGACCCAAACTTGTCTGGGTTCCCAAAACTAACTTGTGAATTTTGGTGTAGGCTAAGGTGAGAGGAAACAATCAGGACCGGTATCTAGACAGTGGATGCCATCTGACTGAAGAAAAGAAAAACTTCCTCTCACTGACAGCCTTCCGAGGAGGGAGTGTGTCATTTGGAAATAGGAAAAAGGGCCAGAAAACAGGTATTGGCAAGGTTGGCAAGTCACTCTCTCATGGTATAGAAGATGTGGTGGTAGTCTTAAATACAATCTTCTTAGTATTTCTTAAATGTACGACAAAGGAAATGAGGTAAAATTCAATTTCAAAATTTGCACTGTCACTAAGCTTGATACTAGTGAAATTGGGTTAAGGGTAAGAGACATAACAATGTATACAAGATATCAATTATGGCACTTCCCCAGAGTGAGCACACATGCTTGAGTATAGTGGAAGATTATTTACTATTATGGCATACAAGACTAGGACATGCCAGTCTCTCTCAACTCAACAAGTTGGCAGCAAAAGACTTGGCCCTTGGGCTACCTAAAGTTGAGTTCACCTCTGACAAGGTATGTGATGCCTGTGTTAGAGTGAAACATGTTAGGTCATCCTCTAAATCTAAAAAGTTTGTAAGTGCTTCTAAACCTCTGAAACTCCTTCACATGGACCTATATGGACCAATGAGAATAAGGAGCAGAGGAGGTAAGGGGTATATGTTTATTATTGATGACTTCTCCAAGTATACTTGGACTTTGCTTTTGGGATCCAAGATGAACCTTTGATGTTTTCTGTGTATTTGTTAGAATGATTCAACAAAATCTAGGATGAATGTTTTAAGCATAAGAACTGACCATGGAACTAAATTTGAAAATTCAAAACTCCTTGAGCTCTATGGCTCACATGGCATTGATCATAATTTCTCTACACCTAGAACTCCACAACAAAATGGGGTTGTAGAAAGAAAGAATAGATCCTTAGAAGACATGGGGGAGGACCGTGTTGATTGCCAGTGGACTGCCTAAGAATTTCTAGGTTGAGGCAATCAATACTGCGTGCTACCTGCTAAATAGATGCATGGTCGGAACCATTCTTGAGAAAACTCCCTATGAGTTACTTCGAGGAAGAAAACCCAACATCACTCACTTGAGAGCCTTTGGGTGCAAATGTTTTGTGCATAATAATGGGAAAGAAACTCTAGGTAAGTTTGATGGTAGAAGTGATGAGGGAATTTTCTTGGTTTACTCTCCACATAGTAAGGCCTATAAGGTTTTTAATGAAGGAACTATGTATGCGGAAGAAAATATTCATGTTATTTTTGATGAATCTAACAATTTGACCGAGAAAGGTCTGTAGGATGAAGATTATGACATAGGATGCATTGGTGATGGAGATACAAAGGAATCTGATGAAGATGGATCTGAAAACCACAAGGAAATTGACAGTGATTATGAGGAACAAGAAGAAGAAAGAACTACTCTAACTGCTGACCAGACTAATGAAGCCACACCTACTGAACTTGCTCCTTTGGGTCACTCCTCGGGTGAATCTTCTCTGGGTATATAAATCAGACCATGGAAGCATCAAAGCTCATATCCTCTTGAGAATATCATCTCTGATCCAAATGCAGGATTGCAAACCAGGTCTTCTCTAAGAAATCTATGTGCACAGCATTCCTCTCACAGGTTGAACCTAAGACTATCAAAGAAGCTCTAAAGGATCCATACTGGATCATAGCCATGCAAGAAGAGATAACTCAGTTTGAGAGAAGCAAGGTCTGGCACTTGGTATAGAAACCCGAGAACAGAACTATCATAGGACCAGATGGGTGTTCGAAAACAAGTCGGATGAACAAGGAAATATCACAAGGAACAAGGCTAGACTGGTGGTTCAGGGATACAATCAAGAGGAAGGCATTGACTATGATGAGACATTTGCACATGTAGCTAGATGGAGGCTATAAGAATGCCGATAGCCTTTGCTGCCCACATGGAGTTCACTTTACACCAGTTGGATGTAAAGAGTGCTTTTTTGAATGGTTACCTGAAGGAGGAAGTGTTTCTCAAACAACCTCATAGATTTGAAAGTGAAGAATTTCCTGACTATGTGTTCAAACTGGATAAAGCCCTTTATGGACTGTAACAGGCTCCAAGAGCTTGGTATGAAGGGCTCTCAAAATTCCTCTTAGCCAACAGCTTTGTAAGAGGAAAGGTGGACAACACTTTATTTATAAGGAGCAGAGGAAAGAATAATCTTATTGTGCAAGTGTATATGGATGCCATTATCTTTGGGGCTACCGATGAAGCAATGTATAAGGAATTTGCTGAGATGATGGGAAATGAGTTTGAAATGAGCATGATGGGTGAATTGAACTTCTTTCTGCGGCTGCAAATCAAGCAAACACCTACTAGAACCATGATACATCAGTAGAAATATATCAAATAACTACTTAAGAAGTTCAACATATTCCTCTAAATCCATTGACACACCCATTGCAACTGCAACAAAGCTGTACCTTGACGAAGAAGAGAAAAGTGTAGAACATAAACTATATAGAGGAATGATTGGGTCACTGTTGTACCTCACAACAAGCAGGCCTATATAGTATTCAATATGGGATTATGTGCAAAGTTTCAGGAAAATCCCAAGGAATCTCACCTGAAGGCTGTCAAAAGGATTCTAAGATATCTCAAGGGGACCCCTGACCTCTGTCTATGGTATCCAGAGGGTATAGCTTTGATCTAGTTGGTTATGCTGATGTTGACTATGCAGGTTTTTGTGTTGATAGGAAAAGCACTTCAGGAACAACTCATTTTCTAGGTTCTTGTCTGGTGTGTTAGGGAACCAAGAAGCAAAACTCAGTGGCCTTATCTACAGCTAAGGCTGAATATGTGGCAGCAGCATCCTGTTGTGCTCAGTTGCTATGGAAAACAAAATAGCTAAGGGACTATGGTATATTTGTTGATTGTGCTTCCATTTTCTGTGATAACACCAGCGCCATAAACATTGCTAAAAATCCATGACAACACAAGAGAACCAAGCACATTGACATTAGACATCACTTTCTCAGAGACAATGTTGAAAAGGGGAATATCTCAATTAACTTTTGTAAAACTGAAGATCAAATTGCTGATAGTTTTGCTAAAGCTCTGAGTTTGAAAGGAATAGACTAGAACTAGGTCTAATCAACTCTTCCCACTAAGTTGAATCCTAGTGATTGGCTAGAAAAGGCATAATAAGATGTAGATAATTTAGTACAATGTGTTTGATTCAGCTTTGTGCTTGTATTAAGCTCACACACTTGCTTGGAAAATTTGGCTAATAACTGTGTTGCATGATACTAATATGAAGTGCTGAAGCTTTATTACAGAAACAAATAAGGAGTTGGTTCTTTGACGCAGGTACGTGCCATACTATCTTAAGTCACTAGGACTTTATAGTCAAAGAGTAAGGGGAAATCCTAATGCAATTAGAGATCAATTACTCCTGAAATCCTAACAGTCAAAGTAACCGTTATAAGAGTCCCGTTAGAACTCAAATTAGGTCACCTTCTCTCTTCCAGTCAAATCAGGAGTAACGTCTTTAAAAGGCTCTTATGATCAGCTTCTCAGACCTCATTGTTTCTCTCAAACCCTAAGCAAGAATCAAAAACAATTATCAAAAGATAGTTCTCTCTTTCTCTTCTTCGAGTCACTTATCTAATCACCATGCCTAAATCCAGTTAAACACCTTCTAAAACCCAAAATCGTGAAGCCCAAATCGAAGAAAATGCCAGGCCATCATGGGAACCCACACCCACACGTTTTTCTTCTCCTTCAATATCCTCCACTATACCTACATCAACATCCCATGTTCCTACTATTCCTGTTGTTCCTATCATTCTCACCTCCACTATATCCCCTCCTCCAAAAACAACCACCCATGCACCTAATCTTCCTGTGAAAAATACCTCTAAATCAACAAAGGTCAAAGCCACTCCAAGGAAATCTGTCAATAAAGTGCCTAATGCTGCTAGCAGGGTGACACTGTAGCCAAGGAAACAGTGGTTCAGGGGGAATCAGTGCCAGTCACTACTTATCAAGTATAACATCCTCCTTCCAAATTATTGATTTGGTGTCTGCTATAGATGTTACACCCCTAGATACTCTCCCACACACAAGTGAGAAGCCACCGGTTGAGAAATTCACTGCAGAAAAAGGTGCAGGGGATCTGGGGAAGGAGGTAGATACTATGGCTTTGGAGCCTATGGTTGAGGGGTAAGGAAGTAAAGAACCTATGCAAAAAGAGGCTTCTGGTGTCCTTTGTTTTAGTTGGACTTAGGATGAGGAAGATGATGGGGGTGAAAAAAAGAAGAAGATGTGAACAGTCATGAGGAGCATGATGCTCAAAACATAGCCAACAAAGAAGAAAAGAGTGAAAATGGGGGAGCATCTGGAGATGAGAAGGAGAGTGATACAGATAATAAGACAGGTGAACAGGTTGATTCTGCAGAAGAAGAAAATCATAGTGAAGAGGAGGAGGACTTTGAAAGTGAGGATGAGGATCAAGAGACGGTAAGTGAGAGTGAAGGAGGTGATGAATAGAGTGAGGAAGAAGATAGGAATGTGAGTGAGGAATCCGAAGGTTCTATGAAAATTGGAAACACTATCATAGCCCCTTCAGAAGAAACTGGTGAAGAGACAAGGGCTCAAGAACCTGGGTCTCTGTTAACTCCTTTCACTGGAGATGAAGAAGTTAGCAGTGATGAACATGATGTGCCACTATCTGAGGTAGGGAAGAAATCCAGGAAGACCCCTGTGAAAGCTACAAAGTCAGTAGTCTCAATAAGGAAATGAGTGGCTCCTCCTGCCAGAACTCCTCTCTCAAGGAGTAAAACAAAGGTTGTTGATGCACAAATCATTAAGGAGTCTAGAAGTGCAAAGAATCCAAAGAAGAAGGTCTCAATTGTTGAACATGTTGTTGAGATGGATGGAGAAGATGAGTCTGACTCTCCCTTGCCAGCTAAGTCTGATACACCAATGAGAAAGGGTGCCAACCAGCTGCAGTTGATCGACTCACAGAGTTCAGGAACAGAAAAGTGCTAAATGGGAAGATTCTTGCAAACACTGATGAGAAGAGGATGGCTCAACTGGTTGAAAAACTTGAACTATAGGGGTGGAAGCACATGTTTGTCAAAGCTTTCCCCCCAATATGTGTTCATGTTGTGGTGGAGTTCTATGCAAATTTCAAATTTGATGGGAAGGTAGTTAAGAGTAAGTAGGGGGCTCTGAAATAGAGTTTGATGCTGAGGAGCCGGGGATACTTCTAAATATCTCTTTCTTGGATTTGACAACTACTTGAAGAAGAAGTGGCCAGCCATAGACAATGATGTTGACACTGGCATTGTGGTCACCAGGAAGTTCTCTCAAAAGTTTGAACTAGATGCTCCCCAGAAAGTGTACAAGACTGATGTGACTCCCTTCCACAAATTACCATTTTATTTTGTAAAATCCAGCATTCTTCAGAGGTCTGAGAGAAAGCATGAAGCTACTTTGCTGGACATAGCTGTGATGGAGCTTCTTGACACTAGTAGACCTATCAATCTTCCTAGCTTGATGATTCAGCACATGGAAAGAGCTGCAGATACTTCCAAACCCAAGCATTATTATGCCTTATGGTTTCATATTGACTGACTTGTTTGACAAGCTCAACGTTGCCTTACCTGAGCTTAAGTTTGGAAACCACAATGAAGTCTTGGATGATGTTACCCTCAAGCGGTGTGGGTATGAGGAGATCAAGGCTAGAGGACACACATGATCTGCTATTCTACTTGGGAGCAGTAGGGTTGCAGAGCTCAGCAAGAGGTTGGAGTTGGCTGTTGAAGAGAATGCCAAGCTTCGTGACGACAATAATGAGCTGAGAAAGAAACAAATCAACTCAGGGAAGAGCTCAAAGAGATAGGGAGACTCATGCCCAACAGATTGCCACCCTTGTGAAAGCTTTGACCCCCTCTGCTTCTCACCCATGAACATGTTCCTTCCCAGTGTCCTTAGTTCTTTTGCTATTCCAGTTATGCCTTATCTTTTGTTCTTTGTTTTCTTAGTCTGAGTAGTTTGCAGTATGCTTAGTTTATTTTGTTCTAATGATGAAGACAAGGCCCTAGGCTTCTGGCACTACTTAATGTCTCCTCTTCCTCTGCTTTACTACTTTGTACTATATTGGATCATCAGCCTAGTCTATTTGCCTTTTCTTAAGCTTGTGTTGTAGCATGTTTGGCCTTGAATCATACATTATCTGTGCTTAATGTCTAATATTTTTTTGTGTGTTTTTTATGGTGCCAAAAGGGGGATGACAAGGTTGGAAGGTTGTGGGTTGTGAACATACATGTCTGTCAATAGTATTTGTTGTGATTATCTGGTTTTTTGATGTGATTACCTAGTTCTGTCGCGTACAAAGTTTGTCATCATCAAAAAGGAAAAATTTGTTGAGTATTGAAGTTTTGATGATTAACAAAGTATGACTAAATGTTTAAAGAACCAGGTCCTCAACGTAGCTGCTTAACTGTTCTGAAGAATCAGCTCCTCAGGAGAAAGAATCAGCTTCTCATAATTGATACTTGTACATCTGTACAAGACAGTAACTTTATCTCAAAGTTACCCAGGTCCGAGTTTGGTGAAAGAAGGCTGCTATAAGTGATAAGGGTCGTTGCTCAAGAAGATACGGATAATTCAGTCAGAGACAAAAGTCGCAAAGCTTGTGGAATCCTTGGAACAGTAGGAGTCATATCAAAGAGGAAGCTAACTATGAATAGAACTCCTAGAAGATCTCAAGTTGCGTTTTAAATAGGATCGACTTTGGACTTCTGAACTATCCTTTCACACATCAACTAAAGAGTCATAATTTGTTTATTCGTGTTGAGTACTTGCCTTGTATTCTTCCTGAGTCAGTCTAGTGAATATGTTTTAGGAAATTGAGTTGTAATCAAGTATCATAAACAATTAGTGAGTTGTAGTGAGTAGTTTGCTTTACAAGTTAGAGTAACTCTTGAATCAAATAGGAGTAATAAGAGTACCGGAGAGTATTTAATTACAGACTTATAATTTATACATTTTGACTCATTGTTCTAGTGGAGTTGGAATTGAAAATCCTACGTGGTAGGTCGTGATTTTGCACCTTTTGAGCCGGGTGATTTTTCAGGTAAAAATCGCTATTTTCATTTTATTTCTTGTTTATGTTACGCTTAAGGAACACGATAAAGAACCAAGTTCTTTAGTAATTCATACAGGCACTCAAACTAACAATCACATACAACTAACTTTACAAACACATAAGCCACGTCTCATCATGCTAAGACATGCAAACGATATAACAAGTCATAACCAGAACTTAGATTCAAGATTTAATCAGAAGTAGATTCTGAATTTAAAGTTTATTAATTTTGAATTTTAAAAAAGTAACGTGTTAGATTATGGATAAATTTTTATAAATATTAAATGATTTTTTTAATGCAAAACAGAAATTTAATTAAAGATACTAAATTCTACCGAACCTGTAACTAAACTCTAGCACTGCCCCTAGACTTGGTTGTCACCTTATAAATCTTTACTTATAAAAAAAGATGAATTAATATTTTCGACTGATATTTCATGTGCGATACAGACGTGGTCACACATACAAGGCAACTCTGTCTTTCTTCATGTTTCACTGTAGATCTAACTCGTGTCATTTGACACTCTATCCAACTTATTTTTTCTAAATTATAATCATTATTACAATCATATGAGCCAGCAAAGCAACGTGACGATTAGCTTTTTTTGTCTCGACCTTTGGTTGGTGACAATTAACTTTATCGCTAAAGATTATGGTGTTGGATAAAATATTTTCTATTTTTATTTAGAAGTCATGGGTTCGAACTCCAGAATAAAGAAAATTTTTTATAGAAAGCACTTCTCTTATTAATTTGACTTTACACGGTACAAATCTACTGTTATCATAATAAACGTAATAAGTTTTAAATCGCTTTTTTCTAACAAAATAATTTTAATATAAGACTTTAAAATAGCTTGAATTGAACGAGAAGCTAATTTAGTTAATAAGCAAATTTTGCTATACATGTCCACCATTAATCAAATTTAGTTATGTCCACATTTTGAATTACAATGGTCATTGTCCTACCTTGAGTTCTCTACATCCGATTCTCCCCATTCATCTCTTATTTATCTACTTTCTTGAAACCTTTTTATAATTAGTTTTCTCTCTCCAAGTAATAGAGAGAACACTATATATATATATATATATATATATATATATATATATATATATATATATATATATAACCTCGGTATTACTATCAATTTCTAGTGGTGGTTTCTCACTCCTCTGACGACCTTTCTCATTCACTATATTTACAGATATATATTTCATTAGCAACTGATCTCCTACATCAAAGCTTCCTCTCTTTGTGTTTTTTCTCCTATTTTTCCTCTTTGTTTCTCTTATTCCTCTAAATTTCTCCTCTCTTTTTCTTTCTTCCTTTTTTTGGGTCCTTCTCTTGATTTCATTTCTCATAAATTTTGTGTGTTAGAGGATGTTGGAGGCATTTGATGGTGGATGAAGGGAGATTATTATGGCTGCTCTTGAGGAAGTGGATGTAGGTTGCCCTAATAAGGACCTCTTCCACATCGTTAAGGGCAAACGCACCAAACGTCTTCGCCTTTCAGGTGTCCCCTGTAACAACAACAATACTAATAATATCGAAGATGGTAGTGGCAATGAAGAAGGTATCGCCTGCAAGAAGAACAACAATAATGTAGAAGATGATAGCGGTAATGGAGAAGGTCATGTAGTCACTTGCAAAAATAATAATAATAATAATATCGAAGATGGTATAGACAATGGAGAAAGTAACGCATGCAAGAATAACAACAATAATATAGAAGATGGCAGCGGTAATGGAGAAGGTATAGTCGCTTGCAAAACCAACAATAATGATATCGAAGATGGTAGTGGTAATGGAGAAGCTATCGCCTATAACAACAACACCACCAACAACAATAATAATAACAACTATTCAAATCGCTCCTCGGCCAACTCGGCCGAGATATTCATCAACACATTCACCGACGAGGAGGAGGAAACCGCCAAGTCTCTCATCCTCATGTCCAAATTAAGCGATGATCATCCTCATCCTCCTAGGATTACATTGCCACCAGACAATAAAGTCGGTTTTTTCAACGATGATTTAAGGTTGTACCAAACCAAATTCAACAGCAAAAGGTACATCGAGACATCCACCAACTTAGTAAATGGTACAAAGGCAGGAATATATGTATATGAATGCAAGACGTGCAATCGCACATTTCCATCATTCCAAGCCTTGGGTGGACACAGAGCAAGTCACAAGAAGCCAAAGACAATATTAACCACTGAATTACCAAACAACAAGAAGTCATATTTCGATTTCTCAGATGAAGATGATTATCAAGAACTTTCACCATCAACAACAACATTGTACAAAAACAACAAGAATGTTACAAAAACATTGCCTAATTCTTCCAACAAGTTCTCTTCTCCTAGGTTTCATGAATGCTCTTATTGTGGTGCTGAATTTACATCAGGACAAGCTTTAGGTGGTCATATGAGACGACATCGCGGGGGCATTAACGTAAATTCACCCTTGCATTTGAGCAATTTAAGTCCTGCAACTTCTATAGATCAAGAATTTGGTAATAATATAATGAAGAAACCAAGAGATGGGTTGTCTTTAGACCTTAATATTCGAGTCTCAGATGATCATATTGATCCAAAATTTCCAGTTGTATCCTTAAATCAACAAGATCAAGAACAAACACAAAGGCAACAACTGGTTGATTGTCATTATTGAAAATGGTACATGTTCTTTTCTTTTTTTTAATACATTGATCACATGGTGAAAAAATTGTAGATGGGAGTCACCAACAATTATATTCTTTTATTTTCTTATTGTTATACGAATTCTTACACTCTTTAAATATTTCTCAAGTTTATAACATTCATTAATTAAGTGGGGGATTAGTAAAATTTCTCACTTACTATAGTTTTTTCTATAATGCCAGCTTTATTTGCTTCATGTTCCAGTTCCTACTACATGTAATATAAGATTTAAACAATAGTTTGTTCTTCATTTTGTTTTTCGATTGGATCTCAAGTGAGAGAGAAAGTATAACCACTTTAAGGAAGGCAGTTGTCATGGATTAGTTGTCATCACCAGCTAGCCGAGTCTTTATGAATTTTTTTCTTTCTTACTAATTAGCTTTCATGGGTTCTCTCTTTATTACACACACAATGGAAAGCGCTAGGGTTGTGGTGGAGTGGTAAATATTCTTTAATTCATTCTTAATCAGAGATTTTAGGATCGAGCCCTCGGTATGAAGTTCTTATGTTAGAAAGCACTTTACCCTCCAATATGAAACTTTCCGACACGAATCCTGATTTAGTCAGCTCCAAATAGGGGTATCGGACACAAGGTGGAAAACAAAAAAAAAAAGGGAGCGCCGGACTATTAAGTACGTAACTTTTGCTAAGACCCTTTATTTGCATTAGAAAATACAAATTTAAATATCTATGAATATTAAATTATACTAATTAAAACAAACTATGAGTTTAATAATGGTAAATTTATAACCCATAAACTTAAAATCTTGGCTCGGCGACTGCATACACACAATTCATATGAAGGGATGAGGAATAAAGATCCGAAAGGCCAATAATAAGTGATTGGTTTTGCCAAATTAATTAAGTGCCCTTTTCAGGATCTCCCATTGTTTCTCTTTTTCCTTAAAAACGTGAATAGCAATAATGCACTTACAGAAATTAGTTAATAGCAATATGTTATGCCTGTACTGTACATTCACAACTCCATAAAAATTGGATCCTCACATGCATGTTCTTATTAATTCTTTGCCACTCTACACTTCTCACAAGGTTGATAAAACATACCCATTAGCGGATCTAGAAATTTATATAAAGGCATTCAAAAAAATTCTAGGATACCACAGCTAGAATTTAGACTTATCAATCTGAAGCAATTTTGGAACCCTCCCCCCCCCCCCCCCC
>MCJB01014711.1:125834-138272 GCA_002018475.1 Nicotiana obtusifolia
AAAAAAAAAAAAAAAAAAAAAAAAAACAACCACAATACCCTAAAAAAAGTAATAAACAATTGACTATGTCAGCGTACTACAAATAATGTCTTTAGGGGTCGCTTGGTACGAACACAAATAATGTAGGAATTAGTAACGCAGAGATTAGTAATGCAGGGATTGTAGTGTTGGAATTATTTTTTATCAAGTGTTTGGTTCATTGTATTAAAAATTAGCTATGCAATGTATAATCTAAGCTTGTGTTTGGTTTAAAACTGTACAAAATCTTCTTTACAATTATACCCTTGAATATTCTTCTTTCTGTATATAAAGAAATTTAGGAAAAAGGTTTGAGGGGCAGTTTAGTAATTTTAGGATCTTATCCAGTTATAGTTAATGTAGGGATTAGTAATCCCTTGATTTCCTTGGTATTAGCTAAACCCTCCTATGAGGTATAAGTAATCCATGTATTAGGTATGCATAAATTGAATTGAGCAACCAACCAAACATAATATTGAACGGATTAAATTTTTATACATAAATTATTTTACTTAGTACAACCTACCAAACGATCCCTTGCTTTATTGCAGCACCAACAGTTCTGGAGAGTGCTATGTACATGTAGGGTCACTAAACTTTAATGAGGAATACTTTTAATGAGTCGACGTAGTCCTATTTCAAATTTAGACATATTACAAGTTGGGATCAGAAACTTCCCCCACTATGACCAAATAAATTTGGTTTTTCTTGCTTGATTAGAGTAATGCTTTATAAATATTTGCCTCTATAACTTTAAAGAAAGACATTGAAGTCAACTTGTTCAAGTCATTATTTATTATCTTTCAGAATTATGAAATTCCAATTAAAAATTTATCAATAACAGCCTGCAAGTTCTCAGCTACCAGCAACACTCAGCTCACTAGTGCGTGGAAATCTATTAAAATTTGACTTTAAAAAAAAGGTACTTAAACAACTAGAAAAATAAATTTGGAATTTAAGACACGTATAACATAAATATTTGACATAGCAATTCTCTCTGATTATAAACTTAAAAGACAAATCATCTTTCTGGTTACTTCCCTGGTAAATAAGCAGAGAAATGAGGACATTTTTGTGGTACATTTTCTTCTAACTAAATGTTCCTCCCTTACATTGCTCCCGGATCCAAAATTGTCTATAAATGTCCAACCATAAGCCTTACTTATTTCTTGATCCTCCGTGGCCAATTTTTTAGAACTGAACATAACAAGTACAATTCATGTACAAGTTTGGATAAGCAGAAGGCCTTGCATAAATTTTGCTGAATTTAACTGTGAAGTGATCATGCACTAGCATAACTTACTGCACCAGGATCCCCTTTTCATGAACAATAAACCAAACTTTACCGAGGCTCAACAAACACAGAGGTAGTCCGTGCAGGCACATTAAAGCAACCCGAGGATGCATCATATGTGGAGTTCTTAACAACATCATCAGTTGAGTTCACCTGGAGATGCAAACGTAAAATGAACATCTTGACCGTCATACAAGTAGCAAGTCATGCACGGAAATGAGATTGTATTAATACTTTTATTGGCTTCCTTCGACTACTTCTAGCGTTGGTTCTTTTCATCTTTTGCACAAGTTAAATATAGTGAAAACAAATGTAAGACACCTGCCGTAAAGGCTCAAATCCAAACCAACAATGTCGAAGATGTTTAATTCTTCCTTTTTATACCTACATACTCAAGTACAGTATCTCTTTCTTAATGCTGATGGAAAAAGCTACTACCGGAAAAATAGACATAATACTCACTGCATCCTGTTTTATATAACTTTGTCCGATCAAATACGAAATTTTAGATATTGATTTAATTTGTTTATATTAGTTATGGTGAAAATATTAGAACATTAGTTTAAAAGTTAGTTTAATGAAGCAAAGTCCATTTATAAACTCCCACAGAAGCTATAATTTGTGTTTTCAGAAGCACACTAAAAAATAAGGCATATTCAGCTATGCATGTAACAGTATGCAACTTGAAACAAATGATTACCTGTATTGGATGCAATTGAAGAGATCTTGCTCTTAGTGCAGGATTGGTAAATGATACATCAGTCGGACCGGGATTAATGATGACAACTATATAGGAATAACTGGTAAAATGAGGAAAAAATATTGTCATTCAATTTTGTGATTCAGGTATTAACAGATAAAGCAGCAGTAGAAGGCCTAAAGCTGGATTAAATCTACCCACATTGGATCCAATTGAGAAAGCCCTGGAACTCCCTGATGGCCATCTTCAATGCTCATTACTATAAGACCAGGAATCCATGACGGTCCAGTATTATGAAATCGTACTCTTTCCTGGTGAAAAACGCCAATTTGTGACAATCAAACTCTAAAGTAATTGCACAAAATTGAAGAAAAAGGAGAAAAAATATTTACATATTGATACGTGTTTACATTCTAACCTGGATAGAATTGGCCGTCCTTAGCCGGAAGAGTGGTGAGGAGTATCTTATTTGCATAAGGTTTGAAAAATTTTCAACAGCTGCAAGGATATGACTTTTCTGAGGCTTGTAGGATGGATCTGCTAGTCTGGGTTTGATTCTGAATATGAAAAATAAAAAAGGACAGACTATTAGCGGGTCACCAATTGGAAAACCACCTTGATTGTATGTATCAGAACTTCAACCCAAGAACCAGATGCAACATGCACCTTTCCTCACCCCAACCACCACCTGGCCCAAAGAAGAAGTCCCAAATCTCTCTTTTTCTTAGGGGAGAAATATAAAGCTAGAATGATAGCACTGAAATCACTCACAGTGGCCAGTTCCATTCATTCTTCTCTTTCGGAGGGAGACCAACACCCCAGTTGTTAGAGTTGTAGCTAAAATCCAACCTGAAAAATCACAACATACAAGCATTCAGTGTAATATAAGAACATTTTTATAAGGGAAAACCATGACTAACAAAAGTAGGAAAAGTAAGATTTAGAACCAGAATAGATGCCAATGCCTAAATCAGAATTTGAACAGTAAGAAGGACATGTCCATCCCGCCAAAATCGTTTATCTGGCCTTAACTTTGCAGAGCAGAGATAGTAGTCATCTAAGATTCTAATTAACAAAAGACGCTTGCTGAAGAAAATAACTTGTAACAGAGAGAGGTGGAGGACCTGTTGAACCAATCACCGGAGTTGTAAGAATCACGGTCTATTGATTTTGAGCGCAGCATTTCATCTCCAGAATGGAAAAAAGGTATTCCCTGTGAAAGGTTAGCAAGTATCAGTAATGAAGAGAAATATCATAACCACACAACCTTATAAGCTAGCACAATAAATATGTATTTATACTTAGTTTTTCATGCAAATCGCAATAGTAAAACAGTACTTCAAATTATACAAAGTTAACTAGTAAAGCTTATGAGTTGCAACTCATTTTATCATTGATAGAAAGAATGGGCAAATGGTAGAAAGTAGGCAAAAGTTAAATTATAATACGCAAAAATTCTTCGAAAGACAAACTGAGTCTGACCTGAGAAAGTGCTATTACACTGGTCGCTAAGTGGTTCATCCTGCATCTCTCCTCCACAGTAATGTCCTTTGGAGTCTATCAAAGAGAAGCGACTAATTTATACCGGAAAGGAAACAATGTGATGTACAGGTGCATATTATCCATCAGAGTTTCAAACCGTGTTCCATTGGTCCTCGAGGATTTCTTGGTTATCAACAAAAAAGAAAAAAGGTGGCATATTGCAAGAGAAGAATATACCTTAAGACTAATGATGTCGAACAGTGTCTCATTGTCATGAGCCGACACATAGTTAACCTGCATTTAATAAAAACTATTAAATTGTTTTGGAATGTATTACCATGTAGAACTGGGAAAATGTCTGACAAGGTTGTGATAGCGATTGCATTGTTACATAATAAAGGAGGCATAAGATATGGAATGCAATAGATACATAGCTCCTTACTGTTTCAATGGGAGAAGAAGCATATCCAACTGGCTTCCTATCATGCAATAACACTTCAGATCCTTTCACCTAGGCAAGAAGAGTAAACAGTATTCAACGTGTCAAGTTATGTCTACATTCTAAAAGATAAACTATAAGCATTTTCCAAGTGGAACCAGTTTATACCAGCAAATAGAGGGGCCACTCTTTTTCTTTTAATCAGATTAAATCTTCACATTCAGTAAGGCAGCATATTAGCAAATTCGTTATCCCTAATACTAGCTTGCTTTCAAAATGATATTTGATAGAAAGCTTAGTATTTGATTTCAATAGCCACTCCAGTTGTTGTACTTCATCAGTCTCAAAAAAGATAGTTCCCTCTTGCCTCTACTAATAAGTTTATTTTAGACCAGATATTAATCTAAATGCATCGTTTGAATATTTCACATGTAAATTTTTTGCAACTGGTAGTATTTTTCGTTTAGTTTCTAAAACTCTGGAGTTTTATATCCAAAAGAAGATTCAAGCAAATGCAATTTCACATGGATATTTTGGTCAGATCGAAACTTAAAGAAGCTAGATATGATTATCAATTGGGCCTTTTGGATAAGTAGAAGTACGACACTAAGACTGAATACATGCACTGCAAGTTTAGTCAGCATGAGAAGAACGATGTTGAGGTGGGACTAAATGGGATTGTAGTGCCAAAATGCCAACAATTTAGATATCAAGGTTCACCCTTTCAAGACACTGGAATAATAGATGAAGATGTTACCCATAGGATCAAAACCGGATGGTTGAAGTAGAGAAGTGCTACCAAGGTGTTATGTGATAGAAGGATGCTTACCAAAATGAAAGGTAAGTTATAAGGGAACAGCTAGAAGACTGGCAATGTTATATGGTAGTGAATGTTGGGCCGTTGCCTGCTAAAGTCCAACATATCCACAAGATGAGTGCTGTAGAGATGCAGATGCTAAGATGGATGTGCAGTCATACAAGATTAGATAAGATTAAAAATGACCACAATCACCAGAATGTGCAAGTAGCACGTATTGAGGATAAAATCAGAGAATGTCACTTGAGATGGTTTGGTCATGTCTTGCGTCACCCTACAGAGACACCGGTCCGTAGGTATGAAACTATAGTGAGTGAAGGTGTTAGAAAGGGATGAGGTAAACCTAAAATCACACGGAAGGAAGTTGTCTCGAAAGACCTACAATCCTTGGAATCAATGCAAACAACAATGAAAGAAAAAGACTTTTATATATATATATATATCTTATTTTCACTACTACTCTTATTTTATTTTGCCATGATGATGAAATGAGTTGAGCTCAAAGAAAAAAGTGAGGATTCTATAACCTACCCCAACTTTGTTTGGGACTGAAGCGTAGTTGTTGTTATATTTGGGACATAGAAAGTAGTTAATACATGCATTTATGTAGTTACAAAAGTTTTCTTTGGTTTACTGGCTAATGATCCAATCAAAGGAACAATTGGTACAAGAGTATTGAGCTTCTTAATTGCATTAGTCATTAGAAATGAATAGCAATAATTATCTTATAACTTCAATTGTAATGATTTGCAGTATCATCGCGATGTAAATATGATGCAACGTAAATGGCAATCGAATCTATGGATACCTCTTCACCATCACAGTTGGTTAGCACAAAATCCCTTAAGTTTGCAGCCATTCCAACCTGAAAAGCAAACATGCTCGTGTAGACAAAGAAGAACTGAAGAAATATTTAAGTCATGATAACTTTTCCACCATAAATGTGTCTTAAAAGCCATTTAAAATCTCATTCTAGTCCTTGCAAAAAAAAGTATATATAGAAGGTTCTGAATCACGACAGTATTACAAGCATGATTAAAATACACATAAATCGCCCATCATTTTTGATGATTTTGTAAGTAAATACACAATTACATTGAACGTTTCCGGATTTTTCCATTTTTTCTCAAAATAATAGTCCAATTCCCCTTCTTGATAGTGAAACAGAGTAAGGTCTAACTAGGATAGTGAACTTACTATCTCATCATTTCAAAAAGGGGGAAAATTGCAACATATAGCCTTTACCTCTTTATATGTCAAAATTTTAGGTCTGGAAAAAATGAACTAATTATACGCCTGACTTAACGGCAATACTTGGTCAATCCAACCCATCGTAACAAAAAGGGGTCCTTCAACTGTGACCTATGATACATTAACTTGAATATCTCATGCTCTCTCTCTTAAACCCAACCAAATCATTCTATTCGTAAGAGCTTTATATGAGTGTGGTTAATTATCTAGTATATGTACCTTCATTTTTTCACGAGTTTAGTGCATTTTGAAAGATCTACTTGAAGCACCCATAGCATTGTCTCACTCAACCAAGCATCAAGGATCATTAGGACGTTAGGTTCGTAAAAGCTTTCTACTATAGGACGGTTACGTATCCAGTATATGTACCTCTAAGTTTTTGTGAGTTTCAGTGCATTTTGAAAGATCTGTCTGAAGCACCCGTATCATTGTCTTACTGACACAAGATATCAAGACAAGTCATGTCACACACATTGGAATATATTGTACTAAATGGAATAGAATTTCTTCGAAAAGGTTTTGGCTATTAGTTATTTGAAATATTAGTTTTAATACGTGAAAAAGAAGTTACCATGAATCTTATTAAGCAATAGATTAACAACTTAGATTACATTATTCCCACAGTTTCAAATTTAATGACTTGATTTCATGGCTGTTTTTGCTTTTATAGAATAGCAAACGGAAGTTGTATTCTGAAAATTACTTGATACGTTTTAAATATTTTGTGCAGTATAATGTGTTCAGAAAGCTTCCTTTGTGAATATTTTTCTAACACGGACTAAAACGGAAAGGTTAAATATTTTACCGGAACCAAAGGGTGTAAATAATAAGAGTGAATTGTCTTTCATGCAAATTTCCTTGGCCATTTTGTGGTAAATGCTAAAACGCCATGCTACTGGAATAGGGCTGAGTACCTGAATGTGATCCTTCGACACAGCAAGCATACGTTCTACACTGGCTTTATCACCAAGATCATGACCATTAGGCTGAAGAGCAGCACGTACAAGTTATTGAGACAGTGTTTCATGTAGATATACATTAATAATCCATATTACGAATGGATTATTTAAAACTCAAAATAGGCACATGGCAGAAATTTATCACAAGCATTATATTTCCAAATGACTAAAAGTTTACCATTACCTCCAAATAAAGGCCAGTTACAAAACCTTGGTGTAGAGGATGACCAAAAGGTGATCCACCCAGCAGAGCATCCCGAATGCGATCATTGAAGCTGGTCGTGAATCAAGAACAGACGATGAATAACATACTTTAAGTAAAGCATAACTTCATGAGATACATCGAGTAGGGACACGGAAATATTCCCGGTTAAGCCTAAGAGCTCTTGCAAGCATTAAACCCAGCACATTGGAATTGACACCAGTACACCAGCAATCGTTAGAAAGATAATTTATGCTTTATAGCACAAATGTTCAAAGTACCATCCAGCTATGCTGCTAGGACTCTCCGAAAATATTGTTGCACCCGTATCGAATGCTAAAGCTTCATTTTGCAATTTACTATTGGCTCAAAAGAAGAGCCAATTCACATGCAGACACACAAGGAATAGAAAATCATCTTCTTTAGACAGGGAAATTGGGAATAAACTCAAGAAGTAGCACCTCCCAATTCCAGATCCAGAAAGGTTGAATTGCGATGCATTTATCCCACGTCCGTTGTTTGCCACTTCACCAAAATCCCATCCTTCACCATATCTGAAATGAAAATGTCATTAAGAATCAACTTATAAAAAGGAAACAGAGAATCAATGTAAAGTTCAAGAACAACTAAAAGTACCTAAAGGATTATGCTTTAATAATGGTTACTGGCACAGAAGATGTAACCTTGTTGGGACAAGATAAAACTACTACTGAAAATGACATATCTAGTAATCAGGATTACAAAAATTAGGATAGATAATTAATGGTAACAGTCCTTACATATAAATACTTGGTCCATCTACGCCATTTGACAAGCTATTCAGCAATGACTTTGCCTTCACCTGCATTAAAAGACACGAATATCATATTGTTAGCACACCTAGCTTTGATTACCACTAATTTGAAAGAGCCAATTAATCACAAATTCGAATACACAAGGAGCAGAATTAAGTGATCCACTTGTTTATGTAGTTTTACAAACTACAGAATGCACCAAAGAACTGTTGCCCTACTCAGATGACCTTCAGTTAGCAGACATGCCTACAACCAGAATGATATGTGACATCATAATTTTCGTATAACAATGTCAATTGGAAGTGGGTTAATAACAAAACTGCATAAGGTAAAATATTTTGGCTAACAAATCAAAACCCAGAAACAAGAAGAAAAGAGAATATGCTCTTTAAGATTTAAAAGGAAACAGCCTCTTGTAATGTTGCCTAAGATCAAACCAAATACCCTCAGGTAGTCTAAGTTGGGTTAGACAGGATAACTACAGAAAAAACAGTATATGTCATGCCTACAAAACAAACATGATAGAAAATACCGCAGAAAAAAATTGTTTTTTTTCTCAACACACCTTACTTGAGAGCCTTATTTTTCACTGCTTTTCATTGCATCTTCTATAATCATAAATTTTTCATCTGTTAAGTTTAAACACGGCTCAAAGTAAAAAGGCTTCCAAAATTAGCCAATGGCCAAATAAATCCACAGACCGTCAGAAAGATGCAAGACAAAGACCTAAAATGACTTACAAAATTAACTATTTAACACCATAAATTGCAAATGAGAAACAAAATAGACAAGTATAAATTACTGCCTCCATCACAAAGTTCTTGCCATACTTCCTTTTCTAGATTGTCCCAAAATATTCTCCATTTCCTTAAATATAAAATTTAATGCATTTTACATAATGTAAAGTATCACAGGACCCACTATTACTCTTCAAAACAAATCTTTTCCTCTATCCTATTCTTCCACCAACAAAGGTTTATATAAGCCCAACGTGTTTCCAAACAAATATGTCATAACTCGTCATTTCAAACGGACCAAATGAACAACAACATACTCAGTATTATCCCACACTGTAGGGTCTGGGGAGGGTAGTGTGTACGCAGACCTTACCCCTATCTTGTGAGGATAGAGAGGTTGTTTCCAATAGACCCTCGACTCAGGAAAGCATAAGCACCACATTAATGATTCAAATGGACCAAATGGAGACAGAAATTTCCTATCTCGCAAAAAACAGCTTTAAATGCTTACCATTGTACGCTTCATTATATGACCCATCAGGTCAAACCGAAATCCATCAATCTGCAGAAGACGAACATGGTTAACACAATTAATTCTGAGGACATTCCCCAAAGAGGTAAGTTCCACAGTTATCAAGCACATATATATGCTCTTTCAGAGACGAATAGGAATGCATAGCGAGCAAGAAAGGGGATATGTGTTATCAATTGTGTGAAATAAGCATAAGATAAAGGTACTGATTTTATTAGTTATAAGTTGGTTTGACTCATACTAGTGTCAAACATAAGCTTCAATGTTCCTTGAGAAAATCACTTCACAACTGCTTAGACTTAAGGCATTTTCCATGTTCAGCCATCAACATCAAGTACATAAAGCATGGTTTAGTATGATGTTTGAGCAATAAGAATTGATAGTGAGCCTGTTAAATTTATGAACCGTCTCATCTAAAAGCTCAAACTGTTACAGAGATACACTTCTATTTATTTACTTTAGGTCTTCAATACATCCATTCACGCGTGGGATCTTTTTCTTGGATCAAAGCATGGAAATATTTTGTTTAGGTAGTGGTATGACTCGAATTCAGGAACTTTTGTGGCTCTGTCCACTCTAATACTATTTTAAATGTATAAACCATCTCATCTAAAAGTTTTATCTGTTAAGGGGGGGAACTTTTTACTCATTTATTACAGGTCTTCAACACAGCCTTTGGGGTGGTATACATATTGTTTCTGATAGTTTACAACAATTAAAGTTGAGATGCCATTTCAGATTGCTTAATAGGCAGTTAAGTCAACCACAAGAAAATCAAGGAACTATTATTCCATTTAGCACTAGCAAGTGTCTTATTGTGCTAATTGATAACTGGATAAGGTTCATTAGTCAATCCTTTATCAGAAGAACATTTTATCCCACTGAGAGAATACATCATTTTAAGAGCCTCATGTCCTACTTGAAATCATAGGTAGCATAAAAAGCAGCAGTTTCTTCTGGGATTATGGTTGCACGTTTTCTAATTTCCACTCCAATTCAAGTACTTTTGCTTGCTTTAAATTAGTAACTAAAGTCACATGTCATAGACATTCTCTGAGTTACCTTACCAGGTTTGGGGACTCATTAGTGACATATATCCAGAATAAGATTTCAAGGCCAGACTTCAAAACTAAGCTTCTTATCATTCTTTTTTGATGAAGGGAGGACATTATCATTAATAAGCATCAAGAAGATGCAGAACAAAAGTTACAATTACAGCTTGATGGTGTGTGCTCATATACAAAAACTAACATATAGCTAAGGAGCAGACACAATCCAAAAAGATTTCACAGCTAGATATAGGAGCCTGATTGAGCCAACCAAATATTCAGTAAGCATTTGGCTTTAAGTACATGACAAGGAGTTGAGATCCCATCAACACATCTACAAATTCTTTCATTCCAGATACACCAAAAAATTGAAGCAAGCAAAATGCTTCTCATCATTCTAATCTCCTATAGCAACAAATCTAAAAGTGCTCCTATTCTCATGCTCATAATGGCAAAGTAGTTCAGAGGTTTTAAGATCACAGTTGGATAATGATATTCATAGGTAAAAGTTCCTAGATTCAGACTTCCCAACAAATGAAATCAGTCTGGAGCTTACAGAGGTTTCATTTGCTGGAAGATCCAGTTGTCTAACTTATCACCTAGTACTCCACATCCATCTCCCATCCAATATTTGAATTTCAAAAAGCCTTTGATAACAACTTCATTTGACAATCTCCTTTTTCTTTTGAAAGCCAACCTCAAAAGTTAACATAAAAATTGTGGATCTCATAGAATACCAAAACAGCAAAATCAAGTTGCTACGTTCATGGTGTCCCAAAATATGAATTATGCAGCTGTTAAACAGATAGTCCACCAAACAAAACAAGACGAAAACTTAAAACAGAAGGGAGACGAATTTATGGCTCTACGATGTCTTTATCACAATTGATCGAGAAACCTGCGCCCAAAGTGCTTATGTAGCTGGTCACCGTTTGAGTAAGATCCTTGATGACTGATTCATAACCCACTAACTCTTTCAGTCTTGTGTTAGGTGTTCACATAGTGTTCTCATTTCATAGCAAATGCATGTGAGGGTGCATGGAAATATACCTTATAATGAACTGCCCAGCACTTGAGGTCATCAAGAATTAAGCGCTCAACCATGAAATGCTCACTGGCTGTATTGTTTACGCATGTGCTATGTTCAATACCACCATCAGAATTTCTTCTTAGATAGTAACCTGGAACAATCTGTTGATAGCAGAGCCAACAAAAGTAGGCATAAGGAAAGCAAGTTTAATGTAAGGCTATAACATAAAGTTTAATGAGGTGGAACACAACAATTCCTCACCTTGTCTAGAACAGAGAAGTCATCAAAGTGACCACTTGCATTTATATGATTGTAAACAACATCCAATACAACACGTAGACCAATACGATTAAGTGCCTGTAAACCAATAAAGCCTTAGAGTGGCACCGGTGAATTGAACAATAAAGGTTGATGGTCTCTTCAGTATAAACAGAAAGGTTGACGGTCTATTTAGTATAAACTTAAGAATGCAACCAAAATTTGATCTTTAGATAAAAGGACAAGAAGATATACCTGTACCATTTTCCGAAACTCAATGATACGACAAGGACCATTTGCATTACTAGCGTAGCTTCCCTTTGGAACTCCCCAAAGAACAGGATTATACCTTTTCTTAGACAGCCGACAATTCAATTTTCAGATCACTGGGCCAGGAAACTACAATCAGCTTAGATACAAGTTGAAACTCTAAGCATAAAATCTCACCCCCAATTATACCCATCTTCATTTTGGATGGCTGTGATAAGAGCTTGCTGCTCCTCAGAATCTGGTGGAAAAGAGTTGAGCTTTTCGATATCTGACAAAGACGACACATGAGAGACCAGGCGACAAATATGAATGAGATGAGATCCAGAGGCAAACCCAAAAAGGCTATTACAACCTTCCAAGAAAATCTAGAAGAGAAGTGGCATTAAACTAATTCGAATAGATTATTGTTTAGTTAATTATCCACCCTGCCATAGCAGCAGGTGACAGAATAGCAGATCAAGTCGGAGGGAAGTAAATGCCTCGTTTGGTCTTTTATTGCTTTATTTTCAGATTACCACCTTTCAGCTTCAATTTAGAGTTTGTGCTGAAAATAAAGGAGATCAATGGAAATACTAAAATCTTAATGGGGAGCGCCCCCACCCCCCC
>MCJB01014711.1:138292-202025 GCA_002018475.1 Nicotiana obtusifolia
CCCCACCCCCACTGAAGCAAAGTTCAAGTGCTTTACCTGCAAGCTTCCATTTATGTTTCTCATCTTCGACACCGGCAAATTGAAAGGTTGGGAGCAGATGGACATGAGTGATACCAGCACTTGATAATCTTTTCAAATGTTTGACACCAGCTGAGTCCTTCAAGCAGAACGAGATCAGGCAACATGCTTATGGGACATATTCAATGCCACTTAAGTCCTGCGCTTATGTTCTAACAAATATTTCTTAATGCATTGTGCAGTTGTGTCAACTATGGGTGCTTGGATTAGATGTTGCCATTACCCATTAATCTAAAGCTGGTATGACAAGCACAAAATCAAATAGCTAATGCAGAACTTAGAACCTGGTCACAAAAAAGGATACTCTAAAACATGAAAAAAGAATGCTGCTATAAAGCATACTGCATAAAGCACGAAACGAAGGAACAGACAAATGGTCTGAGTTGCAAAGTAATGCCAGACTGGTTAAAAAATGTTACGAGCGGCAACCAAATTGAGGCAAAACTTTTATGATAAGCCAGGCAGTGTAACCTAAAATGAGACCCTTATAGGGACTGTTGGATTAAAGAACCTCCAAGTTTTCTTTCCTAAAAGTGCAACCTTTGACAACGATTTATAAGCCAACAGGTTGCAAGGTTCAGGCTCTGGTGAAAGAGTAACTTTTGTGCATAATTCTTGAACATAAGTGGGTAACTTTGTCACTAAAAGCTTGTCACAAAAAGCACATGAGAGTTAGACAGTAACAATTTTAAATGTACCTCTTACCAATAACTCCCTAATAATATTCGGGAACCGCGTTCACTCAGGCCTGTCGGCGCAATAAGAGAATGAAGGAGTTAATATGCTTGCTCGTGAAGGCAAGGACTCAATCATTTTTCATGGAAAGTTCGACAACAAATTAACAAACAAAAATGAGAGAAGTAGTCTCCTCTGGAGAAGTATATCTGACTCTCTGTGTGCATCCTCACCTCAAACATCAAACATGCCATCATTAATTCACTACCTTTCGGAGGTTCAATCAGTGTACCAATTTAAATCCTGTGCCTCTCCAGCTACCATCCTTCATTGGCTGCCTCACCTAGCTCCCTAAACCTAATAGATGTACCTCCATAGTCTTCCCCTTTAGAACCACAATCCCATCACACACTACACCATGAACACGAATAACCACCATCTTATAAGTGGACACAAATATGCACACGAACAAACATCTCCAAACACAGATTATCATTTATTTAATACAATCAGAGATATGTGACTTTTATGAAATTCAAATGTAATTAGGCAATTAGTCATAAGCCAACTTCTAGTACAGACATGATACCAGAAACTACCTGCAGCTACATACATCTTGCTCACTACTCCCACATTAGAATGTGGTCAAACGTTAATTGTCATCTTCACCATTAATAATTCTCAGTGTCCATTATTATAAGTATATGGTTTCCACCAACATACACACAATGGAAAAAATCTGAAGTAAACCTTTAAATGTTATTTTCACGAGATAGAATTAGACTTCCAACTTTTCACCACACACAGAAAGGGTATCAGGTACAAACTTTTAGCAGTCTTTTTCCTGTCATCTCAAATTGCAGCTTATTTCATAAACATACTTTGTACATATTCAAAGATATCTATGAGTCGGAGTCCAGTGTAATTTTTCCCTTCTACAAAGTTCAAAACTCATTAAGGGATAAGAAGCAAATGGTGACATGAAATACCATTGCTCAATGCACCAAACGGTTAAAGGGATCGAAAATCTTTACACCCATATTAGATGAATCAAATAGAAAAGTAAAGCTACCTGCAATGTGAATGCGAGATAACCGCCCTGAAACTCACGAGGTACAGTAGGGTCATTGGCACTGCCAAAATGAAAATCATAGGAAAGGATAGGTTATTCAAAAACTACAATAGCGCTCAACAAAATGCATTCTGATTATATATGCATTATAAGTTTCTTCTCTAGTAAAGCGAATTGCTTTGGAAAATGTTATCAAAAGTAAAGTGAATTGCTTGAAAAATGTTATCAAAGGAACTGCGTAGATATGCAGGAGAAAAAAGGAAAGGTAATGCTTTTCGGATGCAGTGAAAATTTTGTTTTTAGAAGGTAACATGATGTATGTATTAAACACAAAACAGTACATGGGTTGTACTGAAACCAAATATACAAGTGAGCAAAAAGAGTAAACCAGTCTACATTTCTAACAGGAACCTAATGTGTCTAATAGCCTGTTTGGCCAAGCTTTTTTTTGGCCAAAAGTGCTTTTGGACAAAAATTGAGGCGTTTGGCCAAGCTTTTAGAAGGAAAAAAAGTGCTTTTAAGGAGAAGTAGAAGCAGTTTTTGAGAAGCAGAAAAAAGTAGCTTCTTTCCAAAAGCACTTTTCGGAGAAGCGCTTTTGAGAAAAATACACTTAGAAGCAGTTTTCAAAAGCTTGGTCAAACACTAATTACTGCTCAAAAGTATTTTTTTAATTAATTAGCCAAACACAAACTGCTTCTCACGAAAAGCACTTTTTTTGAAAAGTACTTTTGAGAAAAGCACTTCTCAAAATAAGCTGATTTTAGAAGCTTGGCCAAATAGGCTATAATATAGATACAGTATCCTCAGGGTAGATCTGGTTGCACCAAAAATAAAAAAGCTTAATACAGTTAAATTTGAACATACAATACACAAGGATTACTGGTTTCCAGAGACAATTGAGTAATGATTACACAATTACAACTCATTATTTTCATTCATGAACACATGTTACAAATATTCATTAAGTTGTTCCAATAAGAATTCAACATTAGAAAGATTACTTCTGACCTGAAATCTCTAACATGCAGCTCATAAATGCTGACATCAGAAAAGGAAAGAAGGTTTGGCTTCTCATCTTGTAGATTATCCCATCCTTCAGGTTTTACATCATCAGAATCAAGATTAACTAACAATGTCCGCTTGCCATCAGCAGAGAGCCTGCCCATACAAAAGCAACAACGTGAATGTAGAGAACAGACATTAGACACAATAATAAATGGAATGCACTATGGCAGCAGCAAGTTACATTGAGAAAAATAAACTTCTTTGAAAGCAAGTGACTAAAACAGACCAGCATACCCTCTGGCATATGGATCATTGCTCACACATTTCTCAATCCGCAAGGTGCTAGGATGGTAAACAGACACTTCATAAACGTAGTAGCAACCCTCCCAATGCCTTGGCCCGTTATCACTCCAAACACCATCTAGCTCCTTCAGATGAACAATTTCTACTGGGTCAGCCTCTGAAGGACTCTTATAAATGAGAGCTCGCACCGCCTGTTTTAGTAGGCGTACAACCAGAAACAGCACGTTAGTTAAATGACACATTGATCCCTCAATCTCACTAAATAAAAATATTCATTACAAACAAAACCATAATCAAAGCAGGAAAACCTATGAGACACAAGAACAGAACACACTTGAGCAGTTGGTGCCCAAAGGTAGAGAGAGACAGCTTCAGCATCAAAAACAGCACCAAGGGGCCCGGTATAGGAGAATAACTCATCAAGAATACCAGGTAACTGCAATCCAGTAGCATTTGCACATTCTCCATCAGCTACAACAACAACAAACCCAGTGAGTTCTACCGCAACATAAACCCATTTTTGCCAAACAATTAGACATCTTACATAATGTTGATCCATTAATCCAGATAGTGGAGTGGTTAAATCAGCTAACCTAGAGAATATAATGGCATCGAAGTCTCAAATCAAGACACACAAATCAAGGAACAAAATAGAAGTGTTGAAGCAGGCAAAGGACTGCTCAAATGTTTAACCAAGACCTCCATGGGTGCACGGAGAGTTATACACTATAATGCATTTACAGGAAAATCATCATCACAAGTCAAGAGAATATGGAGCAATGGTTCCTAGTAAGCGCATCTTAGACTCCCTCAAGTGACAGAAAAGTGAAGAACCTACTTACAATTGAAGATGCCAACAGCTAATTGGCACTTGACTAAACATTGGCAATTCAGACTTGCAGGGACTTCAAATGCTGTATAATCTCGAATATGTGGAAATTTTTCAATTACCTAAACCAATAAAAGATTATAAGCAAACAAAAAACACACATAAATTTACTCCATCTTTGGGTCAATCAGAAGAAAAGTTCTTCTAACAACTGAAAAACTCATCAGGACTCAGCAACTCACCTGCTGTGGAAGTCCATAATTTATCTGTTCAAGTTTGATTTTCACATCATGACCTGTTATGTACAGAAAGTCACAGTAAGATCTAATCTGATTATCATCAAACGGAGCACCCGAGGCGCTACCTACAGTGGCGGAGCTAAAGGTGATTAAGGGGGTTGAACTTAATTCCCTTTGTCGAAAAATTATATTGTGCAAGTGGGGTAAAAATATTATTTTATGGTATGTATACACATTGTTGAATCCCCTAAACACGAGGGAAATTTTTAATGTAGTGGCAACGAGGTTCAAATTTCTTAAAGTCACAGGTTCCAGTCCGAGTGTTACATTCTTGCATTTTTCCCCACTGTTAGAATTTCTACCTCCGCCACTGGCTACCTAGAACACACCTTGAATTTCATCATCAGCAACACATAATGCAGCGTTTCTACTAGCATATAAGTAACATTCTCCCTCTCCAGCATCCACATTCCAAGCAATTATTGATCTGCTAACCCAAAATGCTCTGCTGTAGAACAGAGCATCCTGCAACTGTAAAAATTAAGCACTAATAAGGGCTCACCCGGTTTCAGGTGTAAAATGAAAATTAATCCCGCAAAATACCCTGCATCATTAGTATAATATTTGGGTTCAAGTTTAAAATTTCGCATTACTAATACAACTCTACATAGGAAATTAAAAAATTCCATATAAAACTCTTCATAAGTAATATTGTATGGTATTTCTTTTTTAGTTAATTTAAAAAAGAATGACAACTTTCTATATTTAAAAATAATTTAATTTTAAAATTCTCATTTTACCCTTTATAACAGTCACACAAATATATATGACTTGTTTCAAACTAGAAGTTTCAAAAGTAAGTCTTTCTTTCTAAAACTTCATGCGCAGTCAAAACACCTCAACATAAATTAGAACGGAGGGAGTATAAAGAAAAATTAATCCCCGCACGGAACTCCCCGTCACAAATATAAAGTTTGGATTCAAGTTTAGAAGTGTGCATTACTAATACAAATCTACATTGCTAATAAAACATTTCAGTATAAACTTCCATAAGTTATGTTGGAAATTTATGTACTCCCTCTATCTCAATTATTTTGATGCATTTTCCATCTTAGTCCGTCCAAAAGAATGATACTCCAATATTTTTCTATAGTTGGAAATAATTTAACTTCAGTTATCCTCAATGACTTGATTTAGTACCATACAAATGTCTATAGCTTGTTTTAGACCCTAAGTTCCAAAAAACTTTTCTTTTTCAAACAACACCAACACATAAATTGAAACATAGTAATTATTATTTTACATGGAATACAATGTGCAATAAATAGAATATTAGCATAATTTTTCATAACTAACAAACCTGAGAAGACGAAGAATAAGATTGGTCCTGAAGGGGCATAGTTGAGGAGCACCGAAGAGTTGAGGGACGAGAAGTTCCGAATTTGAGACCGGGTCGATACCGAGTCAAAGAACTCGGTTGAAGCCTCTTGCGGTTCGTTAAGTGAGACGGAAGAAGGAACCGAGTGGACTCGGAAGGAGCGGAAATGGGAGAGAGTGGAGCCGATGAAAGTAAAGCTGCAGACATTTGAATGACAGTTACTGAACTCTCCGCTTCTCAGTAGTTGAGTTTGTTTCTCTTTGCTTTTTGGATCCTGTGCGCTAACTTTGATTTTTTCGTGCTTTGATATTTTATTCGCTTCGTCTCTGTATTATACATTCTCGACCCAACACTATGTAAATACTTACATTTTGGCCCCAAAGTTTATACTTTGTTTTGCTTTATCTATTTTTCACTTGAAAGTAGCTTAATTTTTGAGCTTTTACTTTACAGAGAATATTTCGTTTAACTAAGAGTATTTAAAATTGAAATTGAAAATTAGTAATGAAATTTTTTGCGTGAAAATTGTTATTTCACTTGAAACTCTTTCCAGAGGGTATTTTTTTCATGGATTTCTTATTTACAATTTCTAGAGAATGGATAACACATATATTTGTTTTTAAATCTTTGAAACTCTCTGGATTATAAAAGTTTTTGCTTTTTCTTTTTTCTTTGATACATATATAGAAATAATTGAATAACTTAGTACATAATCGTTCTATACATAAGACACAACGCGATATTTGTACTTTAGACCTATACAATGTCATAATGGCGAAGCTAGTAAGTATATGTATTTTCTCAGTATTAACATGCAACGAAAGTAAATGGTCAAATTTGTTGCTGTATTTTTCTGAATTGAACAATTTTGCTTTACATGTGACTTTTGATGTAATATTATTCTCAATTGGGAAAAAGTTTCCTTCACCCTTAAAAAGCTTCAAAGTGAGGTCATTCCAAATGGACCTAAAGTGAGAAGTAAATTTGGACCTTTTATCAAAATTTTGGACCCGTAAAATACACACTCATGTTAAACAATGAGGGGGTATTTTCCCTTCGATTACTTATTTAAAATTTCTAGAAAACTTAGTACTTAGTAGTTGTTTACATAAGGAACAATGCGAAACATTTATTATACTTCAAACTGTAGTGTCGATCACGGATGTGCAGTGTGTGTATATATATATATATTGTAGAGAAGATCTCCTTGGCTCACGAGGTGGCTTTAAGTGATAGGGGATTAAAACCGGGCTATCGCCCTATCTAAGCAGCTTTCCCCTCTCCTCTACGGAAATAATCTTTTAATCTATTTCAGTTCCTGTGTCTGTCGCTATCGCCCTATATATACATGTATACAATGTCATAATCACAGAGTTAGTAGATATATGTAATTTCTCGGTATTAACATACAAACATAATAAGTTATAACAACATATCAAAAGAAAGAAAATGGTCAAATTTGTTTCTCTACTATTCTAAATTGAGCAATTTTACTCTCCATGACTTTTGGTGTAACATTATCCTCGATTAAAAAAAGTCTTATTTTTTTCTTTGACCCCTGAATAGCTAAGGGTAATTAATTCTAAATGATACTAAAGTGCAAAGTAAATATCGACTTTTTGTCTCAAAATTTTGGACCCATAGAATACACACACATGCTAATTTGCGCCCGAGCTTCCTTTTTGATATGTGCGAGACTATTTGCTAACTGCAAATGTATGAATAACAAAAAGTTTAATGAAAGGCAACATTTTGAGTAATTTCGAATAATAAATAGGGAAATTTGAAACTTTTTCCAAAGACAAAGGGAAAAGGTTCGTAGTAGGACAAAAACAAAACAAGCATGCACACACATTGCCATGCACAGGGCAGATTCAATCGTTCAACTGTGAGTTCAATTGAACTCATAATTTATATTTTAGACAGATTTTCAGTATAAAATTCACTAAATTGCTGAAAAATTGAGCTATATATGAACTCACAATTCAAAAAAGTGGTGAAATCAAAATCTTGAACCCATAGAATTATATCCTGAATTCGCCTTTGCTCGCACGGAGAGAACAGTACAATGTACCTCAAAGTGTAATGGTATTGGACTCTATAATTTCAGTATAATCAACATCATCACATTCCAAATCCAATTTCGCAAGCTTAATAAGACTACCAGTAGCTAACATTGCCTTTGTATTCAAATCATGCAAAGCTCTTTCGTAAAGACAATTACATGCACCAATTGCAGCTTCCTTCAACTTCTCATTCTCCTTATGTCCCATTAAACAATGTCCCAAAATCCTTAAAACCGGCTGAAATAATTCCCATGGCAAATTAATCCTCTTTTTTACGTCCCCATCTTCATCGTTTTCGCCATATTGGCCTGAGCATATTTTACAAAATTCACAGAAATCAAGTTTGGACTCAACCGGAATTTGTGGGATTTTGCTGTAATACAATTCTAACGCAACACCAACAATTCTAGCTCTCTTCATTGATCTTACCGTACCGTACGGTTCTAAACTCGGAGAAATCACAGCCAAATTTAGCTCTGTGGCTGAATTTTTGGCGACTTTATTTGTTTCATGATAAATGCTTGAATGTGATAGGTCGGGAATATTTACTGTAATTGCTTGGCCATTACGTGAGGAAGTTTCGTGTGCGTATAAAGCTAATAAAACAGCTTCAAATCCGGCTAATGGTTTATGGAGATCAACCCGAGAGAGATAAACGCCGGCGATTATGGGTAAGAATCGGAGGACGACGAGGTGGAGTTCGGGTTCGGAGGATTGGAAAGTGTCGTAAAGCCAGCGGCAGAGGTTGTTGTCGCCGTAGCCGGATTCGGGCTGGCGGAGGACTTTGGAGATTTGGGCGGCGGTTTCGGAGTCGTGGAGGAGGCAGAATGCGGGGGTTTCAGAGGAGGAAAGAGAAGGAGGGATGAAAGGGATGATTGATGCTAAGGATTGGATTGCGACATGGGCTTTTGAGTAGGAATCGGACCATGTGATGTGTGGTTTGTTTGGGGTGGTGGATGGTTCTGATTCTTGGTCGCCGGCGGCGGACATTGTGGCGGTGGCGGTGGTGGTTTCGCCGGACATTGGTAATGTATTGGGAGGAAATAGGAGAAGGGGAAGATGTTGAGAGTCTGAGGTTTTCAATGAATCGAATGAAGGTAATATTATGGGAAGGGAATATTTGTTGTTTTGAGAAAATTAAGGAATGAAAAGTGGATCTTATAATTAGAGTGCCAAGAAGTGAGATAGGAGTAATATAATCCATGGTTTAAAATGATTCCATATTACTTATAAAAGATTATCATATAATTTGTTTTTTTCTTTTCCATTTCTTATACTTTCCATCCAAATATAACATATATACCACACACAATAAAAGGACGGTAAGATTAAAAGATTAGTCATTAGTAAGAGTTTGCAAGGAAGGTGGCAAGCTCCCAAAGGAAAATAATTAATTGCACACCAAAACATAACAATTTATCACAATTAATCGATTAAATAATATGAGACTGTATGCATAACACGATGCACACACATTAATTAATTATTGTTAAATGATAAAAGTTACAAACGCAGGTTACCATTGGCCTTGTTCAAGATGTTAAATAAGAGGGTCAATTATTTAGATATCCCTTCTTGTTTAGTATAATTCAATGGACTTCCATTTGATTTGAGAAGGGATACTTTAGGATTGTTATTTAAATTTTGTCTTCGCTTTTGACATTTTTTTAGAACTAACCCTTTTAAGTTTAATGAAAAAATTCTGGACTGAAACGCCCTTCAACTACAAAGTTCAAACAATAGCCGACTATAAATTCTAGGCAAAATACAAAATTTCGGCCGAAATTAATTACATTTGATAGCCAAAAAGTATATAAAATATGATTATTTTTGTATATAACACAAATTTATACAAAATATATACTCCTTCTGTTTTAATTTATATGAATCTATTTTCTTTTTAGTCTGTGCTACAAAGAACGACCCCTTTTCATATTCCGAAACAATTGACCTTTATGCTATGATTTATAACCACACATAATATATGTGCCTTATTTTATACCACTAGTTCAGAAGTCTTCTCTTCTTGTTTTTTTCCTACACTTCATGCCCAATCAAATAGGTTCATAAAATACAAAACAGAGGAAGTATATATTATCGGCTATTATTTTTTGGAACAACTAAAAGTATACATTTATTTAAGTCGATCGGCCAATTGTGTTAAAAGCCCGATTTTCTTTTAGAAGTGTCATCTGTGTTTTGCTGACAACATAGTTCTGATTGATGAGACGCGAGGCGGTGTTAACGACAGGCTAGAGGTTTGGAGGCACACCCTTGAGTCCAAGGGTTTCAAGTTGAGCAGGACTAAGACAGAATATCTGGAAATGCAAGTTCAGTGCCAAATCGGGGGAAGTGGGCATGTACATGAGGCTTGGAGCACAGGTCATCCCCAAGAGAAGTAGTTTTAAGTACCCGGGGTCGATTATCCAGGGGGACAGAGAGATTGATGAGGACGTCACATTCCGTATATGGGTGGGGTGGATAAAATGGAGGTTAGCATCAGGAGTCATGTGTAACAAGAGAGTGCCGCTGTGAATCAAAGGTAAGTTCTATAGAGCTGTGGTTAGACTGCCATATTGTATGGGGCAGAGTGTTGGCCGGTTAAAAACTCTCATCCAGAAGATGAAAGTGGCAGAGATGAGGATGTTGTATTGGATGTGCGGTCATACTGGGATGGAAAAAATTAGGAATGAAATTATTAGGGAGAAGGTGGGCGTGGCTCCTATGGATGACAAGATGCTGGATGTGAGAGCTCAGATGGTTGGGGCACGTGCGGAGGAGGAGCCTTGATGCTCCGATGAGGAGGTACGAGAGTTTGGCCTTGGCGGGGACGAGAAGAGGTAGAGGGCGGGCTAAGAAGTATTGGGAAGAGGTGATTAGACAGGACATGGCATTGCTGTAGATTTTCGAGGACATGACCCTTGATAGGAAGGTGTGGAGATCGAGTATTAGGGTTGTAGGTTAGGACGTAGTCGAATCCAGGGGTGAGGCTAGTTCGATAGGGGTGGTCTTAGACCGCTAGGGGTTTATGTTGTGTTCTCCCTATCCTTATGTTTTCACAGCATCAGGCTCATTTTTCTGGTTTTGTTATTGCATTTCAACTATTTTCTAGTTCTTATGATGCTAATATTATTTCTTTGGTTTTTGTTTGATGGTACTAATATATCGTTCCTTTCCCTTCTCTTCTCGTCTTTTCCATCTTCTGGAGCAAAGGATCTTTCGGAAATAGCCTCTCTACTCCTTCGGAGTAGGGGTAAGGTCTGCGTACACACTTTCCTTTTCAGACTCCACTTGTGAGATTTTACTAGGTCGTTGTTGTTATTGTTGTAAGTGTCATCCTAGTCATTATCCATGTTTGTGTACTTCCCCCGAAGTGTACTAGATTTGAAGGCCCAAAAAAAGGAAGCCCACGAATGAAAAAGCCCAAGACAAAAGTCCATGACCAAACGAGTGGTCATGAACGAGCAATACGAGAGAGACCAGAATGCCAAAGGAGACGGAACATTGTCGCATCAAGGTAATTAGGTAAACATGATCTTGGATTAAGCTTTAAACTTATAATAATTTACTCCCTCATTGCACTTTTAAAAGTCAACCTCTACCGGTAATTTATATAGTAAACCAAATCATCAAGTTACTGTTAGGTAATAAATTGAGGTGAGAATATATATTAATGTGCTATAGCTTAGTAATAAGTAGTAATAGTATATGTGAAGACATATATTAGCGTATTAACCGGATAAAAGTACACACTGATGCGCGTGAGTAAGTTCTTTTTTTCTTCTCACCCCAGCTAAAACAAGAAAAAGAAAAGAAAAAGGGAGAGAAAAATCTCCCTCAATCTCCAATAGGAGAGAAGATTATCATGTGCTAAGCATGAGAAAGAAACAGCTTCACTGAAAGCAACATCCTTATTTTACTTTTGATTTTGCATTGACTTATTTCACTCATTTGGTGTTTTAAATCAAACAATGAGCATGACCTTTGTGTAACACACAATAATATTCAAGGTTATGTTACCAGATTCACAGACTAGTTCAACTACTTGTACTTGGTCCAGCAAAAATAAAATATTTGTTTCTTTCCTCCCCATGAATATGGAAAGGGGGAAGTTTTAAATAAATTTAAAAAAAAAAAAAAAAAAAAGGGCAGTCCGATGCACATAGTATTCCCTATTCACTCAAGATTCGAAAAAGGGCCGCACTTCAAGGGTGTGATATAAACAACTTATCTTGATGCAAGTATTAGTGAAAAAGTTAAAATAGATATTTCCTATATTTTCAAAAGTATATTTTTCTTATTTACCAATGAGATAAAAGTAATTCATTTTCCCTTTTATTATATTTGCATGAAAGTGAAAGTAGAGTAACTTCAATTAGAGATGTCATTTTAATGGCAGACATAAACCATGTATGGTAGGTACACCTTATAGAAAGTAGGATCATTTGGAATCTTTTAAATTACTTGTTGCTTCTTCAGGTCATATTATATCATAATAAATAATTAAAAGAACTTGGAAATGAATGTGACATAAAAGCAAAAAGAAAGCAAAGCCTTCATTAAACTAAATCATCTTCTCAATAATGACAAGCCAATTCTACAACATCATAATCTCTCAAGATACACCTTGCATAATATTTTTATGCAAAATTAGACCAAGAGAAAAAAGAGTAGCAAGTATACATAATTAAAAAAATTCCCCAACAGTTTGGAGAATTCTAAAAGCCTCCCCAACTCATATTACATGGGGAAATAATTACAATCAAAGGTTACTAAATCAAAAGATCAAACTCCTCTTCATCCAAATCAAAGGGCTTGAAAACAGAAGCAGCAGTCATGATCAAGAATCCAACACTTTATAGTGAGACATTGATCTTTAAAAACCAGACTAAGTAAAAGGCCATTCATAATTAGGCCTTTTGTCAAATCCTCTAAGTTTTTGTTAGATAATAATTATAACCATTGCTTAGTTTCTAAGGCAAACCAACTAATTATACAAATCCTAATTGGATGGAAAATGGCATGCATGATAGCCATCCATTTCATGTTGATAATTTTTTTCCCTTTTTCATACCTTTTTAAACGGTATGAAAAGGAAAGATAAATTGAACCACTAGTCAGATAGCATCTCCTATCCTTAACTAGAAGTTTCGGGTTCGAGACTTTAGGAAGAGAAAAACTCCTTGTAGGAAATCAGAATTAGTCGGCCAGTAAGTTCCGGATACTGGATGGTTAACAAAAAATACTAGTTAAAGTGAGCTAATTATAAAGGTGGGAAAAGAAAGAAAACACTACATGTTGGTCAATGATGACTGGTGAACAACTTTTTGATACTTGGAAATTGACTGTGGAGAAGTATCAGCACCAACATCCCTTTTCTTCCCAAAACATGCTCCGGCGCTGGTACATGCAGCGCCGGTGCTACTCAGGGCAGAGTCCTGGTGGAGTAGCCGCGGCGTAGGGGAGGTAATAGTGACGGGAGGAATGTCAATGGAATTGAGTTGTGGTGGTGGATGTTGCCATTGAGGAAGTGGGCCAGCTAAAAGAAGTGTTTGAAGTAGTGGCCCTGCTTCCATTACAGCTTGCAAAAACTTCCCTTTTTCTGGCAATGGTTTCTTGAGAACAATCTTTTCCATTAAATCTTGGACTAATGGAGGGGAAACAACAACATTGTTTTCATCACAATCTGAGGAATTAGAAAGTCCAATGTTGTTGTTATTGTTAGAGTCAACTACTCCTTTTAAAATTTGGTCATGTTCTTGATCATGACTTGTTGTGCCACTCGAAATAGGTGCACTTTCTATAACAAGATTTTGTTGCTTTTGGAATTGGAATTGAAATTGTACTTGTTGTTGTTGTTGGAGTAATTGTTGTTGGAGTAAGATTTTCTCCATTCCAAGCCTTTGACATTTGCCTTGAACTTCATCTCTTTCTTTCACAACTCTAGTCAAAAGATCCTTGAGGTGCAAAATCTCCTCATCTTTCCTAGCAAGTTCCTCATGTGCAGAAATGACAGTGTTTTCCAATTCCAATGTTGTGTACACCAAAGAATGCTTCAATTCCTCTATTCCCTATCAATTCCAAAATCCACATTATGTAACTCACAAAACACACACACACAATGGGGTTTTAGGGAGCTACGCTGCTCGGACTCTCCGGAAATGATGCTAGGTGTGTGTCGGGTCCTTCAAAAGTAGTGTATTTTTGAAGGATCCAACACGGATATCGTATCATTTTGAAGAGTCCGCGCAACATAATTAGAGAGGGTGTAATAAAAGGACTTGAACATAAACAAGAATGTTAATTAAACAAAGAAATAAGAATGTTAGTTAAAATTACCTCTTCAAGGAAGTAGTTATAAGGCCAGCTAAGAGGGCTGCATTGATCTTCCATATTTTTTTTCTTTGTATGTTTGGTTTGAAAGAGCTAAAACAAAAGAGAGTACATAAAAAGGAAATGAGGGTTTAGGAGACTTACTTATAACTAGTAAGCTAAGAGTTTGCTTTTTTAATGATGCTACTATAGTACTATTGCTACTTTAGCTTTATCTCAAGAGGCAAAATGGTAGGGAAAAAAACACAAAAGGCCAAAAAAGTAAGGAAAAGGGGAAATATGGTTAGTGGATATAAATCACATACTATAATCTTTATAGGTGAGTACTACTTATACTTGTTGCTACTACAAGATTCTTAGTACACGAGAAGGAGGGCCATTTCTTTTTACTGTGTAGAAAAGCAAGGCGGGAATGTGAACTAAAGGATTCAAAGTTGGGGCCTAATGGGGGCTGCAATGAATCTCCTTACAAACCAACATGAGTCGTAGCTGAGTAGTAAGAACATTTTTATTTTTAATCAGCATTTCGAGTTTGAGTTCGAGTTCTGAGTATAAAATCATTTTTTTAAACAATATTTTAACCTTCAATATGAGACATTCCCACATAAATCTGTATTTAATCGGGTCTCAATGCGAATACTGAACCTCAAATTAGAAACAAAAAGAAAATCTCATTCATATGCAAAAAACCACACACGCACGAGTGAACACATTAATTAAAAGTAGTATCACATTTTTGACAAAAAATTCTTTGTCCATCATATGGGCATTCAAAAATTTTTTTTTGTTTTTTTTTGTTTTTTGCGTAGTCTTGATTTAAATATTTTTTAGTAATTTTGTGTTTTTAAGTACATATTTTTATCAAATGATTAACCATTTCAGTTGAATTTATCCAAATATACTAGTACAAATAAAAAATTTCTGTTTTTAATGTTTTTAGTAAATTTCAAAATGTTTGAAAATTGAAATACAACTCAATTTTTATATTTTGTATAAATAATTTTTTTACAGGGTTAATGACTAACGTACTGCCATACAAGCTACTTTGCACCGTTAATACACAAATAAAATATACAATTCAACTTAACATATGACATGATCATGGTCAAGATCATCTCGAAATATACTTCATTCACAAGACCAGTATGACAATTTAAGATTACACCATGATTTGCATACTCTATAGTTGAATTCTACCGTGACGTGCTTGAGTTATATATAAAAACAATATTAATCATAATATAGAAAACTAAGGCGTGCAGAAATTTGTAATCTATATATACATAGAATTCTTGTGTGTATAATATTTGTAGAAGAATGAAAACCAAGCAAAATATTTGCCCGACAAATTAAACTAATGCATGGTTTAGCTTGCAAATCTTGGACTAAAGATTTGTTTTGGACTCGTATGCCTAAGAAGAAGAATATTATAGAATGGATCCAAGAAGAGTAGTCTGCAAAAGTTGAATTTCTCATTCATTTATCCACAATACATTTTTCATAGGTTCACACTTTTATAGAATTTTAAGGGGTTGATAAATTAGGACTAGGACTTGTGCATGTGGAACAGTGGACTTGACAAAATAAGTAAAAAATAAAATAACAGGCAACGCCTTTATAATTTAATGGAGTATGTGTGTCTACGAATATGAATGAAAATTATGAAATTGCGGCGAAGTGAAAAGTACTTCTTCATTTTTAATCAGAAATTTTGGGTTCGTGCCGCGGATTCAGGATTTAAAGGTCGGAAGTGTACTTTTGGATTTAACCAAAATTTGTTTGTATATAGGGTGCCCACTACTAATATATTACTATTTTCTAAAGATATATGTGTGTGTGTGTGTGTGTATGTGTATATATATATATGAAATTTTTGCCGAACTTTACGGGTGCCAGTGACCCCTCGCGGTATAGCATAAGCCCGCCTCTACGTATTTAGTTGTTTTTACTACGGAGCATTTTACTTCTAATGTGGGACTTTCCGGAATAAATTCAAATTTAATCGAACCGCACTGTAATACTGGTATCGGACGACGAATGAAAAATAAAAATTAAAAAAAGAATGAGAGTTGGTGGAATATTAAATGTAATAAACTGTTTGGTCAGAATAAAAGATAAAGGTGAATAATGATGGAATGCCAGAGACATTCGGATCCAAGACTTTTATTTTTGCCTTTGATAGTATATGCTTATGGTTACCCTTTTTGACTCTAATATAAAGATAAAATTGCATGGACTAGGAATCATGTTATATCTAAATAATTGAATTATTTTTCTTCTTTTCATTTTTGCCGCACTAAGAAAGCGACCTCGTATTTCTCTTTTCATTGTGAACCAAATCACTTAAAAGGTGGTGCTTGCATTTGTGTTTGGTTTAGCATTTTAACATTAATTGTGTTTTTCTTTACAAAGTTGTATTTTAGTTAGTTTCGGAATATTATTATTATTTTTGCAATTCTATTTTTGAATTGTCTCATAAATATAACAAGTTAAGATACTGCTAGGAAAATGACTTATATCCATAATTAACGAAAGTTATTTTTCTCCTTTTTGACGGAGGAAAATATTTTTCAGTAATCAAATATCAGAACATAACCTCCTTATAGACTAAGTTTTTTTGACAAATAACTTTTGTTATGCCAACCGCACTTTAAATCTTCTCAAGTAATTGAAAATTGTGAAAAAATAATTAAATATTTAATCCCTTCACAAAGGGGAAAAAAGAGTAAAACTATTCTATTATCTTCTTTTATTAAGGGTTGAATCAAACGGAAGAAAGAACTTACATATATTCTATGTTTGTATTAAATGAATAAATATCTTTAATATAAACTCCACTATCTAACAACAAATTCATATGCAAGTAAATTTTATTTCATAACAAAGTTGAGGTTTAAGGGAAGATAATGTGCATCCCAGGGAGTAATTTAATGGTCAATGAAGTGGATTGATAACTATGCGATCTCATGTTCAAATTCTATAGGAGGCAAAGTTCATATATTAAGCTTTGATGGACATAATTACTTGGTACCTATGCAGTTAGGAGATAGTAGAAGTGTCAATAGATATTTAAAAACTGACTAAACTGACCGCACCGAACCGATTTTTAAGTTTCTTTTAATAAAACCGTAGGTTTTATATAAATTTATAATCGTACCGATAATTAGTTTAGATTTTTTATTTTATGAAAATAAATCAAAAAAATACCGAACCATACCGAATAAATTTACATGAAAAATATATATTTATATGTTAAGTTTAAAAATAATAAAGCATTAACATTTTTCTTGGGCCTTGAACTTATGAAAACGATTATAAACCAACAAGTAATTAAACTCAAAATACTTATTCCCAAACATATTATACTACCATTGAAACTAAATTATTTCCAGCATATTCACTAGCAAGACACAAGGTATTCTAGCGATTATGAGTAGCAAACTACTATGTATTGAAGATTTTTTCTTTCGTATGATTTAAATTTATATTTTTGAATATTTAATCTTCTTTAGACTTTATTCTGGAGTCCCAACTTACTTAATATCTTTCCACTCGTGTGATTTATATTTTCTTCGTCTTTGCTTAGTTTCTTTTACGCTGTCGTAGAATAGTTGATGGGCCTATACTCTAGTCATCTTTCATGTTTTCTTAATTCATCACCTTTAAATAATAAAAATGTCTAGAGAGTTTTTCTAAGTCTTATAAAAGTACGTATGTTGTTGCATTCTGCTTCTAGTAGTGACTTTTAAGTGACATTTAAAAAATATCAAAAATTAATCGAATCGTACCGATACCGAAGAGAAACCGACATGATTGGTACGGTTTCTACAAGTCTAATTTTGGTTATACATAATATAATAATATTAGTATGATACAAATTTTATAAAATTACCAATTGAACCGAACCATTGACACCCCTAGGAGATAGTAGATACTTCATCAAGTGGAAGATAACCCGTAAAATTAGTCTATACCTATATCAGTAGAAAATAGAATGTACCCGGTTAAATAAAAAAATAACAATGATATTATAGAATTAATCAGCATACAAACTGATCCGGATATCATAATTTTAAATTTAAAAAAAAAAGAAAAAAAAAGAGAGGAAGATAATGGTAGGGACAACATGGAAACCTTTTGGAGAACAAAGTGGGTGTTTTGGTTTTGGAGAAAGAAGAATAACGGCTTCCATTTTGACCAACTCCCCAGAGTTTGCACTACTGTTTCTTGGGCTATGTTCCACCACGCGTTGGCGTGTGGGTCCATTTTCCTCATTTCCTTTTGTGGGCCCATTCATGTGTATTCTTATTGGCTCATCTTATTAGATGCTGTGTGGGGCCCTGTGTTCTTCACCTTTTTTTAAGTAGGACAATTTTAAAAAGAATAAAACAAAAACCTTAATGCTTTTTTTTCTTGTATAGTATTTCAGATTTATATTGAAGTCCGAACAATTCGGATTTACACCATATAAGGACAGTTCGCGTATAAAATATCTTGTGTGTACGTAGACTTTAAGGAATGATTACATCTCAAAAAGTGTGATATAAGTAATTTATTCTGATACAAATATTAGTGGCCGATTTTACGATTCGAACCGATAACTTATACACACGAAAATATTTTGACTGTTGATTCAAAACTCCCCTTTTATTCGCACCACATAAAATCTATTAAAAATAAAAGCGCTTTCTATTGAATTTTTATTATTTTTTAAACTCAAACACGAGATTTCTGAACTTTTGAAGGTAACCTTGGATTTTTTTTCATTTCTATGACTTGGGTAAATACTTCCTAGCCAAAACCGAAAAAAGTAAACATAGGAAATTTTTGGAATAGGAGAAGGGAAACTTTAGAAATAATAATTGAGAAAAACAGATTATTTAGATCCCGAAAAAAGAGAATATGCACATTTATATATTCTTTAATAGTTTATGTTCCATTAGTTCGTTAAAGCCATCTTTAAAAGATACTTCACATATTGTAATCTTTACGATTCTAATGTCTTTTTGCACTTGAATATTTGTTTAACATGTTTAATATTTCTTGTATTTACCGTGTTCTGTAACTTTCTTTCAATTCTTAATTGAAAATAGGACTGTACAATTCATAAAAATAATTTAATGAGAACTTTCAGGAGAATACGTGATATTTCTTCAATTTTCTTCCTTTTTTGATTTTCCTTTTCTTATTTTTGTCATAAGGCAATATTCCTTTGTCAATACATGAATTCCGAGCAACTTCCGTTCAATTTGTAAAAATTAATAGGTTATCTTTTTCGACGGGGTAAAAATTATTTACGTCCCCCAAGTTTGTCTTAAAAATCAAACACATCCTTTAATTTTGAAAAATTATCATTCTCCTCCTTATATCAAAATTGACTTTTTAAAAGTGCCTATCTTATCCTTTACAACTTTTTATCTTTTTTTCTTTCTTTAATATAAGATATTTTTTTAATTTATTTTAATCTATATTATGGACTTACATATGGTTAAATAAATATTATTTTCAACATATATAAGTTAATGATGTTCAATAATAAAATAAATAATAAAAAAAATTAAAATAAGTAATTTTGGTATTAGTAATGTTATTAGTAGCAGTCAAACTCAATCTATCTATAAAAATGAGAATAAGAGAGAGTGAGAATTTTATAAATGATAGAATGCAGGATAAACATAATGGGTGAAAAATATAAGTATATTTTGTAATAAATTCTTAAAATTCATCTATTTACATTGTACATAAATTTTATGTTATAATTGTAAAAGATTTCTATTAATAAAAAACAAATCTTAAAAATATATATACGCAATGGAGAATAAAAGAAAAATTAAAACTTGAAATCATACACACACACATGGATTATATGCATACTTAATATATGTAATATTAAAATAATGATCATAAAAAATAACAATAGATTTCATAATAAAATCATTATATGATTATTCTATTTATAATGTTAATGAACTTAAATTAAAGGTATTATATATATGAGAAATAAAAAGGGTAAAATAGATATTGCGTAGGATTAAAGAAGGAAAATGATAATTGTTTATAGTTGAAGAATGAATTTAATTTTTTAAATAAACTTAAGGGATGTATATGATTTTCATCCTTTTCGTTAGACATGTGCTTATAGCTTTTTCTATTTCCTCTTTCCAGTTTTATATTAGATTTTTAGAATTAAATTCTTTTCCTTGGAAAATAAAAATTTATACTACGTATATACCCCTCGTGTGGAAAACGAAAGCAGCACTTAATGGAAATAAAAGGACATTAGCAGTTTAGCACTGGGACTTATGACTTCCAGCAGGATTATCGTGTTGAAGTACAGTGTTTCAAATTACAGTCACTTGACTTTTAAGGACTCGTTTCTTCATAAAAAAAAATTCCTTTTATTAATTTTTTATTTCAAAAATATTTTGTTCATGAAATTTTGTAAGTTTTTAAAAAAATTCAAAAATGAGTTCTTCAAATTTCATATTCTTCTCCACTCACAAAACTGCAATATTTTTCAAGTGAAATGCATTTTCAAACATAACTTCAAATTTAAAATATTATTTTTTAGCTTAACTTTAAATACTACTCTTTTTCAAAAAGTATAATTTTTATTACCAAACGCCACGTGAATAGTAAAATGTGAAAGAAAAAGATGTTATATTCAACAATTTAATTAACTCCAAAATAGGTGAAAGATGCTATGCAACTAGATTGGATAATTAAGGAGTAATTGTTGTTGTTGTAGTAATAAGATATCGCGTAAAATATTCTATGCACCAAAACATTTAGGCATCCAACGAGTTAAAGAAAAAGATACTAACACATCTACATTTAACCGGGATTAAGCTGGACTCAAATTTTGGGCGTAAGCTTTTACATAAAGTGCTCCATTAGTTTAAGTATAGCATCTCACGTAATTAACGCCTCAATAATTAAAACATTAAGTGTGTGTGTATATATATATATATATATATATATATATCGTTTAACATATTTTCCTTATCATTATTCACTGAATGACTAGTATCATTTTTCATAGAACAATCTGATTTTTCAGCTATCTGTTCTATGGATTGAAGTAAATTTCTTTTAACTTCTTTCATATATCTGACTATCATTTCTTCCTTGTTGCCTTCTTGGAGATAAATTTTTATAGCAACATATTTAATTGAAGAATTCTCAAGAATTACTTCCTTTGGCTTAGACTTATAAGTTTTTATAGCCAAAGTAATGTTATCAATTAGTTCTTGTCCATATAACTGATTTGTTTTTGATTTTTTTTTTATTAGTTTGTCCCAAAAATTATTGTAATACGTCCTGTATAAGCAAGGGATATCTTCTTCCGTATAACCAACTTCTGGTACCCATTTGTGAATCCATGGAATGGGGAATTCCAAAAAGAATTAAATATGACCAATTTTATCTGGCCAACAAATGTGATCTTTTTGTACAGGGCATCCATATCAGGAGACACTTGAATCCATTCGCTGTATAACTGCTTGAATGTTGCTGGTAATATATCAATTGTCGGGCCGTGGTATGACCACCAATTCAAAAACCAGTTTGGAATATTTTCAGAAAATATTTTGGCACCAATTTTTATAAACCAAGTGTGTTTGTGCCTCTCATTATTATAGAATAACACCTTGCCAAAAGTCTGGATATAATCCCAGTAAGTATAATTAACTCTTTTGTCAATAAGTATCACTTGACGTTCTTTCATAGTAGATATTCCCCATTCTTCAGCGGATATAATCTGTTTGATGATAATTTTTGAGAAGTTATAAACATTCTCTTCTGCATTATAACCTTTAAAGTGCTCAATTTGTGCACTTCCTGAATTTATTAATATATTTTCATAATAGGTTTGGGTTTTGTATGACTTACCCGCGAAATGTAAATTTTCAATCAAATACCTTTGCAGTATCTTCCAGGGTTCGGTTTTTCACTGTAAATCGTGGTTTTCTAACAGAAATATTATTTCCCTTTTTATCAATTTTTCATAACTCTTGATATCATCAGAGTCTTCAGTTGCCACATTTGCTACGTATCACTATGCGTGGTCTTTTGAGAGGCTAAATATGCCTACATATGCTCATATAACGAGCTATCTTTTGGAATATCTTTCAAATTAACTGTTTTTGAGGATGATTCTCCTCTTTCCTGAGAAATCTTCTCATTTATCAAAAAATTTCCACCCCTTTGTATAACAGGGTTTCTTTGAGATGGAGGTATATATGATCCTCGACCACCTCGGCCTCTATAATTACCGTCTATGTTAAACATAAATTTTACAGCCTCTATAATTACCGTAGTTGTTTCCTCTCCCTCTTTGGGACGGCCATTGACGGCTCATCCTGCACTCAAAAGAAGATGTCTTTTTATTTATTTTCTAAATATTCACGAGATAAAAAGTCCGGAAGAGGATTATCAACTCCCTTTTTATATTCAATTTCAAAATTAAATGGATCCAATTGAGCTTGCCATCTCGCAAATATCATTTTGGAGGCATCATGTTTAAAATCTTTATTAAACATAAATTTTACAGCCTGTGCATCAGTTCTTATCAAGAACTTCTGATTATACAAATCATCCTGAAATTTTAAAACACATTTGACAATCGTAAGCATCTCATGGGCTACAATAACATATTTTTTTTGGGCCTTGGTCCATTTACCTAAATAGTATCATATCATATACTCTTTTTTATTGTGAGAGTTAACCTGTTTTAAAATACCCCCAAAACCAATATTAGAAGCATCGGTTTCTATAATCTATTTCCACAAAAGATTTGCTAAGGCTAAAAGAAAGAGTAGCAACTCTCTTTCTTTACCTGTTTGATTATCTCAGTATGACTATCAGTCCAGGGAGATTTATAATCCTTTTTCAATCTATCATATAAAGGAGCAAGATCTCGTGACAAATCTTATAAAATGGTGATATATAATTTAAACTACCAAGATATCTTCGTAGTTAAGTTCTATCGATAATTACATCAGAAAATTTAGATGCAAAATCTATAGCACGTTGAATAGGAGTAATTTTTTCTTGGCAAATATAATGACCAAGAAAACCAATATTAGTTTAAAACAAACTCATTTTTGGTTTTGATATAACTAAACCATTTTGGATGACAATTTTCTTTAAAATGTCAAGATGCTTATAATGCAATTCAAGAGTTTTTGAATAAACAAGAATGTCATCAATATAGACGATAATAAAATCCATATAAGGATGGGAGATATCATTCATAATTTTTTGAAATTCTGAAGGAGCATTCTTTAGACCAAAAGGCATCACATTTAATTTATATTGCTCAAAAGGAACATTAAAAGCAGTTTTATAAATATGCTCTTTAAATAATTGAATCTGCCAGTATTTAAATTTTAGAACAAAGAAAATATATTGGCATCATATAATCTCGAAAGCAAATTCTTTTTATTGGGGATCGGATATCTGATCCATTTAAAAATCTTATTTAACAGTTTATGTAATTTATAACTAATCTGGAAACTCCTCGCTACTTCTCAGCAACATTATTAACATAAAATGCAGTACATGACCAAGGGGATTTAGAAGGTTTTATCAAATCTTTTTGTAAATATTATCAATTTCTTTTTTACAAAACTCTACTAATTCAGAGTTAATTTGACAGGGTCTCGATTTCATTGGAATATTATTTTCAGAAAAAGAGTCCTCATATGGAAAGGACACAACATACTTTTTTCTATCCCAAAAAGCACTCGGATGATCAGCACATGTAAAAACAACAAATTGTTCAGAAATCAATTTAATCTTTTCCTGAACTATAGTATAATTCAATGTATCATTTATTGACATGCTATAAATTTCATATTGCAAATATTTCATATGATATTGCTTCATATTAATCAACGCATTAATATCACGTGCAACAGGATCAGTGATAAAAGTAAAAGAAATTTTTTTATTGTTATAAACAGTATCAAATCCCTTTTCATCGACCCTAGTATATAGGTAGATGCCATTATAAAAGGTGTTCCGAGTATAATTGGAGGGTATAATTGATCCTTGACTAATATAAAAAAATGAGGAATACACACCTTCTGCTGGCAGACATAAGCATTATGTAGTTTGTATTCTATTTTTATCCTATCATCAGATGCAGACTTGACATTATGAGAAGTCTTATGGTAATATCGGGTTGGAATTAACCCTTCTTGCATACAAGAAACATCTACAGCGCTATCTATTAAAGCAGTTTTAGTTACAGAAAAATCATTATCAATTAAAATAGTACATTTCACATACCATTTGTGTGCAGTAACAATTTGCATCATTCCAAGAAACATATCATGTTTTTGATTTAAAACAATCTGTTTTGAAAATTTAGAAATTTCTTCTAAATCATATTCTTGAGGCATTAAAATTCCCTTTTTCTTGGTATCAACAGGTAACTCATTTAAAGAAGTAGATTTCTCTATTTGCGTTACTCTATGATCTAAAATCACTTGATTTTGTTTTAAAGATTTAATCTTATTTTTTAATTTTTCAACTTTAATTTATAAGTCATCCATTGAAGAGTTATAACTGAATGTCCTAATATCTTTTGGTTCGTTTTTTGCTAAAAGTCTTCTTTGAACTTCTGCCAACGAATATGGAGCTTCATCCAGTATCTCTTTTCTTTTGAAATGGCTTATTTGCCGAACTTGAAGAAGTAGATGCCATGTTAATAATCTTTTCTCGAAGATTATTATCAGTGACTTCTTTTAATAATTCTAAAATATTATCAGAAGTAATTAATTTAACTTCAAAATCTTGAAATTGTGATTGCAATTTATAAAAATCTATAGTATTTCAAGAACAATTATCAGGTTCACAATTATCATATGGATCACTACCAGAATTAGCAATATCTAGCAAATTCAAAGAATCATCAGAAGCATAATTACCAGAAGAATCACTATCATATTCTTCTACCGTGGTTTCATCTATAACCTTAAGAATCTGATCTCTAGACTAATCATCTAGTTCTAGTGCTAAAGTTTTCAGCTTCTCCTTCCTACAGTTTGGAGCAATATGGCCAAACTTACCACATTTGTAGCACTTAGTATCCTTTAGATCTCTTTTCGATCTATCTTTAACAAATCGCCTTTCTTTGCGAGATTTTTTGCGTGCATCATGCTCTTCTTTCGATCTACCTTGATATTTCTTACCTTTTCTTCGGTAAGTCTTATCTTCCTTATCACCTCTTTTCTTCTTGTAAGGAGAATATATTTCTCCCATGCCGAATTGATGACAAAAATCTCCTAACTGATTTCTCTCAGTTAGTCTTTGTCTCTTAATTTGCTGATTTAACTTCAGTTCATTACACAGGTTTAGTCTTTCCTGTGTACAAACACCTATAAGTTTGCCATAATTATAAGTATTATACATAATCTTAGCAGTATTGCCTCTAATAGTTTTTTTTACTCTTTCTGCAAATAAATGAGGCAAACCATTTATAAACTTTGCCTTCCAATGTTCCACGTTACTTTCGGGTAAATCCATAACCCGACTAAGAAAGGTGTCCTTATACCATCTAAATTCTCCTAAGTGTTTACACTTAAGGCCATTTAACATAGTATGAATCGATTCATACATGTTGGTAAATCTACCATTAAAATGTTCTACAATGGTAAGAACTAAAGTATAAGACAACATCTAGCCTATTTGCTAATAGCGGTTGACCTAAAACATCAATTCCTGGTTCAGGTGTAGTAGCATCAACAATGGCTTTCTTGTCTGCCATTGACAAGAAATTATCTCACAAGCCTCTTAATTGGCCAGTAAATACAGCAATAATCATCTTACAAATAATCCTATCTGTATTCTTATCACTTGTAGCTTTACAAGTCATAGAGTACATCATCATTCTACGAACCAAAATACTGATCTGTCTATCAGTCAATCCGTCAAGGTTCCGTTTATAAATGGCATCACCATGATAACTGGTGTTAGTTTGATTCCAGTCTCTTTCTTCCACTAAAACATCCTGTGGCGTAGGTCTAGGATAGTAATGGGTATTCATCTTAGGTTTATCAGCATATATGCTACTTATTTTTCTAAGCTTATTAAGCTCAGACCACATAACTTCCTTATGATCTTTGGAAGGATCTAAGATATCTTTAGAAAAATCAAATATCATCTCAATAGGTTTCAAATCTAAACTAGCTAACTTATCAGTCACTGGTTTTTCTAAACCTTCTATTTCAATAGGTCTCTGCATAGATGATTCAATCACTGTTTTGTCGGAAGAAGCAGCAGATTCAGGTATAACCATTGTAGATTTTATAACCATTGAAGTCACTTTAGGAGCATTAATCTTCTTGACTAAGTCAATCAATTCTCCTATTTCGGAATCTAGGGAACTAATATGCTCACTTAAAACCTTAACATATAAAGACATATAATTGTTTTGAGAAATTATATGTCTCAAAGCTATAATACAAACTACCTAATGCTTATTGCTTAGGTACAATTATAATAGAATCCCTTCATTTTGATTCTTATGATAAATAAGGGTACAATCCTAATTGGTCTATTGACGCCGTACGGACTACCGCCAGTCGATCCAGATCCTGTTAATATATGGTATCAGAGCCTAGGAATTGCTTTAATATGTAATTAAGATAGTAAGTATTTAACATAGATCTATAATTGGATATGGACAACAGATCCGAGTGGAAAAATATTGATAAATGAGAAGATTTCTCAAGAGGAGAATCATCCTCAAGAATAGTTAATTTGGAATATAGTCCAAAAGATAGCCCGTTATACGAGCATATGCAGGCATATTTTGCATGTTGACTCGGAGATATTACAGAGTCTAAAATCCATGTGGAGGGAAAATTGATTGCATCCTAGCTGATAGGTCTCCTAGTGGTAACATTTGATTTAGCAAAGTTAGTCTCAAATATCATAGACCGATTTGACGAATCTGTTAGTTTGCAACGAGGATTTAAAGTAGATAAAAATTTATTATAAATCCGATATGACAAATAAATAAGTTCAGATCTAGGTACATAATTATAACCATGAGTTTGGTGCATAATTATAACCATGCGTTTTAACATTTAAAGTTAAAGCATCAAGAATATTAATATCAGAAAGAGATAATTGTAAATTGGGCTGTGTATTGAAATATACGGGACCATAAGCCACCGTAGATTCAATTGAACCCATCGGAGACTTTCTAAAATTTAAATTTCTAGCATCTCTTAAAGCTGCCAAGAAAGTCTCTGGTAACCCTTTAAGAGTTAATGGTATAAAAGCAATTTGAACCATATGAACAAAATTATACTTATGTTTATAAACATCAATATCATGGTTGTTTAACAAACGAATAGTCTGTTCTGATGAATTCAAAGCAAGAGATTGCTCTGTCGTTTTTATTAGTTATTTAGACGATAATTTATCAAAACATCCAAAATCATAGATTTGCTTAATTGGGACCTGAGAAATAGTCCACTTGTTTAACAAGTCAAGATTTTGAGGTACATCAGCCTCTTCTAATCTAATATTTTTTATACTAGATTCTTTGTTGTTCATATCCAATTATATATCTATGTTGAATACTTACTATCTTAATTACATATTAACGCAATTCCCAGGCTTGATTCTGAATTTAGAAGAAATTTCTAAATTTTCAAAACAGATTGTTTTAAATCAAAAACATGATATGTTTCTTAGAATGATGCAAATTGTTACTGCACACAAATGGTATGCGAAATGTACTATTTTAATTGATAATGATTTTTCTGTAACTAAAACTGCTTTAATAGATAGCGCTGTAGATGTTTCTTGTATGCAAGAAGGGTTAATTCCAACCCGATATTACCATAAGACTTCTCATAATGTCAAGTCTGCATCTGATGATAGGATAAAAATAGAATACAAACTACATAATGCTTATGTCTGCCAGCAGAAGGTGTGTATTCCTCATTTTTTTATATTAGTCAAGGATCAATTATACCCTCCAATTATACTCGGAACACCTTTTATAATGGCATCTACCTATATACTAGGGTCGATGAAAAGGGATTTGATACTGTTTATAACAATAAAAAAATTTCTTTTACTTTTATCACTGATCCTGTTGCACGTGATATTAATGCGTTGATTAATATGAAGCAATATCATATGAAATATTTGCAATATGAAATTTATAGCATGTCAATAAATGATACATTGAATTATACTATAGTTCAGGAAAAGATTAAATTGATTTCTGAACAATTTGTTGTTTTTACATGTGCTGATCATCCGAGTGCTTTTTGGGATAGAAAAAAGTATGTTGTGTCCTTTCCATATGAGGACTCTTTTTCTGAAAATAATATTCCAATGAAATCGAGACCCTGTCAAATTAACTCTGAATTAGTAGAGTTTTGTAAAAAAGAAATTGATAATATTTACAAAAAGATTTGATAAAACCTTCTAAATCCCCTTGGTCATGTACTGCATTTTATGTTAATAATGCTGCTAAGAAGTAGCGAGGAGTTTCCAGATTAGTTATAAATTATATAAACTGTTAAATAAGGTTTTAAAATGGATCAGATATCCGATCCCCAATAAAAAGAATTTTCTTTCGAGATTATATGATGCCAATATATTTTCAAAGTTTGATATAAATCTGGATACTGGCAGATTCAATTATTTAAAGAGCATACTTATAAAACTGCTTTTAATGTTTTTTTTGGGCACTATGAATGGAATGTGATGCCTTTTGGTCTGAAGAATGCTCCTTCAGAATTTCAAAAGATTATGAATGATCTCTTCAATCCTTATATGAATTTTATTATTATCTATATTGATGACATTCTTGTTTCTTCAAAAACTCTTGAATTGCATTGTAAGCTTCTTGACATTTTTAAGAAAATTGTCATCCAAAATGGTTTATTTATATCAAAATCAAAAATGAGTTTGTTTCAAACTTATATTCATTTTATTGGTCATTATATTTGCCAAGGAAAAATTACTCCTATTCAACGTGCTATAGATTTTGCATCTAAATTTCCTGATATAATTACCAATAGAACTCAACTACGAAGATTTCTTAGTAGTTTAAATTATATATCACCATTTTATAAGAATTTGTCACGAGATCTTGCTCCTTTATATGATAGATTGAAAAAGGATTATAAATTTCCTTGGACTGATAGTCATACTGAGATAGTCAAATAGGTAAAGAAGAGAGTTGTTACTCTTCCATGTTTAGCCTTAGCAAATCCTTTGTGGAAAAAGATTATAGAAACTGATGCTTCTAATATTGATTTTGGGGGTATTTTAAAACAGATTAACCCTCACGATAAAAGAGAGTATCTGATACGATACTATTCAGCTAAATGGACCGAAGCCTAGAAAAAATATGCTACTGTAGCCCATGAGATTCTTACGATTGTCAAATGTGTTTTAAAATTTCAGCATAATTTGTATAACCAGAAGCTCTTGATAAGAACTGGTGCACAGGCTGTAAAATTTATGTTTAATAAATATTTTAAATATGATACCTCCAAAATGATATTTGCGAGATGGCAATCTTAATTGGTTCCATTGGTTTTGAAATTGAATGTAAAAAAGGAGTTTATAATCCCCTTCCGGACTTTTTATCTCGTGAATATTTACAAAATTAATAAAAAAGATATCTTCTTTTGTGTGCAGGAAGAGCCTTCAATGGCCGTCCGAAAGAGGAGAGGAAACAACTACGGTAATTATAGAGATCGAGGTGGTCGAGGATCAAATACACCTCCATCTCAAAGAAACCCTGTTATACAAAGGGGTGAAAAAATATTGATAAATGAGAAGATTTCTCAGGAAAGAGGAGAATCATCCTAATAGTTAATTTGGAAGATATTCCAAAAAATAGTCCGTTATACGAGCATATGCAGGCATATTTAGCCTCTCAAAAGACCACGCATAGTGATACGTATGCAAATGTGGCAACTGAAGACTCTGATGATATCAAAAGTTATGAAAAATTGATAAAAAGGAAAATAATATTTCTGATAGAAAATCACGATTTACCTTGAAAAACCGAACCTTGGAAGATACTCCATAGGCATTTGATTGAAAATTTATATTTCCTGCGTAAGTCATACAAAACCCGAACCTGTTATGAAAATATATTGATAAATTTAGGAAGTGCAGAAATTCAGCACTTTAAAGGTTATAATGCAGAAGAGAATGTTTATAACTTTTCAAAAATTATCATCAAGCAGATTATATCCGCTGAAGAATGGGGAATATCTACTATAAAAGAACGTCAAGTAATACTTATTGACAAAAGAGTTAATTGTACTTACTCGGATTATATCCAAGCTTTTGATAAGGGGTGTTATTCTATAATAATGAGAGGCACAAACACACATGGTTTATAATAATTTGTGCCAAAATAATTTTTGAAAATATTCCAAATTGGTTTTTGAATTGGTGGTCATGCTACGGCCCGACAATTGATATATTACCAGCAACATTCAAGCAGTTATACAGTGAATGGATTCAAGTATCTCCTAATATGGATGTCCTGTACAAAGAAGATCATATCTGTTGGCCAGATAAAATTGGTCTTATTTACTCTTTTTTGGAATTCTCCATCCCATGGATTCACAAATGGGTGCCAGAAATTGGTTATACCGAAGAAGATATCCCTTGCTTATACAGGACCTATTACAATAATTTTTGGGATAAACTAGTAAAAAGAGACCCAGAAACAAATCAAATTCTTGAGAACTCTTCGATTAAATATGTTCCATAGAACAGATTGCTAAATAATCAGATTGTTCTATGAAAAGTAACACTAGTCATTCAGTGAATAATGATAATGAAAGTATGCTAAATAATGCTCAAGAGGAAGAGCAAGTTGAAGAAATGGATCTTCAAAGTGCTGAAGAATTTCTCCAGAAAATGAAGAGACTGGATAAGGCTCAAGGAAAAAGAACGACTGATTAAATCGACAAAATAAGATGGTGTACCCCACACGTCATATTCGTAGGAACTAAGACAATGATATATGTCATTGTGCATTGATAGATGCACTGTAGAATTTTTTTTTTCCTTTTAAATAGAGGCCTTTGCCTCAGTTGTAAGAACAAGTTTTTTTAGTTTACAAGTTCAAATTTCTCTCTCTAAGTTTTGTGTTCTGCCTTCTCTCTAAATAAGACAATTTTGTAAAGTTTGTAATTTTTATTTTGGAAAGAGAAATAAAAATCGTCCAAGCTTTGGGCACAATCCTTGGGTACCAGGTACTGTTATTTTTCTTTTCTAGTCTTTTTCCGATGGCCAGGCTTATAGCAGGCTAAATCCATATCTATGTTGAATACGCTACTTCATAGTTTCATACAAATGATGAACTAGACTTTATTAAAATCAAGGGACTCTAATATATGAATAGATAACTTATATTATGTAAAAGCTTAGCTTGGTGCAGAGATGTTGGTACAGTCATCCTAAATACTATAGATTTCAGATTAACCTTTGTGGCTACGTCTAGCGTCTGGTGAGTAGCCGTTTATTTGAAGTTATTTAAGGGCTTTAAAATCCCAGTGAATCCTTCGGGATGTCCTAAACACATGGTCTAAAATCCCGCAGTATTTAATAATTGACAGGCCCCTTGCTCGGGTAAAAGTTTTCCATATAGCTAAATATTTATATAATTACAAGACGTATATTTAGAATCTCTTCATTTTGATTCTTATGATAAATAAAGGTACAATCTTAATTGGTCTATTAACGGCGTGCGGGCTACCGCCAGCTGATCCAGATTCAGTTAATATGGTGTGTGTGTATATATATATATATATATATATATATATATATTTTTCTAAAACATCAAATATCCTAAAACAAATTCAATTTATCAAATAACAACTATAACAAACCCAGTGAAATCCCACAAGTGGAGCCTGGGGAGGGTAGTGTGCACGCAAACCTTATCCTCTATCTTGAGAAGGTAGAGAGGTTATTTCCGATAGACCCTCGGCTCAAATAAAGATTAAAAAAGCAGTAGCATCAGGTAGTAATAACAACAAGATAACAAGAAGACTGAAGCGAAAAAAACATCACGTAGTAATAGAAATTTAAGAAAATAAGAAAGTACATGACTAACCCTAATACTACGGTATGGACAAGGAAAACGCATGACTACCTACTAATACTCGACTTCTACACTCTCCTATCAAGGGTCATGTCTTTGGCAAGCTGAAACAACTTCATGTCCTACCTGATCACCTCTCCTAATACTTTTTTTGGCATGCCTCTAGCTACCTCTCCTCAGACCCACCAAGGTCAACCACTCACATCTCCTTACTAGGGCATCTGTATCTCTCCTCTTCATATGCCTGAATTATCTAAGCCTTGCTTCTCGCATCTTATCCTCAACGAGGGCCACACTCACCTTGTCCCAAATATCTTCATTCCTAATCGTGTCTATCCTGGTATATATGCACACCTATCTCAATATCCTTATTTCTGCTACTTTTATCTTCTGGACATGGAAGTTCTTCACTGGCCAATACTCCGGCCCATACACCATAGTCGATCTAATCACCGATATGTAGAACTTAAAATTTACCAAAACAACTACTAATATTTAAAATTTTCATCTTTCTCTTAATTTTGTATACGTTCACTTAATACAGCGGGAGTATAATAAAAGGAAGAACAAATTATGCCCATTAAAAGTAAAATATTTACTTTACATTAGATAAACATTTAATCTATAAATGGCAATTTTCACCCAAAATGGAACAAATAATCTTGGAGTATATTGAAAGTCAATCTCACTCATTATCTCAATACAGAAGTGAAATATTACATAAGACATACACATGAAACTGAAGTTCCACACTAAGCCAACATAAATTTTGCAAATTATCTTTTTCAGCCATAAATTGTATCACACTTATACAACATAAACTCTCACGCATAATAATTGATCTCATGCAATTAACCGTCAACAGGTTTCGAGTTCCTATTGGCTGAGACCTTATTCTAATTATGGAATTTATACCGCAAAGTATATAAAACATGGGACAAAACCCTAAAAATTTCAACTAATATAATGGAGGGAAAATGATGTAATACTTAAACCTAATCATATATTTTACAGTTGCTTGCCTTCCACTACCATAACTAACTCCACTTGATTTTATTTTAACACCGTTTTATCCGTATAGAAAGATTCCTACTAAATAAATGTATTGATGGGATAAAAACAAGTGGATGAGACAGAATAATTACAAACCTATGATGTCAAATTTGCAAGTCACACAAGTAACAACCTTATTTTTCTATAATGAAGAAGATCACACAAATAACAACCTTAAAATTGATACTTACTACTTCAATGGCCTATCCTAACCACCAACTGTCATTCAGTTGGGAGTAATGAATATGTCCATTTTCCACAAGTACTCATTTTATTTTCTTTTAATTTTTTTTAAATCATTCGATATCCGAAATCTTCTGATCGTGCTAATTTTATTTGCGCCATAGAAAGTTTTATAAAAGGAGGACTTCATTCCTAATGTTTGAAAGCGAAATCTCTAATTAAGAACAGAAGAACTTTTTCCGCTGCATACCTAAGTAGACATCCTTAGAGAGTTAACGCAACAATAGTCATCTTCACTATAACACAGCAGTCAGTACTAACTTTGTGTGTCTTTTCTTGTTTACGTTACGAGTATTATTTTTTCTTCATACTTCTTCAGTAGTATATTACTCACGAGCATTACTGATTAAATGAGATATTGTTAATAGAAGCGGAGCCAAAATTTGAAGCTTAGGAATTTAAGACTCTAGTTCATGAACTTTTTAAGGTAAATTTAGAATTTCAAAAAAACTACTGAGTTCAAAGAAATCTGTGTACGGTCGAAATCGAGCTCGCCTACGACATGGCAGGTTAGGAACATAACAACCAAAGACTGAAGATCGACCCCGAATCCCACCGAGCTAGAACCCGGGATCATAACGACTGCCTTCGAGATAATTGAATCCATAATCTAGGAGCCGACCTTAGCTCCGATCGAGCTCGAAGAAACATTGTTAGCATAACCAACAGAAGACCGAAATATCCGTGACCGGTAGGATATTACGGCGGAATCTCGGCACGTAGTAATAAGGAACCGGCAATCAGCAAATCAAGAGATTTTATACTTTTTATAGAATTGTACCTAAAGTAGAACTCCGCGACTATATAAAGGGGGGTCTGATAATTTATTGAACACATTGTAACACGCATCCCAAAGTAATATTTTATTATTATTATTATTTTTTTTATTTAAACTCTTGTTCTTCTATATCCTAACACCGTCGAAGCGTACCTGTAGGGTGATTAACCTTCCAAAACTAAGACTGGTCAATTCATGTGGTTTGTATTTACTTTTTCATTATTTATTTTAATTGCAATTTGATTTATCATTTTGTGTCAAGTTAATCCACGTATTTTTTAAACCACTTACAAATCCAATTGTTATCCGATTTGAGGGTAAACAAAATCCTGTAGCCCGCGACTGATACTGTATATATTATGCTAGCTCCTGACATTCCGTCGGTGGTTTGGGGATCGACCATCCAAAATAGGCAAATTTTTTAACAAAAATAATTGAATTTAGATAATGAGTTCACAAACGTATATACAATATTATGTACTAAATATTAGAAAAAATGAAAATTGACACTTTATCATCATATTTGACATATTTTTAAGATGTCAATCGTGATAAGACACCACTTAGACTCACTATAAAGTTCATTTCTTGTTTTAATGGCGGGAAAATGAATAACCCTAAATTTTTCTACTACTTTGAAGTTTGAACTTTTTGAAAAATTAGAGATAAAGTAATAACAACAACATTAAATTCAATGTAATTTTAAAAATGAGATCTGAGGAAGATAAAGTATACACCTACCTTAGAGATGAATCGAATCCTAATTCTTACACTTGAGTCTTGAACCGGTACTACTTGTAAATTATAGCTGCTTATAATCATGCTATACAACAATTTTATCGTAAAAATACATAAAAATTGATTTTCAAGTCAGAAAAAAAAAAAAAAAATCTTATCCAGTACTTAGTCTTGCGTTAAAACCGCTTGAAATGAGAATTCACCTCTGATTATCTGTGCTTTTAAAAGAAAACAAAAAATGGGAGTCTATATCTTTGTTATTTTTCTTTTATTTCTTTGTCTTGTCAAAGATTCAACGTCGTATGCTATTGGTCCAAAACCCACTACATTTTATTTGTCGTACTAACCATAGTGCAATCCAGTCTATTTTCACGTTACTCAAATTAACAAAACTTCATGCACCGTTTTTGGATAACGTTTCTTTTTTACAAGGCAGCTAGCAAAGGATCATATCTTCATTTTTTTTTATTCAACAAAAGAAAAGAAAATAAAAAGTCCTCCTTTCACTAATAGTTTAAGTTCGTGCAAAAACACGGTTTGGATAAATGATGGATGATGTGGGCATATAGAAAAATATATGTCAACTTCACATTTGTAAGCTGCATGTGAAATTTTATTATTTTTCCTATACTAAATCTTTTCTTGGTTTCTTTTTTGTATGTCAATTTCGTCTTATGATTTAGAGTCTCTTTAAACTCTTGGAAGGTTCTGTCACCGTTTTTGAATCCTCTCATAGGCATAATTAGCGGTCTTTATCCGACCGTGACTTCTTATATATTTTGCTATTTTGCTATTTTTTTTTTGAATTTGTCACCGTCAACTCACGTAGATGAAAGAATAGTGATATTAAGTTAAAAATGGAAAAGAAAAGACTTGAATTGCTTAAACAATCTCATGTAGAAGCTTAATTAAGTGGGTTAAAGATGTCACATATCTATTAATTTATTTAAGCTCGCAATATCCCATTCAACCATATGCGAATTTAGGATTTGAAGTTTAGAATTTTTTATACCGGTCTCAAATTAGTATATAATAATAAATAGGTTCTCAATCACACATTATACTAGATATTTAGTGATTTCTTAATATAAAAGAAAGGTCTAAGCAAAAGTCATTTAATTCACATGAACATTGATCATACCCAACTCTAGTCCTAAAAAGGATAAGCGATCGCTGCAAATATTATCCGGTCTAAAAGTCCGGAATCGAATTTCATAGAAAACTGAAGTTTTGCTATAACTGTTCAATATCACCAAAAGGGCAAGCTCGAATAACTTCTAAGTTACTTAAACTAATAACTAATGAATATAAAAAAGCAGTAGAAATTTACCAACTAAAAAATCTAAGCGTTGGGGACAAAATTAAGAAGGCCTAGAGTTATGATTTTTCCAATTGTCGTAATCCTTCCCGCTACATTTACTATTTTCTCTACTGATCGTGAGCACTCGACTTATCGTAATTCTCTCTCGAGCAACTATAGTAATGTACTAGTCATATTCTCTAGAATTACGCTAGCTCGCACTTTTTCACCGCTCACTATGATAAGGCTAAAGCTTCATTATCTCTAATCCTGCTTTTACATCCACCGTATTGATCTCTCATATACCTTAGGAGTGACGTTGTTCAACAACCACCTAAATATGTATCCTTTCTCAAACAACACATAATAAATAGGCACAGTCAATCGATTGCCGTTCAATCAACTGAAATAAGTACGTAGTTGAACAAGTAGATAAATTCAAAGTTTAAATTATATTTAAACATGACGGGAATTCATCCTCCAGAGGTTCCATCAAAATTCTAGATAATAAATTAGCTACTCATAATAGTACGTAAAACTACAATACTAAAAGTCAAAACCAACATAAAAAATAGAAAGAAGAAAGTGAAAAACACGTAGATGAATTCTCCGCCTTGCTCCTTGCGTGTTCTTGCCTCCTTAGGTCGAATCCCCTTCTTAGGTCGAATTCTCCCCCTTAAAGTGAGTTTAAGGATTATTTATATGTGATACAGTTTGGATGGGGCGAAATAATACAAACCCACTTCGGAGCAGTCTTTTTAGGTTGGCTCATTCGCTCTCTCGTGCGCACACGAGAGTGAACGAGTGAAGTTCTTCTCTTTTCTTTTCCTTCTAGGTCTCTCGTGCACTTTCATGCCTTTTTTCCATAATCCGCTGTTTTTTCTTTCACGCCCTCCTCAGCTAGCTCGTTCACTCTCTCATGTACGTGCGAAAGTGAACGAGCAAAGTACTTCTCTAGTCTTTTAGTCCCGAATCAACTTCTTTTGCTCACCTTTCGTCCAACTTGCTACTACACATAAGAATGCACGTAATGAGCACAATTCACTACAAAAATTCATGCAACCTCCAGCAATCACACATATTATGAGATGAAAATACACCAAAAAATATATACTTTTAGCTGTTTATCAAACACGTAACTTAGAAGCTAGGTTCGCTCGTGCACTCAATGCGTGTGCCTAATCTTTTCTAAAAAACGCAAAAAATAAAATAAAAATGTGCCTCCTCTGATAACGTTTTAAATGGTATGAGTCATCTATTAAAAGTTTAAATTATTAAGGAGAATCATATTTATTTATTTATTTAGGTCTGGAAGAGGAATAAAGAGATAATCCTCATATGATTTTGAAAATGAAAGAATAAAGGTCTTTGTGAGAGTGGCGACACTGGCTTCACTAAGTTAAGATTCAATATGCATGTACTATTTTTATTGTGTGATTATACAAACTCATCTTAATTCATTTCTTGATATTTATTTTAAACAAAACTTTCATTTCGTTTAATCAAATTTCGACTTTCGTAGAACCTTTTTAACTCGGAGACTGATGTGCAGTTAGGGGTAATTTATTTGGACTGATTTCGAGAGGGTCAATGGACTGAATTCATAAATGGGCAGGTTAATAATCCATCCAAAAATAACTAGGCTCAGATGGCCTGAGTCCAATTAAACTAAAATTTGGGTCATAGCCCCAACCGTCCAATTCTTACCGAGCTTTAATAATGTGTGTTGTTTTCTTATGAATGTTCAATTAGCAAATAAGACTATTTTTCTTTTGTTATGGTCACACGTAACATATTAAATAAAAAAGAATTAATTTTTAGATATTTTAATAAAGTTGCTCATGTACCAACTTAGGCTAAAAATCAGCCCAACGTTAGATGAGCTGAGATGGACTGGAACAAGATTGGCTGGGTTTAACAATGGGCGGGTCAATGACCAGCCCAACCTTAGGCGGATTGAACAGGTTGAATTGATTTGGGCTCAAATTGCCACCCCTAGGTGTAGTTAATCTAGTATCGCTACGCTTACCGCATAAAATATAAAAAATGAGTAAAAATCTTTGGGAAATGTGGTTAGATTTTCTTACAGATAAAATATTCATACTAAATTTTAAAACTATTATCTAAAAATATTCTTAGAAAATTTCTTCAAAGTTGTTTAAAGAAAAGGGTCCAAACGCCACTTCATAGACACAATTATGATGACAAAGATTATATAACACACTTGCACAATTTGATTAAGTTTTATCTCAACTACTCTAATGAATCTGCCAGGATTTATTTCCAAGATCAAACTTGTTGGTACCATTGGCTTCAATTCTGGACTTCTAAAACTTTGCTTACTCATTTCCAAAACAAATAAAGTTGAGATAAGAAAATGATTTTCACCCTTTAGTCCAGCGTTATTAGTGATATTTTACATAACCAACTGGTAAAAGTCGAGATACTCTTTAGTGAGGAAACATTTAACACTCAACATAATAGGTGGACAATGCTTTTCCTCAATTTCTTTTTGGTACTAGCTTCAGAAAAAAAGATAAAGAGAAAGATCAACTTATCAACCCAATGTGATCAGATATTTCAGTTTCTTTGTATTTAGACTTCTAAGGTCAAATTAACTAATTTTACAAGGCAAACGAATTGGAGTTCTGAAAAGAAAAAAAATGGACAATAGAAAATATAAATAACTACATGATATTTTATATCTTTCATAGTTATTGATTATATTCCAGAGTAACTAAAACAACAGTTCAGTGGTAAAATCATGAAATTCAACCTTCAAAATGGAACCCAGTAGCATGAAATTGATCAAGGAAGCAGATATCTATACTAACTTTCTTAAAATATTTTATTTTTACAAGGTACCGTTAAACTGAATTGTTCATATAATACATATCTGCTTGATTTATTCAGCCTTTAAACTATATGCCTTTAACCTCAACAAATTCATCATCTAAATTACCAGAGAAACTTCCAGCTTCCTTTCTATGTTAAATTCTTAATCTCTATACTCTAGGAGCAAATAAAATGCAGAGAGACTCCCTATGTTAAGCCAAGATATGGACAGTATAAGCAGGGGCGGAACTTGTAAGAAAGAAGGAGGTTCAATTGAATCCCCTTTGTCAAAAAACTATACTAAGCAAATAGGGTTAAAATAAAAGTTTTTCGTTATATATAAAAGGTTGAAAAGTTGTTTTAGGTTATAAGTTCCAATCACAACTATGTCATTCTAGTATTTTCTTTTAATCCCCTTACATCAATTTTTGGCTCCGCCACTGAGTACAAATACCATTAGGTTTATGTAGCAAGTATGCCAGACACATTCATCGGTCCAAAAGCATTTCATCATCAATCACCATAAAAGAAGCATCTAATCAGGATTAAAGCAGGCAGCATTTTCATTAAGAACATTTATTCTGGAGACAGATAGGCCATGACATTTTTGGAGAAGGGGGAATAGAACTTTGAAGGAGCGGATATGGAATTAGAGCTACAGATCTCAACAAAAAGTTATAACATTGAACCTGACAAAAAGATACAATGAAGAATCTTACCATTCAGCACTTGCTCCGATATCAAAGAGGTTATTACACCGAGAACGTTGTTCATTCTGGTCTTCGCATCTTTATGTTCACAGGAATTTCCTTGTATGACTGGACCTTCTTAGCTGCCTCCCTTGATGGCCTACGCAGAGATGATATTCCAAACTCTAGAGGTTCAAACCTCAATAAAGGATTGCACTCTAGACCATCAGATGATATGCAAATCGAATTCAAACCATTTTCTTGAACTGGATCACTTGTTGGAGGGTGCAGAGCACATTTGTCTTGTACATCGAAAGAATCTTCATTGAGTTTCAGCGCCTCAGGGTTAAGCCGAGCAGATTGCCTCCTTATACATGGTCTGCAACGACAACAAATTCGTTAGGAAAATTCTCTTAACAATGTTTAGAATCTGAAAATTACAGAAACCAACAATATATTCTTCAGGTTAACATGCACAGCCTAACCTTTTGTTTTCCGTCTTATCCTCAGATGGAACTTGCTCAGAAGAGCCCACACCTATGCATCAGAGGTGGGGAAATAATATAAAAAGATTGGTTCCTAGGTACTTATTAACAACAAATATCAGATCAAACCCAGAGGTTACACTGACTTTTTGATTGAGGCCTTTTTTTGAGATTTATAGCTTTCTCATCATCTCCTTTTCCTAACAATAGATCTCTTGTCTCCTCACACTTCATGGATTTCACCTTCGAATAGTGGCAGCAAAAGATAAATTACCAAACTCTACGACATTACTACACTACAAAAATTTGTTTATGTACCTCATTATTCAGATTTTGGCACATATTTGGTCTTGGTTACTCCTGATTAATGAAGAAACTTCCTTGGTAAAAAAGAAATGACATATTTCTAAGCAAAACTAATTGAATAACTTTAAATTCACCTTTGCTTCAGACTTTCTAGCCTTAAGTAAACCCTTTGTGCATCCAAACTCATGTTGTAATGTTTTTAGCTGATATCATCCAAATACCACTTACATCAGCTTATGGAGAAATCTAGCCTTAAAAGAATATCAGGTGAAAGCATCAGATTACTTACCCTATCTTTAATTGAATTTACTTCCTAAGGTGAAAAGAAAAAAAAAACAAATAGTTTTAGCACCATGAAAGGAAATCAAATGTTCAGTTAACGAAACAAAACTCTGCAACACTTGGAAAGGGGAAGAGCAAACAAACCGAAAGCATTTTACTGTTTGCTTGAGCAAGCTGCTGATTCTGTTGCTGCAGTTTATGCACATTAGTTCTCAGTTTCTCTATCTCTACTCCAGTTATTTCAATGATTTTGCTATGGAGAATAAGAATCAAGGAACAGTGCAACGAATCACAAGTATAAGGCATGAGTACTATTACAAAGCACAAAAGGCAACCTACAACTATTTCACAAAAAAAATAGTTCAAAAATTGAAAAGCAAATGCCATTCATCTGCAAATAAAGGATACTTTCTTTCTGCTAACATCTTCATCAACACCAAATTTTCCTGGATCAAATTTACCATGAAGTAAATTCAGCGAAACTAAAGCTAAGTCCATACATTTATTAAGCACAATAAACCAGTAAACAAACACAAAGTGTACCTTCTGGATCATTTGTATATACTCTTTAGAAGCAGTTGGGATATGTTCTGGCTTCTTATCTTCGCTAGTGAATCTCTTTCGCAGCGGTAAGTTGCTGATATCACCAAGCTTTTTTCTTGGGGTATTCCCCAAATTAGCCTCCATTGCTTTTCCTACTTTCGCTTAATTCATCAATTTCCCCTTTAAGGGGTGGTGGAGCTAAGTGACGGAAAGCTAACTCAATTGAATCCCTTTGTCAAAAACTTATACTATGCAAATAGGAAAAAACAATTTTTTTTGGTTAAATATAAGCTGTTGAATTCCTTGATATTAGAAAAAAGTCTAGTCAAGTGGCATAGGGTTCAAAAATTGCTTTAGATCACACGTTCAAATTCCATACTTAACATTATATTGTTTTTCGTAATCCCCTTATAAATTACTGGCTTCGCCATTCCCTTTAAGAACCCTAATTTCTTTGCAAGAAACAAAATATCGTTTGCTTTTACGACTAAATTCAACTCTTTAACAGCAGAGCATCAAATAACTATGCTTAAATCAATAATTAGAATTTGGCTGATTGAATAATTACAACTATTTTGTAAGTAAATTCAAAATTTATGGCTGAAATTCACAACATAAGATAATTGTTTAATCTTTTATAATAAGCAATAAGAACTCAAATAAAAATCCTGAAAATATGAATGCGAATTATGGTTTTAGTCAAATTTGGGAATGGAAGAGAGGACTTACAACTCGATTTCACCGCGAGAGAGAGATTTGTGAGGAGTTTCGCCGGAACCTCGCCGCCGATGGGGGTGGCGTCAACTTCGCGGCCGAACTGCAATTTGAAATTGGGGCCGAATGTAAGTCGCGACTTTGGGTCCTTATTTGGGGTCCATTTGTAACATTAGCTTGTTGGGCCTTACTCAGCCCGCTAAGATCCAGGCCCATGTATTTTGGGCGATTTGCACAAATAAGATGATTTAGTGCCACCATATTCAAGAGTAATTTTCATAAACCACTATTATTTTTTGGCTATTAACTTCCTATAGCTATCATTACATAATTACTTCCTATAGCTATTATTCATTTGCTACAGTACTATATTCGCGCGGCTATATTCATGAATACAGCAGCAAAAAGCGCCTAAAATCAGGGGCAGTCCAGCGATACGCGCGTGTATTCATATGTATTCGTGTTGCTGTATTCATGAATAATACATCAAAAAGTGCCTAAAATCAAGGCAGTCAAGCTGTACACGCATGTATTCATATGTATTCGCGTTGTTGTATTCATGAATACAGTAGCAAAAAGCGCCTAAAATCAAGGCAGTACAGTTGTACGCGTATGTATTCACATGTATTCGCGCTACTGTATTCAGGGCAGTCCAGTTGTACGCATATGTATTCATATGTATTCATGGATACAACAGCAAAAAGCGCCTAAAATCAGGGTAGTCCAGCTGTACACGCATGTATTCAAATGTATTCGCGTCATGTATTCATGAATACTGTAACAACAATCACCTTAGAAATAGGTATGTCCAGCTATCTAATAACGAAAATAATATCAGTAAGTGTGATGCCCTCCTAATATAACTCAACAAAATCAATTCTTACATGTCTTATTATCAACCCAATTAATTAGAATAATTTTTCAATTGTATATAACTGTTGTATTTAACTTTAATATTTAGTGTGTTTCAATATTATTTTTTTTTACTATTGCATTCATTAGATTCAATGTTTGCATTTACTATATTTGCTATTTTAGATTCAGTATATTCAAATGAATTTTGTATTAGCAACATTTTAGTTATTCCTAATACATATTATTACTGTTGTATTCAGTATATTTCATTGGTTGTATTCACTGTATTTCTATTTGTATTCAGTATATTTTATTGTATTTCACTGAATGTATTCACTGTTTATATTTTGTTCTATTTTAATGTTTGTATTTCAATGTTTTTATCATGTATTCATGCATGAATACATGTTTATTCAACTGTATTAAAAAAATATAAATCTTCAAAATACATAAATACAAGCAAAACATAATGTATTTGAGTGGATTTGTACAGAATACAATGTGTTTGTATCATTGTATGTGACTAAATAGCAAATAAGGGAAGAAAGTTTAACGGATATGGCATTTTCCGGCCAAGCGAAATATTGTATATGCTGTATTAAAACTAAAAATGGAGACGAAAAAAAACTCCGGCCCTCGAATCTTCTCTATTGTAAAACATATTATAGTATTCATGTAGAGGAATCCATTGCAATATCCGGCGTAGAGAAAGCCGCAGTTTCTTTCTTTCTAATATTGCAATACAAATCCATTGCAAATATCCGACGTAGAAATTAGGTAATAGCAATCCATCGTAGTATCCGGAGTATAAACTAAGCAGGTATTCTGCTCCAACAAAGAGAGAAGGAAGTGAGAGAGAAATAAGAAAATTTTTGGAAAAGAGAATAGGGTGTTAATTGAAAAGAGAGAGAAGGAAGAGAGAGAGAAAGAAGAAAAAAATCTGAGAGAGAATCTTGTGTTAATTGAAAGAAAGAGAGAGGAAAACATAAATAACATATTTCATGCCTCAATGTTAGTATATACTATAAACACCTATTTTGCTATAAAACATAAAAGGTAGCTACAGAAAATAATATTTTAAAATAATTTTAGTTTATAACCAAAATGGTGTATACCTTTGTTATAGGAGGTAAAATTTCCTTTAAATTTTGGTCATGTTTTGGAAAAAATAGCCATGCACCAGCACGCTGTCAAAATTTTCAGCAATGTGATTGAAAAATCTGATGATCGTCAAAATTTTCATCAAAATATAAACTAGAACTGCCTGGAAGTTGCAAATCGGATAAGAGGAGTAATTTTTTTTTTGGGTTAAACAGACAAAATTTTCATTTAACCAAGTATAAATATGTACAACTGCTAGCTCATTTGGACTCTAGAGCTATACCAAAAAGATAAAACAAAACAATTCCGCAACTAACTAAAACTCCCTGCTCTTGCTATCTATACATACATTCGATTCAGAACTAGATAGGGTAGTTATTCAGTCTTTCTAAAATCTTTGTGCGACTTGAATTAATTTTGCCCTCGGAGGACAAATTTTGAATCCTCTGAGTGCATGAGTAATCTTTAGTAATATTAGGAGTGCTTATGTTAGTCTGAAATAAATCTTTTCAAATTTTAAGTTCGCATTAGTCAACATGAAAGTGGCCCTAGATTGTTGGATTATTCATTTTTTTTTCTTTTTACCCCAGAGTAGGTCAGAAGTTCGATTCTTTACAAATTACAACCTCCATTTGTTTAATATGATACGAACCAATTTGGTGGGACTAACTAAATTATGTGAAATTTTGTTAATGAAAATTGCCTAATACCATTCTGTTATGATGTCTTCATCATTTAATTGGTTACAATGAAATAATACATTTCCTCATAGATTCTCTATGACGAGAGTTCTCAATCATGTATTGCTGGTTTTAAATAACAGACCTAAAAATATGAATTATTATACCTACCGTTCCATTCAACCACTCTTGTGAATATATGTGAGTCAAATGATTGTTAAAAAAAATTAGTTTCTCACTTTGCGTCCAATATCTGCATTGGGGCACTGTTTAATACGAATTTAAATCGTGTACGACCTATTAAAAGAGAATATGCTCCCTATTATGATTTTTTTTAGTTTTAATTAGAGCTCGATCCCAAAATTTATCATCAAGAAAGCATTCTATCCATTCCATTGTTGAATTGACAAAACTAGCTAATACATTATATATGCTAAATACCTCATACTGATATCAGGAAATTATATACTAATGTTAATCACTATTCACCCGAACCCAACCGTCACCCCCAATAGATAAAAACGAGTGAAAATTTTTAAAAGAGAAAAAAACCTGCCTTTTTTCGAAATGCAAAAACAGAATATTAACTTAATTTAAAAGAAAGGATTAAAAAATAAGTTAGGCAGGCAAAAAAAATGGCACTGGATCATTTGCAAACCTAGACCTACAATGAACTCAATGACAAAAAGGATCCCTATTAGATTCTGCAAAAGCTGAGATTTCAATGAAAAATAAATACTATCCTATAATACTATAGTTTCATGTACTGCATGTGCGGATTTTTTTACTATATTACGTACTGCTATAAATTTTTTGTCGCACTGAACCATGGTTTAAATAATATCCACACCATACTTTGGCCGGTATATATATATATATATATATATTTGCCTCCTACCAGCAATGATATTGGGTAATTTTGTCCATCAAAATTTGAAAAAAAAAAATCAAACGTAGCGTAAAAGATTACCGAATTTATACTAGAATAATTTTGTTATTTTTAGTAACCAAACAATCCTAAAAGTTAGAGAGGCTTCACTTTATTAATAAGAACATGCATATTTTACCTTTGCATGTAGCAAAAACATTTCAACTTTAATTCGACATAACAGTTGTTTCTTACGGATAAATATTGACACGGAATATAAACTTTAAGATTTACGAAGCATTTTCTTTGAATACTTCCTTTATGTAAAAAGCTGCAAAAACAGCAACATTTTAATTTAGCCTTTAGTCATGTGATAACATGAATACATGTTTGTCTTTAAACAGAAATTTTCTATACCTGCTGATATGGATCCCATACCCCTTAGTTGGCTGTAAAATAAGTTTTTTTGGTGGTTTTACAAAGAAAAGCAATGTAAAAGGTCTAAAGAAAAATGCAACTGGGATTTAGAATAGTGTAAAGAAAAGTCAGAATAAAGATAAAAAGGAGGGGGGGGNGGGAGGCAATAACAATTTGCGAGCAAAATCAGTTTTGTATGCAAGATTTTATGTAAGTTGCGTCGGTTAATTGTATCAGTGTAGGTAAGTTTGAGTCTGTGCTGTAGTAGTTCTAAGGTTTTACACCTTTATTTCTGGTCTCAAATTGATATTTACTTTTCTATTATTTCAGGTTGTATCTATCAATTATACAATGGATAAATATAATTTTTAAATATATCCCATCCGTTTCAATTTATATTGCTTAGTTTAACTGAACATGAGTTTAAGAAAGAAAAAAAGACTAGGGACGGCTCAAGGACGAAGCCACTAAGGCAATGGCCTTAGGCCCCCAAATTAGTGAGGCCTCACTTTTTAATGTTGAATTTTATAATTATTTTTTGAAAAAGTAATGAATATTTTAAAATAAAAATATGATTTATATGTAAAATTTGATTAAATAGTGATCAATTAGTAATTTATTTCTTGTCATCAATATACTTTTTCTTTTTTCTCCAGTTATTAGTTTATACTTTGTGCATTCTTTTTTTTTTTTTTTTCCATATAAAACTGTCTATTCTCTCAAAAATAACAGAAAGAACATTGAATAGATTAAATTGCGCAGCATTAGAGCAATAAAATATTATTTTAATATTAAGTAATGTAGCTTCCAGAATCATGCTTTTTTTTCTCATTATGTATTATCTTTTTCTTTGAACATTTGTTATTTTTACCTAATATAGGTAATGTTTTTTATATTACATATTACTTTAGAAATTCAATTTGTCAACTAGAAAATATCAATGAGATTGCTTAATCACACAATTAAAAAAAGAGAAAGAGGAATTGAAACGTTAATACAATCTCAACATGGAGTTCTTAACCAATGTTTTAAAAAAAGATTAAATAGATCGACTGTATTGTCAATTGATAAAAAAATATTAGAAGAAATTGATTCTTATCACTTTGCATCAGACTTTACATAAAAATATATATGATTAGTAGATATAAGAAAGATTTGAGGCCTCTAAATAATATTTGGCTTTAGACTCCCTAATGTATTAAGCCGTCCTTAAAAAGATTTTTGGAACTTGTTCTTATGTATATGTTATGAGATTTATCATATGTCATTAAATGTAAAATAAAAAATTTAAAACATAAATTATTTTTAAATATAAAAAAATGTCATTTCTTAAACGGATTAATCAGCAAAAATATATGCCACATAAAATAAAATTGAAAAGAATACTATTTATACATATAGTTATGAAATTTTTTAACAAAGCGGTATTGGGTGATACACCTTGTAAGAGGGTGTCTTAGTCACCGAGCGAAACCACTCCAAAAGTAAAGCGGTAACTCATCATCAAAGATATTGTGATGGAATGAATAAGACCCGATCTTCTTAATTAAAAATTTTAAATTTAAGTTTGAAAATAATTTTTTCTATAGAAAGCACTTTTCTATTTATTGTTACGCAACACGATTTCAAATTAATTAATCAAACCAGTAAATTCAAGTACACAACGGTTATACTTAAAAAAGGAAACTCAAAGCTACATTGTTTGCAAAGTACAAAAGAAAATAGAAAAGAAAAAGGAAGCAAAAAAGTCAAGCCACCGTTGAGCATATTAATAAGAAGATAATGAAAAGTAATCAACTTGTTTGATTTTGAAAGCAATGGGAACTAAATTATACTTTTCCTTTCTTTTTCACCAAAATTCTAACCCTTTCATGCAATTCACGAAAGTACTTGTCCTTTGGATTTTTTCCATGCACCGAGGCTTCTTTCATATTTTTGCATGCGAATAAATTTTAATGCCATGTTATAGTTAAATGACTATTAATCACCATGTTAATTATCTCAGAGTCTCGTTTACGACAATTCAATTCTCACATTAATCCAGTAATAACACATGATCTTTTATAAGTTCATGGAATAACTATATATTTGTTGATCAGTACACTTCATAAATAAAATAAGAAAGAGTGAAAGGTTTTGGATTCGAGTCCTAAGTATGGAGCCGTATTTGTTAATTAGGGAGAATTTTATTCCTTAATGTGAACTTTTTAGTGCGAATCGAGATTTTGTTGGACGTTGTTGGAAAACTAATTCAAAGTTGTAGTAAGATACTTAAATTATTTAGGATTTAGTATTTGTAAAGTTATTTAATTTATGTCTAAATAGGATATGTAGTCATAATTAATATAGGAATAGGCTTTTCTGTTTCTAGTTGAAATAGGTTTCGTACTATTATAAATAAGAGTATTAGTAGCTTATTTTATGTGTCGAGATTTGTGAGAATTGAAGAGAGCTTTCAAAGAATTATAATAAAATATTTTTCTTTCAGACGCTAATATGAATACTAAACATAGGATTAAAAAAAAAGAAAAAAGAAAAAATGAGTTATGAAGTCATTTTCTGCTTTTTAAAGTCTAATAACTCCAATATATAGAACCAAAAAATAGGGTGGTGGAGAATTACACAAATGCTGACTCATCTTTGATGTTATCCTCTTATATTATTGTTTCAATTCCGTGACGATGATGTCTTTTTGACCAAATAAAAAAGTTTTTTTTTTTGTTGCAATATTTCCCTTCGTTATAAAATATATTTAAATATTTTCTTAACCTATTTTTGAAGTAAGCATCATTAGACTATGGCACTACGCCACGAATACTTCCTTTACATTCTATTTTTTTCTCAATAATATTTTTAGATATATTTGTACGTGTTAGCCTAAGTTTCAAAATGCAATTATATATAACTGACCTAATTCATGGACAATTAATGAATTTATTTTCCTATTACCTCACTCCTAATTCTAGCAATTATAGTCAGATATTTCTATAACAACATCTTTATATAACAAAACTTTACTATAAAAGTCAAGTTTTTTCAAAATCAAACTTCATTTTTGTTATAATATATGTTTTCTATAACAACAATTCACTATAACATTTATAAATAACAAACGAGGCTGTTATAAAAAAGTTTGATTGTATGTAATATTTCGTTGCATTATTTGAACTTCATTTACAATCTTTTAACCTTTTTTACTTAATTGTTCTTCTCCCTTTTCTTTTTATTGTTTTTGAGCAAAACTAAACTGGCTTCATATATCATTATTAAATGTTTCTCTCATGATGTAATGTTCATTATGCTCAATATTCATCGTCATAATGCTACATATAGAAATATGTTCTCTCTCTCACACATACACAATTTTTATATCTTTTTCTCTAATAGCATCTTTTCCAATTAATTATACAACTTAAGTTATTTTCCATAGAATACTTTTCTTTTTTTTTTGGTGTGCTTTCCTCATCTAGCAACCAACTATTAACCTAGTATTATTTAGGGCTATGCAACTTGATGCTTTTTGACTTTTTGCTTGATGTCCAGAATCTAAGTTCTAATGGTGATAGAGACCAATTTGGAATGGCTAAATAAATTCTTTATGATAATTAACATAATAACCACTTTTATTATATTTTTGCTCAATAATTAGATTGGTGGAATGAATTATATATTACATTCCCTCACGTATTATTGACTGATTTTTGAAATTTGATGTTGTACCTACCTCATTCATTTCAACTACTGATATTGAGAAAAATTGTCATAGGAAATCCTATCCAAATAGCATTTTGTTTACACATGAAAGAAAAACAGAAAAAACTTTATATACTTGAGCTAAATAATTCATGGGCATCTTGGTATCTATTTTTCTATCAACTAACAGCTTGTTTGGATGATTGCAACCTATTGCATTGTATCGTATTGTTATTTTAAATATAATATTTATTTTAATTATTACTTAAATTTTATTGTATTGTATCGTATGCCACATTATGTACGACCGATTTAGTGTGATCGCATCGTTACCTTATTTTTTTTTATCTTATATCGCCTTTTTTATTTTTAAATAATCCTATTTTATCTTTTATCCTACTTTTTATATAATAATTCTACCTCGTAGCTTACTTTTTCTTTGTAATATTGCAAGTTTATTGTTGGTACATGAGATCATGCAACGACAACTAACAGTACAATTTATCCAAGCATTGTATACATCAGAAAAATATAGTACAATACTATATAATATAATATCATATATATATCAGGAAATAAAACTTTTTTTGATTAAGTATATTATTTAATTCAATTACATCATGTAATTGCAACTAAAGTAATCATAAGACCAAATTAAAGGTCTTTAATTCCTTGATGTTTGCTTGGTTTTGGAATTTGACATGCTTTGCCTAGTCGACAATGGAAACATCTATAATTGTAGTGGTGGTTGGCAAATTAATGCAATATTTTGAATCATTATTTATGTTTTTTCATTTTAATTATATTTCTATAAAGGTATAGTTTCATAGCTTTAGGATCTTTTTTTTCAACTCTATGAGCCTAATATTTTCAATAAAACATGTTACTAGCTACCAAGGCATGTTATTTTCACTTGATGGGATGGGAACTTAGATTCTGATTTTTCAAATTTCAGCATCTCAAGTGTCTATATATATATATATATATATATTTGCAATCACTTATTTGTTTCGGTCTATTTGTATAAATTTTATATAAAGTCTTAAAATCATTAATACGTTATTCATGAAGATTTATGTGAAAGTAATATTTTTTCAATACTTTTTCACTATCATCACCACTCGCCATAAAAATTAGCCGATACTTCATACCACCATAGCTAGCTGTTAGGGATATAGTAGCTATGCCCTAGATCTATTATCACAGTTGATGCTTTGAACATATTTTTGTGAATGTTATTTGATATAAAAATATATAGCATTTGATATTCTTTTATCATAGTTATTATTAATTGCTTGATTAATCTGATAAGGCCTTGATTAAATTTTGAGACTTGACATCGTGATGGAGATCATGATAATGAGGGTAAAGTTTCTTATAATTTAATCTAAATTTGTTCTTGTTCATAGGATTATAAATTTGGACATTAGTAAACCGGTTAGATCAATATTTATGTGATTGTCTTTATGGGATAAAGATTAGTTGATCTCATTAATTAAATCACATAGATAGATGATGCATATAGAGATATGATCATTGAATCGACTTATTGGATAATTCCTAATGGTTAGAATTATCATAAACTGTCAATAGGATATTATCTTGAAGAATGTGATGTTAGAGTTTCCTTTGACCTAAGGTCGTCAGAGTAATTAACAAGTTATTTATTGTGCTTTGATACTAGTCACCTATGGCCCTATGGGGATAGTTGAAAGGATATTGGGTACGATTAAATACTTGTTGAATTATTGATTGATCAAGATGGAATTTATCGACTCTTGGTAATGGTTTAAGCTCCATGTTGTCATGAATTATAAATGATCAAACTAAGACCTTGGCCTGGGCAATTGAATGAAAGAAGAAAAGAGTTTCTTAGGTCATTCAATAGTCGATTATATTTGACATGAACGCATAGTTGGTCGCCTATTAGGATTTGACAGTTGAACCATATCCTAGGGTGAGTAGGAGCTATAAGGACAGAAGGAAATACTACTTTATTCTTCTACTGGTTCTTGAGAGTAAATTGTATACTTCATTGTATCCGGTCATTAAGGAGTGTTGCTAGACGCCACCCTTGATTAGTATATTGATGTGATCAATTTACTATCGGCTTATTATTGAACCTATGGGGTCGCACACTAACGAGTATTCTGATCTTTGCTAAAGGGTTAATTACTTAATTATTTGATAATTAAATCAAAGAATTTAATTAATCGAATAAATTTAGTTATTAGTCTAAAATAAAATATTATTATATTCTTTGCTAGCACGGAGAATATATATAACTAATATTTATTTATGTAAAGTATGTATATAAAATGTTAATAAAGTCTTGTTAGTAAATCCAATTTTGAATTGGATTAATTAACGTGGAAAGTCCATATGGACTTGTCAGCAATTTTTAACCCATTTGATATGAGAGTTAAAATTTTTAATAGGAAAAATTTGATAAGTTGAATTCAATTTTGAATTGGATTAGAATTGGAAAGTCCATGAAATGGAATAGCCACGGCCATCGGCCGAACTAATATTTTTCAATGGAAAAGTTTTATAAAGTTTATTTTTGGAATAAATTTTTACCCTAAGTAAATTATCACCTCAACCAAATAGAAAAAAAGTTTATACGTAATGCTATATAAAGGGTGATGGAGAAAAATTTGCCCCATCAATTCTTGAGAAGAAAAATCACTTTGTGAAAGTGAGAGTGCAATATAAAGCCAAGAGAGAAAATACAATTACAAAAAAAGTGTTTCTTGTTCTTCTACCTTTGGGTTGAGATTTTTGAGAAAAATTTCAACACAATTTTTCGTTCAATTTTTTCACGTGTTTCATTGATCAAAGAGTTGATAGCAAGGATCGGTCTCAGTGTGGATACGCATAGAGTCTTCGCACTACTGAAGAATTTTTTATACGAGACTCTCTTCACCAGGTACGTCTCAGATCTGACCTTCGACATGTAAATAAATTTTAAACACGAAACAATCCTCCTAGAATCGTTATTGTTTTTCGCTACGTGTTACGAACACCTATATGCAATCCTTCACTAGCGACGTCAACCACCAATATAACTTGGTTAATCATTGAGTACAAATAAGTATTTTGAAAGATTAACTTTTTTTATATAGTATATATGCTCCATATATATTATCTAGTTTGAGTATGCCACAAGGTCTTGTGTAGTAGACTGATAAAAGGTCTTTATTCAAGTCCGAGTAGAGAGAATCCTTTTAATCCAATAATAGTTGACATTTTATTATAGTCTCAATTGATATGAAATCTTAGGTTCCAGTCTTAATTGAGGAATTTTTTATATTTCGTTAATTAAAAATAAATTACAGGCAGTGGCAGAGCAATAAAATCATACAAAATATTAATGAATTTTATATGATTCAAAAAAATTCAACAACTTATATATAACAAAAAAAGAATTTGATTTTTGCTTCCAAAATAAAAAAAATTTAACAAAAGGGAATTCATTTGAAGCGCCATCTTTCAAGCTAGATCCGACCCTGATTATAGGTAGTTCTATCTAATAATAACTTGAAATTACAATTTTAGGCATATAATTAACAAATTGGATTCCATCTTTCCCAAACTTTCTGTCACTATTACTTCAAGAAACACTAGCCTATTTCTAAGTCTAAAACGAAAGAACAGAGTAAACTACAAAATTACTAACCATTTTAATGTTTATTATTTTGGTGTAATGATTGAAAAAAATGAAAAAGGCAAGAGATCTACCATCTTATTATTGCAATTATGGCCTTCAAAAGGCTACATAGTTAATTTGATTTGGTACAAATCTTAACCTTCACAAATCACAACCTTTTTAACCATTACTTGAAAAGTGTATCAGAAAAGGTTCTACTCCTTCAGATCCAGAAATTAAAAGGTTATCAATTTACAAGTCCAATGTCAATATCTTGATTTCCAGTGGCAATACATTTTATGCAGAATATCATACCACAACCAACATCTTTTCTTTTTTATTTTTCAACCTATCCATTTTATATTTAAAACTCACTGGCATTGCTAATTCGGGATATCATCGCATATAAAAGAGAAGCACTTCCTATCAAAAAAGTTATTTTCGAAGCTCGAACTAGAAACTTTTAATTAAAGGTGAAAAGATTTTGTTCATCTCATCACACTCTTTAGAGGTCGTTTAGTTTGAAGACAAATTATTCTGGATTAGTTATGCTGAGATAGTGATGGCAAATAGATTAAGAAAAATAGCTATTCATCCATATTATCCACTAAAAATAGGTTGGATAAAGAACTGTTTAAAAATAGGTCAAATATAGATAAGAACCATATTATCCACTTAAAAAATGGATAACTAATTGATTTAACTTTTACATTTGTAAAGACTCAAAATGGGATTTCTCGAGTTTGGGAGACTCGGAATTCTCCCAAAGTAATCATATTCAAGAAGCCATGAATAATATGTATATTCATATTATCCGTCGATTGGCCCATTTTTCATCTGTAGAATCGTGTCAAATCCATTTTTTGTATTACTCGTTTTTGACCCGTCTGTATCCGACCTGCCTGTTTGCCATCCCTAGCTGAGATTAATTATACTGAGATTAGTTATGTTGAGATTAGTTATCCTGATATTATTTTTTATTGACTGTTTGATATGTTGCATTAATCCTAGGATTGTCAATTTTATTGTTTTATCTTGTGATAACTTATCATGAGATTACTACTCTACCCTCTGGCAAATATAAATTATTTCATTACTATTTTTAACTCTGAAATAACTTATTCCCAAATTAATAACCAAATAAATAATAAAACAATACTAAATTTTTATCCAAAATTATTTTGCTTATCCATCGTACTGAACCACCCTTTGATTTCGATCTTTCTCCTTTTCAAAAAAGAATCTCTAGCCCCTAAAGTAGCTAAATCCCACCTCCTCTGTTCCTTTTCCCACAGCCCCACAGGGAGCTGCTGATACATTTTGGATAAGCCACTTTCTTGTTGAAAAAAAAATCTCAAGTTTTCTTCTCAATTTAATATTATATTCAAATATGGATCTTATATTAGAATAATTACAAAACAAGCCAATAATGTGAGTGGCTCAAGGAGGCCGCAAAAGGAGAGAAAAAATAACAAGAGCCTCTTCCTCTCTTTCTCTCAAACTCAAAATTCTCTTATGTGGGAATTGGGTTTTGGCTTATTTCAACATCATAGCCACTAATATACCATAAATCTCTTCCTTCTTCTTCAAACAAAATACACTACAAAACCTAAGTCCAAAACCCTAATATTAAAGCCAATCCAATATTCTTTTTTATTTCTTGATTAATCAATTTTTCATCCAATATTATACCGATTCTTGTTTTCTAGTACTACTTATTATATAAAGAACATTACATTTTTTCCAAAATTTTCAAGAGCAAGACATCTCTTCCCTCCTTTGAGAGAGTTCCTTTTACAGAAGAAACAGACCAATTACTACAACTACAAGGAATATTAATTCATTCAACCAATTTTATTACACTTCTAAAGATGCTTTCTGTCATTTGCATTCTCTTATTCTGTTTCTTAATCTCATTTTTCCCACTAATTACAACTTCCCTTAATCTCACCCTCCCCTATCAACACCCTTACCCTGAAGCTGTGGTTCAAGAATTACAAAGGTATTATTTACATTTCAATTCTAACTTTATTCATAGCATTAATACTCAAATTCCTCATCTGGGGTTTTCCCATTCTTACATTTTGCTCATTTGATCTTTATACAAATATCAAGCCATATTCACTGTTTTCTTTTATAGCTTACGTACATTATACATTGACGATACACAATTATACAAAAATAATATACAAATAATACATATATTCGGTTGGGTGGACGGCTATTTGGATAATATTTGTTTTTTAAAAGAAAACCCCATCTGGATTTAGCTCATTAATTCATTAATTCATCTGGGTTCCTCTGTTTTACTAAGAAAATCAATAAAACCCATCTGGGTTTTGCTCATATTAAACTTTTGAACCTTTCTTGAGTTAAGTACTTTTTGTGTACACATTCTGCTTTTGCCAAAATCAATCAAGAAAATGTTAACTTTTTCAATAAAGCTCCGATTTTTTCTAATTTTACAGCTCAAAATACTTAAAAACTTTCACCTTCTTTTTCTTCCACCACCTGCATTATTCATACATTTTCTTTTTCTTTTTTCTTGTTATGATGGATTATGATTTAGTCATGTTAGCACATTTACTTTGTATCATAATTGTTTTTATTGTTGCTTTTGTTACAGGAGGGTGAATGAGTCCACATCAAGAAGACAACTGTTAGACACAACCATAAACGCACAATGTCAAACAGGGAACCCAATAGACGATTGCTGGCGTTGCGACCCAAATTGGGCCAGCAATCGTCAACGTCTAGCAGATTGCGCCATAGGCTTCGGTCAGGGCGCAATCGGAGGAAGAAATGGCAAAATTTATGTTGTCACCGATTCCTCCGACGAAGACACTGTCAACCCAACGCCGGGAACTCTCCGGCACGCGGTAATCCAAGAGGAACCGCTCTGGATAATTTTCTCAGCCGACATGTTTATAAAATTAAAACATGAACTTATCGTAAATAGTTACAAAACAATCGACGGTCGTGGTGCAAAAGTACACATTACGGGCAATGGGTGTTTGACGTTACAGTATATTAGTAATGTTATTATACACAATGTTCATATTTACAATTGTCGCCCTTCGGGAAATACTAATATACGTTCTACCCCGACTCATGTTGGGTATAGAGGTAGATCAGACGGTGATGGAATTTCTATATTTGGTTCGCGGAATATTTGGATTGATCATTGTGCATTGTCGCATTGTACCGACGGCTTAATTGATGCTATCATGGGGTCCACTGCGATTACTATATCTAACAACTATTTCACTCACCATGATGAAGTTATGCTCTTGGGACATGATGATAGATATTTGCCCGACTCCGGAATGCAGGTTAGATGTATTTTCTTTATTGAAAAAGGTTTGACATTAATCTATCATAGTACGAAATATCTTAATTTTATTTGTTGTTCTACTTTTGGATTATCCATATTTTTGTTGTTAGTAAGTCGTTATTTCAGCATCTTTTATAGTAAAGTTAGCGGAGGCGAATATATTGCGTGCACCACTAAATTGTTTCATTCATATCTTTTGTAATATAGATGCATTACTAAAATAAAGAGAAACAATAAAATATTTTAGCCCCATAATTTGGACACCTATAGGAATTAGTGTGTGAGATCGCGATCCACAAACTGATAGTTAGGATGCATGTTGAAGTTCCATTAGGGTCAAGATGATTTGCTAACGGCAGATATGGATGAGACGAAAGTATAACGGATGATAAAGCTAAGATATTTTGTATAGTAGAGAAGTATTTTCTAACTACTTTCCCTCGTTTTTAAGAGGTTTTTGTTGACGAAATTGAAATATTTTGGGGATTAATGTGTAGTTTATTGAAAAATAGGTGACAATAGCGTTCAATCATTTTGGAGTAGGATTAGTACAGAGAATGCCAAGGTGTAGAAGAGGATATATACATGTAGTGAACAATGATTTTACAGAGTGGCAAATGTATGCAATTGGAGGAAGTGCTAATCCGACTATTAACAGTCAGGGCAATCGCTATATGGCGCCAGTGGATCCAAATGCAAAGGAGGTAATTTTCTTTCTTTTTCTTTTAATTTAGATTTTTCTAAATCTTATTATTTTCATTCTTTTTTCTCTAGTGAAAAACAAGAAAATCATTGGCTTAATGATGTTTGGGAAATCCTTGTGAACTTTTTAGACCATGTCCCACAAAATTTTCTAGTTCAGATGAAATGCGATAGTTGCGCGTGGTGAAACGCGCCACCATTAAATTAGAGTGATTTTGGCATTTGTTTTTTCTGCACCTGAAAAGACCTTTCAGAACAAGATTTAGTGCCTGGTCTTTTATGGAAAATTTACAATGTATTAGAGATTTCTTATTTTTTCGCCTGAAAAAACTGGAACAAAAACAACTGTAGTTAAAATAAATTAGGATGATTGTATAAGTTGTCATTGATCATATTCTTTTCATATTTTGCCTGCGTAAGCTTGCTTGATCTCTGTTCCGAATAATAAAGGAAGATTACGGTAAGTTAATAGCAAACATAATAGAGAAAAACAAGAACACTTATCAAAATCTCATTCCTTATTGTTTTGGCTGTAACTGAAGAGGAGCTTTGAAGCAACGATAAAATTATCTCCGCGTGATCTATAGGTCACGGGTTCAAAGTATTAAAACAACCTCTAATGCTTGCGTTAGTAAACTGTCTATTTTTTATTCTTTAGATGCGATCCTTCTCTGAAGCTTGTATGGGTACAGAATATTTTATACACTGGACTGTATTATTGTTTTGGCTGTGGTTGGGCCTTTTCTAAGATAATTTTAAATCAATGTTTGAAAATGCAAAGTTGGTCATAATGATATATTGATATCTTCAAATACTGACTAAGGGAAAGGTGTTTGTGTGGGAACAGGTGACAAAGCGCGTGGAAACAGACGAGGGGGAGTGGAGTGACTGGAACTGGAGAACAGATGGGGACGTAATGGTAAATGGAGCATTTTTCGTGCCATCAGGTGAAGGGCTGAGTAACCAATACGCGAAGGCCTCGAGCGTGGAGCCCAAATCCGCTGTTCTTATTGATCAACTCACCCTCAACGCCGGTGTTTTTGGTGGGCCGAGGTATTCCTCTTTTCATAATTTAAAATGAATATTATTTAATATTGTCAACTAGCATTAAGTATTTCTACATAATAATCATTGATTCTTTGTGGTTAACCAACTATTTTATATGCTTAGATTAATTATTTCAAACTATCAACCAACGAAACCTTAGTTAAAACAATCACATTAATATATTCAGTGTAATTTCACAAGTGTAGTTTAGAGAGCATAATGTGTATGCAGTTATCACAACAACATATCCAGTATAATCTTACGAGTGGAGTGTAGAGAACGTAATGTGTATGCAATTATCATAACAACTTATACAGTATAATTTTATAAGTGAAGTCTAAAGACCGTAATATGTATGCAGACCTTACCTCTAACTTGTGTGAGATATATAAGTTATTCCTGAAGACTATCCACTCAAAAAAAAAAAAAAAAAAAGCAAAGTTTGAAAGAAAGAAACAGTAGTGAAGAGGCTAAGGAACCTCTAGTTATTTTTAGAAAAGAAAATGACGAAGGGCTTTTCTCATATTTAAACATTTTCTGCTTTTTATTTTCTCTATTGAATCCACTTGCTTCTCTTTGTTCTTTTCACTGCCCAAAGAAAAGAAGGCAGAGTAGATTTGTTAAAGATTACAAAAAAAATTATACTTTTTAGAAAAGGCAGAATAAGTACAAAGTTATGGCTATATAAAAATTAAAGCGGGCATTGAGAATCTAATTTATACATAGAGCCTTGTACTCTTGAGTTGTCTTATTCCCACTTCTCATAGATTTAAAGCAGTCACTTTTAGTAATACTGCTTTGGCCTTTGTGTATAGAGTTCTATAGTTCAGCAATAAGGGTTGCGTAAATATATTTTTATCTTTAATTTTCAAGTTTGAGTCCAGAATAAGAGTCGGTTATCTTAAAAAACTCTTAATTCCATAATGTGAAATTTCTCGTGTGAATTTGGATTCAGTCAGTGCCCAATATGAATATTAGACACCGAATAGACAGCGTAAAAAAAAATTATATAGCTCAACTCCTTGGTGACCATTGCCTATTTGCATTTTCAAGGGAAATTAGGCGACTTAATTTTAATAAATTAGTTTCTAAATCTTTTAGCAAGAATATATTATATTTTCGAAAAATATTAAACTCGTTAAATATAAGCTTGATCCGCCTAGGAGGAAAAGGAGATGTCATTGCTCAAGAAGGGCTCCATTTTTTCTTGATTTTGGATTTGACCAACTCATGGACACCTATCCTTGTAGAAAAAGCTAAAATCGAAATTCATATAAATCGGAATAGATGAGATTGAAATTTAAGATTGTTTATAAAATATAATTTTTGTATATATACACACTTCGATTTGTTTTATTAAAATAGTAAAGTTTTTAAAAATGAAGTTCTTGACGGTGGTCAACTTTGTAACTAAGTTAGACGCGGCTAGAATCTTTTTATTTTATTTATTATTTGTCTAATTTATGTAATTAATAAAAATTGTAAAGTAGGGAAAAAGGGAAGATCGGGATCAGGTCATGTGAGATGAGAAGTTAGATTCTGCGATACATGCTTTCCAGCCCATGAAAAACGTGGGGCCCCTAGGACTTTTCTTAAAGATTTTGGGCCCCACTTTTGATATTAACTGGGCTTAGACCAATTTCGGCTAAGATAAAGGTAGGGCCCATATGGCTTGTTAGTCAAGATCTACAATTGATATTCAAGAATAAATTGACCGTCATGCCGAAACTAATTGAATTCGCCAATCAAAAAATATAAAAAATATATAATATATTGATTATTATTTTTGGGAGCTGCTAAAAATATATAATTCTCAAGATTTTTCTCTACTAGGGAAAACATTGGGATTGCATTCAAATTGTTCCGGAAACTATTATCATTAAAAATATTTTTAGTGACGGATTAATAATTAATTTATTATGTGTTTTACGTGATAGAATAAGTCACATAACTTGTGTTATAAACACATAGTAAAGTTTTTCAACATGAAGGGGTATAAGGTGGGTCCAATATTTGAGCATCAATGTTTTAGTTTAGTGGTAAGAACACAACACGATAGGTCAGTTAGGCGCAAATAATATGTTCAAATCTTGCTGCGGAGAAAAGTTGGAGAAGGATAGAGCGGCAGAACCATTATCTACTTAGTATTGGACCGTGCACCACAAATAAATTTAGAATTTAAATTTAATGAGTTCAATTTAAAATTCTTAAATATATTATAATTTCAAATTTTATAGTCTTAAAATTTAGTACTCCAATTAATAAAATTTTAATACTTTTGCATCTATATGCTTTTGCTCCCGGTAAAATTATTAAGTTCGGTTAAATTTATTGTTTAGCTATATGCGCCTTTAAATATCTTGCATTATTGTAAATAAACAGGGATAATAGTATTAGCATATCATACGGAGGAGGGACCACCACCGGAGCTAGCGGGAGCGGCGGTGCCGGGTCCACCGGCGGCAGCGATAGTGACTTCTTTGGAATGATATTTGGGAACGGCGCAGCAGCAAAATTATCACCATCTACAACCACTACTATTTTATTGTCTCATTTAATTATTTTAGTTTTGTACATTACCACCAACCATGGTGGGCAATTATCATTACAATTATTAAACTTACTATAGCATTTTTAGTAAAGAATATTCCTATATTATTCAAGAAAAATCAAAAGTCAAAAAGAAAATTTGCAATTTGATAAAGACCAATCACAAGGGTCCCAATTTTTCTTTGTATATGATTTTTTTTAGTTCACAATTCGATGTCCGATATTTATATTGAGCACAACTAAATTAAAATTTGCACCTAAAAATTCCACGTTCGAGATAAATTAATATCTAACAAAGACGATTTCATACTTAAGACTCGAACCTAAAATCTGTCTCATTAAGGATTAAGGAGTACTTATGCTTCACCACGACACTGGTTGGCTGTTTGTACATAATCAATTGATAGGAATCTCTAGGGGGGAATTTATGGGTTGTTAACTCTTGTGTCAACATTTTGTTTTCATTTTTTTTTTTCCCTTCTTGTGGGGTTTTTGAATATGACTTGGAATTGGCGGCCACAGGATTTTCTTGACTTTTTGGGTTAGATGATGATGAATTAAAGTGAGGAAATTGTATTAAATTTTAGAAAGATAGGGTGTGGTTGGCCAAGGTTCCTTTTTCGGATCATACATCAATTTCAGAGCCTGTGTGACTTTTTAGTCTTTTTCAATTCAGCCAAAACTTTGATAAGATATGTTCTTTGTTTTTGGAACAATGTAAAGTTGTTTACATTATATATCCTTTGAAATGTGATTCTTTTTCGAATCTTACGTGAGTACGAAATACTTTGTACACCGTGCTATCTTACTTTTGTCATAAATGCATCACTAAAATGTGGATGTCCCCACTACTAAAACAGAATTGACATAATCCAAGTGTAAGAATGATTTGAGAAAATTCTAAATATCCTTTTCCCTTAAGAATTCAAGATTTCAAGTTAATAAGGGAAAATAACATTTTTTTTGTCGATCCCTTCATGAATTATCAGGAGGTTGGTTTAACTGTCGAAGAGAACCAAGCCTTTGATCGTGTAACGATATTGTATTTTGTATAAATAGGAGAAAGCAACAAGGAAGAGAGAATTATAACTAATCTTACAATAGGGAAATAGATTGAGTTCAAGCTTTTTAACTCCTTTCAACGGCATCAACAGCTAGTAACATTTCGGACTATCATTGGTAACATGCGCCTAAATAATCTCCGGTTAATCGCTTATTAATCAAAATGGCTGAGAAATATAAAATCTCCTCAATAAAAGAAAAAAACAATAAAGTAATGCAATAACTAATATTATTTTGGATGAAAAACAAAAGTTAAGAACCGATTATAATAAACTCATTCACCTCAATTTTGTTTTCATTGTTATTGTTCGTCATTGATATTTATCTCCATTCAATTATTTCTCCATAATTAAGAGCCAATATACAAGAGGTGCCACTTCCCTTTGCAACAACAAGCTTCTCTCCAACACAACGTCCAAATCCTCCATTTTTGTGACCATGCAACCATCATATACTCATAAATACACTAGAAATATGTATGTGAACATATCAAAACTAAAGCCAAGCATTGGAACTAAAAATGTTCTACTTCCATGTCTTCTCCTCCTTCCAATAGCAAGCTATTTATATTGAAGTGTGTACTTCACGAATAGCTTTCTTCGTACAGTTAGTTGTACCTTAAAACTTGAGAATACAAGGTCACGTGTTCAAATTTCGATAGTACGATCTCTAGTTGTGCATACCTGACTTAATAGAACGTAATAAAAGCAAAATACCCATGTAAACAATAACAGCAAGATGGAACTAAAGATCAACTATGCTAATACGCTAACATTATGTCCAATATTTTTAACGAATCCTTTTATGTCCTAAAAATATAAACCGATATTGCCAAAGACCCAATGTAATTGAAAATTGCTTCCTACAGGACCACTTCACATCAATATGTTTTTAGACGCAGTGAACGTGCCCTTGTGAAATGTAAAAGGGCAATGTAAGCTGAAAGATTGTAAATTTAGCTCTCTACAGACTAGGCTCTAAGTATTTATGCACTTACTAAGATCACTTTCCAATTAGCACTCCCAAAATAAGTAATCAAACAAAAGTAAATAAAACAACTGGAAGAGACAAGTACTAGACCAAATACCACCTGTTGAAACACCATACACGAACCTAGGTTATACTTCTTGTTCTTAAATTAATTCGCTTAGGTTTACTCCTTGGTTTGCACTAAAGGGAAAATTAAGTAAGAGATTATCAAACATCCAACATTCAGAAGTTGATATTCTGCAATTCAAGTCTAATGCTTATACATCTAGCATCTAAGTCCCATTTATTGTTTCCCCAAAGACCAAGTCCATCCTTTGTTCTTGTTACAAGCCAAAAACCAGATCATTTACATGGTTAACCCGGTCGACCCTCCATAGCAAAATAACCTGCATAAAGAAAAAACAAAATAAGTAGAATGTACAACAATAAGGTTGATGGAAATGGGCGCAGCAAACTGGCAATGCAAATGAAAGTTTTTAGAACCACAAGTAGACTAAATATGCTACTTGCAATAGAACAGAAAAGTAAGAAAAAACAAGAAAAATAAAGGAAAGACAAAGAAAAAACCGCATATAACCCCTTAAACTTGGTCAATTTTTTCATTTAGACCAAAACCTATTGAATACTTGAACCATGCTCAAATTATGTCAATTGAACCCTTACCATTCAAACCCATAAATATGGGTTTACTGGGGGATAGGGAAGAATGGATGCACCATAACCCCCCCC